>ML675609.1:4923940-5426473 GCA_007922155.1 Mesoclemmys tuberculata
CTTCTTCTGCAGCATGAGGCACGGGTCACTTGCAGGTGTAAATGGTGTAGGCTCTGTAAGTTGAAATCTTTAAACCATGATTTGAGGCCCTGAGTATCTCAGCCAGAGGTTAAGGGCGTATTTCAGGAGTGGGTGGGTGATGTTCTGTGGCCTGCACTGTGCCGGAGGTTAGACTAGGATGATCACAATGGTCATGTCTAATCTTAGTTTGAGTGTTGGTGTGGCAAGGAGAAGGGGTTTCTTCAGTTCATCATGGTGTCTGGTCGGGGGGTTGTTACTGGTGGTGGGTGCTGGGGAGGAATTCTCTGGTTGTTGCCCCATGGGGTCTTTTCTGATCTGGGGTTTGTGGCGGGGTGGGTTTCTGGTTGGTGCCCTGGGTAGGGTGTGTGTGGTTTTTTTTTTTTTTTTTTTTTTTTTTTTTTGCTGTCCTGTGGGTTCTGGTCTGAGGTTTATTTCGGATGGTGTCTCTGGTTGCTGCCGGGTTGGGTCCGGTCCGGTCTGGTCTGGGGGCTGCTACAAAGGGAGGGGAGTGAGGGATTGCTCTGTTTGCTGCCCCATGGTGATGTCAGGTTTGGTTTGGTTTGCAGTGGGGCGGGATGTATTCTCTAGTTGCCACACCCCGTGGAACTGGTTCTAGGGGTTGCTGCACCATAGGATCTGATCTAGTGCTTCTTAAGGCAAGGCTTGGTTTCCATGGTGTCTGCCGTGGGAGTTGCTAGTGAAGAGGTAAGTAACCTGGTCTGTGTTACTTTGTGGTGGGCGGGTGCTAGTTGCTGCACTGTGGGGTCTGCTCTTGGGGTGGATTTTTGCTGCGTCAGGGGGTCTGGTCTGGAGGTTGCTGCGAAGGGCAGGGCCCATCTGTCGTGCTGTGGGGGTCTGCTCTTGGGCTTCCTAAGATGAGCTCTGGTTGTAGCAGTGTATGACTTGGTGGTCACTATTGCATTTCCTATGCTGAGGCCTGTTCCCTAGAGGATCTGATCTGGGGTTTATTAAGCAGTGGCTTGTCACCATGGGGGATCAGGGGGCTGTTAGGGGCAATCCTGGTCACCATGGGTCCAATCTGGGGTAGCTGCAGGTGAGCTTGGTGGTGGCCATGGGATCAGATCTGGTATAGGCTTTGCTAGTGAGAGTCCTGGTCAATGTGGGGTCTAATCTGGGTTTTTTTGTGAGAGGCCTGATTGCCTCTTAGTTTGTTCTGGGATTTCCTGTGTGGAGACCTCATCACTGTAGGATATGGTCTGTGGTTTTCTGCATGAAACCTGGTTGCCGAGGGGTCTGGTCTTGGGGTTGCTGTGGGGAGATGTGGCTGCTCCATGCAGCCAGTCTCCATTGCAGTAATTCTTGCCATGTATGGGATTTCTGTATGGGAATCACTGCTGAGCAGAAAGGGGTTGGGGCGGGAGGGCGGCGACCAGCATGCAAGGGCTGTGGGCGGCTATTGCACCATTTCCCTGCCATTAATAAACATGGCAGGAAGCAATTGGCCATGGGGAGCTCTCTTTGAACAGCTGGTCTCTCCTTAGGAGGACCTGGTAACTTGTGCTGTACCCTACCAGGGTTGCTACGTCCATTAGTAGCGTGAATCACTCGACCCGCGTATTGCGATCGGCGTTCATATCCGTGGCAGCCCTTCAGATGACACTGATGCTCAGCCATTTTCCTCAGGGCAGGTCACTGACCTTTCTGGCAGTCCCCTTCTTTGGAGACAGGTTGGTTGGTGGTTTCTCTCCTCTCAGGGGCTCATATCTTAGATGCTTCTCTTGGTCCCCTTGCTGAGACATCTGACTGGTCACTAGCATCCCTAGACCCTTTGCAGCATTTTACTGCTCTCCATGTTGCAGCCTCTCGGTGCAAAGCCTTTTCAGATCATTTTCTCCTGATCTTTTGCTTGCATTTTTTTCCTGTCCAGAATTTTAGCTTGTTCCGTTATTTCCAGCCTATATTTTCAAACTAAGTTGACATGGATTTTGCATCTGTCTTTGCAACGCTTCTTAGTTATGTTTCCATGGTGAATTTATGGGTTATTTGATCTTTCCAAATGTTTTGTGGATGTAACATATTGATGGTGACACACACACATAACGACAGGTTTGAGAGAATAGCAGAAACTAGCAAGTGTTCAGGGGCACCCTGGAATGCCTCCAGGAGTCTGCAGGAAAACTGGATATCTAGTTATGACTAATAGACCTGGACATGACTTGGAAGAAATCCAAAGATCTGACAATGTCTGAATTCATGTCGGTTCATCCTTCCAAAGCAGGATTGAACCCAAATGGATAACACTTCACGGTAAAACTTGAGCACGTTGGCCCCTATGCTGTACTAGCAAATCAGCTGCAGAAATTTAAATGACTCTATTTTCATTGTAAAGTCTTACTCTTAAACATTGATTTACTGTAAATGTGAATGGAGCAGCTGTGCCTTTTTTGGATAGAATCACAGTATATAAATGGACATATGGTACAGTGTAGTTACAGATGTGGATTACCGGTGTGTTACACTTTGTACTGTGTGCTTGTCCAGTTTCAAATGCTAGACACACGAAGCAGGACAGTACTTTTTGGTAGGATCCAGCCAGGGTAATTGCACAACACAACAAATGCTAGTGAGTCTATAGATTGGTGTTTAACTTGCATTTGATCAATTAGCATGTGACACTGTATAAAAAGAGAGAAAACCATGTTAGTTACGGTATTGCCACTGATGTATCACCACTGTAAGACTTTACAATTATGTAACAACAAAGTATGCCTTGTAAGGTATCATTTTGGAAAAGTGGTGGTCTGTTGAACAATGTTATCTTGTTTGTGTGTTGTACATGAAGTTATCAAACTTTGTCTTGTGGATGTTACCCATGAATACGTTTGAGATAAACATAGCAGATTTACGTCAAGACCAGGACGTTTTGAGCAGTCATGGTTGATGGGCCATTAAGGACAACCAACTCTTCCAAAGGACTCCTCTGGAAGACATCTGAGTGGACATGGACAGTGGAGACCCAGCAACTCAACGCAGCACGTAGAATGTTTGATCCTTGCTTCTGTAGTTTCAGACCATACCTTTCTATGCACCTTGACTGTGGGTATAAATTGGAGACTCTATCATCCCCTTGCCTCTGTCTTGTGCCACATCTTTGGACTATGGTCAAAGCTTCCCTTTGCTAGAAATCAATGGACTGAGGACCTCAATATTTTGTGTGATAAGAGAGACTTATTACAAACTGGGAGTTTTAACATGGCTGCTATTACCCTCATCTACAGATTCTGAAATCAGCTGTAACATGGATGATATGTCTTTAACCTTTTAATATCCCCCTTCCCTTTTTTGTATTAATAAACCTTTTAGTTTTTAGTTTACTGAAGGATTGGCTATCAGCGTGTTCATTGGGTGAGATCCAGAAGTACATATTGATCTGCGGTGGGTGTCGGGTTCTGGGTTTTCTGATTTTAATATTCATTTATCACAGAAGTCTGTTTTGTCTGGGTGGTACGTGAGGGGCTGGTCCCCTTCAGGCCCTCTCTGTGGCTCTGTAATAGATCACGTACTGGTTTGGTGGAATCTTACGGCAGAGCATGCCCCCAGTTGGGCATATGCCCTGTATTCTGGCAGTCGGACCTGAGATTGACGCGCTGAGCTGTGTCCCATCCTAGGCAGCATGATACAACATCCCAGTAACTATATTTGTGTCTGTAACTGTGCTGTTGGAGTTGCCATCTTTCGAATGAGACGTTTGGAGGGATGGGTTTGAGGGGGACTCCCTTTGCAGCAGGCAATTTTGTTAATGAATTTTTTCATGGGAAGATGTCAGTTTCAGATAGGTCATTTCTAAACCAAACTGTTCTGACAATGAGAGTCCTGTAGCACTTTAAAGACTAACAGATTTCTGCAGGCATAAGCTTTCGTGGGCTGCAACCCACTTCGTCAGATGCAAGGAATGGCCATCACAGATCGGAGGCATATGTACATGGACGGGTAAGAAACAACAATGGGGAGGGTAACTGTTAAAGTCCATTCAGTTAGAGTAGATGAGGCCTATTCACAACCGTTGATTAGAAGGTGAGAATCTGAACAGTGACAATTTGCCACTTGTAATGAGAACTGATAATTGTTCTGCAATTTTGTCCTGATACACACAAATGGAAACGAAAATGTTTTGTTTGGAAATTTTCATTGGGGGTGGAGGGGCAGGGAGTGCGAACGTTTTGAGCAGCACTAGAGGTAAGGTTGCAGCTACTGTTCCCTTCAGATATATTTTGACTTTCCCCTAACTTTGCAGTAGAAGGAGCCTTGGGTATGAATTTTCCTAGAATTAATGTGATTGTGCAGTGAAACCTGTGTTCAGAAGTGTAGTCTGAGCTGCTTGTACGACAAGGACTTGGAAAAATGGGTGGTTTTCGCAATCAGTAAAATTTCAGCCACTCTTCTAGACCTTTAAACAACTGGCAATGGTGGTATCTGTTCCTCATGGCTTCTGAATTTGTAGAATGCTTACGTTTTTCAGAGTGATGCTGTGGTCACACATCAGAGACATGATGTGCATGTGTGATGTTTGTGCTCTGGCCTCTTATTTCCACGCCCTTTAGTTCTTCCAGCCAAGCTTTGCATACGTTTTCTTCTTTAGGCCGTGCTCCCACACAATTCAAGTCAGTGAGAGCTTTTTCATTGACTTCATTGAGTGTAGGCTCAAGCCCTTAAAACTTCCCTGTGAATCAGCTCTCTGGCCTCCCAGAATCATTTCCATTGGGCTATGAGCTGTCTCTGTTTTGCCAGTCTCTTTCTGGTAACCTTGCCGTCTAGCACAGCTGAATAAGAACTACATTGATGCCAGAGCTGTTGGAAAGTGGTAAATATTTCCCATGAAATGAGACAAATTTAGGGATTTTTTTTAAAAAGTTTGTCATGGAAGCCTTTCTGGTTTTTCAACAATGAAAGGAAAATGCAAAACCTGGAGTACTTTTTTTAAAAATTGAAAAACTTTTTTTTCAAAAGCAATGAAATTATCCAAATGATTTTTCACTTTGGAAAAAACTATTTTTAGTTGGAAGAAAGTGTTAGAGCAGGGACATGAACGTTTTTGATCTATATGATGTCACCTTCAGGTACACAGCCTATGATGGCCATTTTTGGTCCTCTAACACATGGACGATTTCTGTTCAATCACCAGTTTTTCTCCCCTCTTCCCCCTGTTGTATTAAGTGCATTATCCCAGAGGAAGTCTCCCTGTTTCTTATCTTAATCCCATTATTTTTGTTGCCCTGAATTGTAAATACATTTAGCAAATGATAATGGCACTCACAGAAATATCTAGGAAGAGGGGGAGAAATGTCCTTGCATGCTTGGGAAGTTAGTGAATATTGGTAGGTGAAAAGAAGGGATTTCCTTGGTTTCCTCCCTAAAAATCATTGTTTATATGCCAAGTGCCTCAGACAGGGTCTCTATATGTGAGGCCAGCCCCATTTCCTGCATTATATTTTCCTGGCAATGTATTGACTGTTGCAGCTTCTACCAGAAAATCTAGCATCGTCCCTGTGTTTCATCTGTCAAAGAACCATTTCAGTGTTTTTTTAAAGTAAATTAGCCTTTTAATAGTCCCACCATTTCATCTACTGAAGGCCCATGTTCCCCAAGTAACTATTGAGACATTAATACAAACAATTATTACATCCTGTCTGATCTGTTACAGCTCACTTTAGTGGTTGTCCTGGATTGAAAGTGCTGTTTTCCAATGATGTGGGAATCAACCATTGGAACAAATTGTCTAGGGAGATGAAGACAGTAAATCAAGATGGCATGTCCTTTTCTAAAAGCTGTGCTGGAGCTGGGTTAAGTTCTCTGGCCTGGGTTACAAAGGAATTCAGACTAGATGATGGGAATGGTCCCGTCTGGCTCTGGAGTCTAGGAATGTATTAATCTAGGATTTGGACACTCTGGACCACAGTGGACAAGAAGTACAGTTAGAGGTCTGCTCCAAAACCAGATGAAGTTGATTAAAAGATGGCACAGATGTCTGTGGGCTTTGGTGCTGCTTATATTGCTTGAAAGGCTGAATGTTAACATAAATATTGATGGCTATGACTCTCAGTACAAGCTTAATTGCATTCAAAACCTGCTGTCTCTGATACAACTGCTGCTTCTCATTGGTGGGCATAGATCATCTGCTCATATGAAGGTCAAGCTGAGGTCTGACATTAAGAATCCACAGTAACTTAAGTTCTTGGCTTTGAAATCAACTGTGGATGGATAAATGAGCTGATATGTTAAAGAAGATGGTAGGCACTCTGGTGTATATAAGCCATGGAGGGAAGGCAGAAGCTTTTGTAACTGGTGTGTGTGTTTTGTGCATTACATCTTTAAACTGAAAGGACTCACATGTCTGCAGACACAGGCAGCCATTCTGTGTTCAGGACAGGCTGCTAGGGAGACGCACTCTGCTCACTTTCTCCTGGAGACTTTACTTTTGTCTTTTTCTCATGATCTCATCCCTTGTATCAGCTCACCTTCCAAGTATGGAAAAAATGTTGCCAGGATTTTTGCAATACCAACAGGATGGTAAAACAATAAACGTCTCATGCTTCCTATCCATGTGCCACTGCTTCTCATTTTTCACTTGGTTTTTGGGGAAGGGCTGAGTTCTCTTTGGTTTCTTCTTTTTCTAATAGCACCTCAGCCCATGTTCAAGACAAGCCCTTTATAAAGGGACTTGGTCTTTGTTTAGGAACAAAATTGCTTGATGCACATACACCACCTTCTCATTCTTCTATAGAGGTCTTATTTCACATCCTATATAGCCCACATTTAACGCTATACATCTCCAAAGAGCCAGGAAAATATGAACTAATCTTCATAACAACCCTGGGAGGCAAGTATCATTGAATCCCTTCTACACCTGGGGAAACTGAAGAATGGACAAAGGAAGTGGTTCCCTAAATTTAGATTAGCTTCAAAGCCAGGCATCATCCACTCTACATCCCCATCCGTTATAAAAAGCTACATGGCCAATGAGCAAAAGAAATGTCCTCATAGATGCAATGATGGAGCAATGGCTGCAATTATGTAACACGCTAATCACTTCCTATCTTGCTGATCAGCACTGCCTCACTGTTTCCTTGTGCTCCATGGCCGGTCTGTATTCATAGGCTGCTGTTTATCTTAGACCTAGATTGTCCGCTCTCTGCTTTGTGTTCATACAGCCCCTGGCACAATGACAGGCCTGTAGGCACTACTGCAAATAAATAATAGTTTGTACTTACGCGTCTGCTCTTTCCTAATGACAAAATACTAGGTTGGCTGGGACTGTCCAAAGCTAGTTGCCCACACGCCAGTGACATTTTAGCTCCTAAATCCTTTGGGTTCTCTTGACAATTGCAGCCATAATTTCTTACAAAGCACTTCAACAAGGGTCATTTCCCCGCAGTTGGGGTGGCATGTGGCAGCCGTGTACTAGTTCACTGCAGGAAGCAAAGGAAAGCCCTGTTTCCAGCTCGGGGAATGTGGGGAGGTTCTGAAGTGGTTGTCCTGGATCACTCATCACATGTGCATGGCTTTCCCCCAGAAGCTGCTGACAGGTGCTCTTGGCCCCCACCCCAGCTGAGCCAAGCTGATTGTCAGAGGAGTTCTTTGGCAGCGTTGGTTAACATTTGTATTAACTTGCTTTAACATCTTTGACATGCATTGGGCCGGGAGCCAGGCAGTGGGAACCCATGCGGAGCGGATACCCCGCACGTGGCTCAAGGGCCGGGGAGCTGCAGGCCACTGGGACCCAGGAGAGGGCAAGGAGTGAGGAGCTTAGATATTCAGGGCTCCCCTCCTTTCAATTTTCTCTGTGCCCTCTGTCACGCGGGCTGCATTAGGAGGGGGGGGGCATTTGTGTTATGTAACATTAATATGTCAAAATTGTAGTGATTCATGTAAGACATACCATGTCAGGTACTGTTAGAAAGGTTATAATATGCTGAATAAGATGGTAATATTTGTGTTCATGTGTAATATGTGTAAGGAAAGTTATGGAGATCTTTGATATCCCTGTATTTCAAACTGTGCTGTGGAAGACACACCCCAGACAGAGAGGCGGCAGGACAATAGCTTGCTTAATAGCCCATTCAAGGCCTTATCAGAAGCCAGAGGCCCGGGAAGAAACTAAAGGCATACCTGAAGAGTTACCAGGATTGGCCCATGTGACTATGGACTTCATTTTGGTTCCAGTAAAGTTCCACAAGCCACATGGCCAGTAACAGAGGGTATATAAGATCAAACCACAGAAACCATTTTGTCTTCGTCTTCGTCTTTGCCTTGTGTCCTTGTTCCTATCCAGCTGCGGACACACCTCTGGATTAACACACTTTGCAACTGAACTAAAGGACTTAGACCCATCCAGGTACTGGATGTACACCAGAGGAACTATACAAGCCTGCAACTCCACAATTGTTCTAGAAACCTGATGTATATGGACTTTTAAATCATCTGTATGTATCTGATTGCTTTAAGCCTTTAACACTTCTCTTGTTGTTTGTTTTTTCTTTTATTAATAAACCTTTAGTTTTAGTTACTAAAGGATTGGCTGGCAGCGTGGTATTTTGGGTAAGATCCAAACTTATAGTGAACTGGTACTGTGGCTGATCCTTTGGGATCAGAGGGAATCTTTTAGTAAAGAGCATAGAGTTAAAGCAACTGGTCTCTTTACTGGACCTAGTGTCAGTTTGGGAGCCTGAGACTGAAATGCAGTAAAGGGGGCTGTGTGTATTTGCACAGTGGCTTCTTGATAACCAGTGTGGGGGAATCAGAAGCACTGTTTTTGGCTGGTTGGGAAGTCTGACTGCAGTGTCACCCACCAGTGCTGGGAGAATTTGCTCTCCTTTTGCAGCCTGCCCTGACCCTGGCATTATCAGTGGGCTACCCTGGGCACGGACGGGTTACACCCTCTTCCTCCCATGCCTTGATGCTTTGCCTCCCAGGGCCTGCTGTGCGCGGTGGCAGGACCCATGAGTCGAACGTGAGACTGCTTAGCACACCTTCAATGAGGCTGAGGAATGTGTGAGTGTCCGGGATGGCTGTGTTCTGAAAACCTCTAAGTGCTCTCGAGTGAAAAGCACTCTTGGTCCCTCAGTCCCAGAGACTTTGCTCCTGACATGCTAAGGTCTGATCTACACTACACAGCTAGTAGGCCTAAGGCCGCTTATGTTGACCTAGCTGTGGAAATGTCTTCACTTGAAGTTGTCTCCCACTACTATGTCAAACTAACGCCACTTACATTTTTTTGTACTTTGCCATTGTAGGCAATCTGACTGCTGGCAGCAAATATCTCCAACGGCTGAAAATAGGACTCATCTGGCACGTAGGCAGTGTCATCAGACCATATGCTCCTTACATTTATCAAGCTCCATCCTGGTGAGGACGCGCACTGTCAACACAAGGAGCAACACATGCATGAGCTACATTGGCATACAGCCACCACAACTTAAGCTATGGATACACTTCAAAATTATGCTGACCTAAGTCTGAGCATCGTCCTTCAGCTACTCTTACCTCGTGTCTTTCGGGCACTCAGCTGGTTTAACAGCAGGGGACTTAATCTTCATCAACTAAAAAGGTGCTTTCAGCTGTGCGGTGCAGAGAGATAGGCAAGGACAAAGCATTTCTCTCTCCAGCCATTGATTTGTTCTCCCCCAGTACTACAGTGTCTGAGCACCTCAGAAAGGTTGCTACTTTATCCTTTCACACCTCTAGGAGGTAGGGCAGGGCTATTATTCCCAGATATAAATGGCAACCGAGGCACAGAGAAGCTAAGTGACCCAGCCAAGGCCACATGGGATGTCTGTGGCAGGGTAGAAACTGAACCACTCACCTGATTCCTAGGCTACGGCAGGTAGGCCTGAGCTTCGGAGGAATCCTATATGCACACACCACCATTGCCTTTTCCTCTTCAGAGAAGCTAAGCAAACCTGGAAGCAAATGAGACCATGTGTAACCTCCTCCCACATGGAACAGAATAGCCTGCCACTCACTATGTTGTGAATGGTCCATGCCGCAGCTGAGCAGATTTGTACCAATAGCCCCTTGACTCTCCTCTGCCTTTATGTCCACTTGGTACGCACAGCCCAAGTTACTAAACTGGCTACTCCAGGCCTGCTAGAAAACTTACAGGCAAGCTCCTTTTCACATCTGCATCCTCCACTTCCTACTGTAGCTACGGGCAGCTTGAGAGAGAAATCAACGATTACATTGTGCTGTAATGATTTTCACCTAGCTCATAAAGCAAAGAAAGAGGCACTGTCAGTGAAAAACACATATGGGAGAAGCTTAAAGTGCAATTAAATTTGAGAGCACGTACACTTAGGTTGTAAATTCTTTGGGATGGGGACTGTTTCTTTGTGCTATGTGTACAGCACCTAGCACAATGATGTCATGGGCTATGACTAGAGCTCTTAAGTGCTATTGTAGCACACACAAAATAAAATCATTAATAGCATCTTGGCAATTTAAGGGTAAAGCAATTTATGGGAATGTTGTAGTTGTTTGAAGGAGAGGATGACTGAAAAGAAACCCACATGTTAAAGTCCGGATATGTAGAGTTAAGGCATTGAAATGATCTTAACTCTGCCTCTTTGTTGTTCTAGCTCCTGAGAGAAACTTAGAGACAACCTTACCTCCCACTAACGAGCCTCATCAGTGACCACAAATACTAGTGTGTCCTGCTCCTAACTATAGTGGTCACACTGCCTCAGACCTTTGTCGACACTAGTGCACAGGAGAGGAAGCACTCTCTAAAGGAAGCACTCTCCTTCAGTTGTCTTTGATGCTTCATGTGCCTCCAAAGTTAGAGAGAGAGAGTGTATGTCCAGGTTCCCTACCAAAACCACAGGGAGAGAACGTTTTGCCTGCACATTCACTGTCTACCTGGCACAGTGAATACTCAACAGTTGATAAATGCTGACGTTAAGATGGCACATGTAACCTTACCTCTGCCCCATTGTCACAGCTTATGACTAAACCACTGGCTCTTAATGGCTTCTTGGTTTACATTTGCAGGAGTGGCACAAACTGTAACCCAGTTTCAGTGGTTGCTTAAAGTTAGCTTGCATCTTTGGGGTCGGGGGTGTGTGTGTGTGTGTGTGTGTGTGTGTGTGCGCAAAGCAACTAGCGGGCATATGCGAGTCCTCTGCCACCCCCTGATACCATGGCTGGGGGGCCTCGCCAGGACACATTTGCATCCAGGTCATGGTCCCATGTCAGTGCATGACACGTGCACCTATCCAGCATGAGTGTGCAACATCCCTGGTATGCCGTTTCTGAACGGTCCATGTTTTCAACTCGTGACCAGATTCATTGTGACGCAGGAAAGGCCTGGCTTTCCATCCTTGCAAAGTGCTTTGAAATTGTAAAGCACTGTCCAGGGACGGACCACGCATTAACTGTTACAATGGATGATAGTTTACCCAACATTCCCCCCTCCCCCCCAGGTGGTGATAGAAAACCTCCCGTCTTCCACTCGGTATTGCTTAAAAACAAAAATAAGCACTTTGAGTATTAACTGAAGTTACAGAAGAACACAGGTCTCTGAATTGACCGATCCTGGGCTGAAGCGTCAGTCTGGTAGAGCTAATCCTTGTATAAAGTCAAGGCCAAACAGGGTCGGATGGTTAGTCATTTTGGAAAGAGGAGGCACAGTCCAGAATGAAAGGAAAAGAAGGGGTCCAGCCAGGATAACTCCTTTCCCCCTTTACAGAACTCTCGTGCGTGCTCAGCATCTAAATCGTTATGGCATCTCTGTACAAAGTATTAGTATTATAATAATACTATGTACAACCTAGATGCAACAAGCCTAAGGCTATTCAACTGAACCTCAGATCTGGTTAGCAAAACCACACCCTCCAGTGCAGCTTTCGCAATGGGAATGATTGGGTTTTAATACGGAGCCTCTCAAAACAAATGAAACAGAGTTTGTCATTTGTATTAGAACTGTCGCTCCACGTTCTGAAGAGCCACTAAATACACCTGGCCGTGGGGAAGAGGTAGCCTTTCTACTGCAGAAGCTGTCAGTCTCATCAGGATGTCACCCTCCCACCCGTCATCTGAGAATGAAAGCCAGGAGGGATGAGCCCCAGAGGAACAGCACAGAGCTTTATTGGAAAGCAAGACGACACAACTAAAGTTTTATATTTATAAAGTTTTCACTTCTAGGAAGAGAGCCTGTCCCCTGTGCATGTCTGTTTCTACAGGAAGCTGTTATCCACCTCTTCCTCTTCATTTTGTTCCTTCTCCTGTATCCATTCATCAGCGTTGTTTGCTTTCTCCCAGCTCTTGTCTTGTTCCTTAGTCTGCCGACTTGTCTTTGTCCTTCCTTGCCTTTTTGCTCATGCCTATAACTATGCAATAATGCTTTTCAAGGGGCTATTAATTGCCTGAACTCCATTTCCTCCATAGCGAAGAGGACATCTCCAGCATTCAGTGTTTTCCTCTTCACGTTCACTGCAAAATCACGTGCATACAACACAAAAACACTTACGGCACAAGATATTGCTCTGCAAGCGTCTTGAAAAATGTTTATTCCATCAAGAAGTGCTCCTTTAATAATCCTAGTGATGACGACACTAGGCGCAGGGTCAAGTTCTCGGATCTTTCCACCGTCTTTGAACACCTAGAACACGTTATCTGTTAGGACTTGCTAAAATTTTCTAAGGCTGGTCAAATAATGGAAAAATAAATATATTAACTGACTAAATTAGCCAGCAAATGTTTCCGTTCAGCAGATGATTAAATGAACAGAGGGTATCCAGACAGCTATGGGGGGGGAAATCCACCAAGCACATTGCTCTTCTTCAGGCTAGTATTTGAGCAGCTCCTTTAATTATCTCATCCCTAGTTTTGAGGCCTTTCCATGTCTTCATCCCCCATAGTTGGAATGTCACAAACGAGTCCTAGGTTGATCTCCCAGCTCTCCACAGAGATCAGAAGTGACTGTAATGCTGTATGTTCCATGACTGTAGAGTTGTAAATGCTAGTTGCACAGACTTCATTAATTTTTTTTCCCACTCAGTGACTATAAAGACACAAAGGGTTGAATCTGGCCAGTCGGGCTGAGTCCCTTTTTTTTCAAAGCTGGAGTCTGAGGGTCGTGCTAGAAAGAGGACTTCAGGATTGGTCTAAGCTGTCAGCAAAGAAGTCAGGTTTCCTGTTTCCGTTGGAGCTTTGGGATTCTTTCTGGCTGCTCTAGACTAGCGGTGGTGTGTGTTTTTGGCCTTCAGTGATATGTTTGCAGTGTCTTAGTTCATTACAAATCTCCCCCTTCCTTGGGTTCATGTTTGATTAACCACCTGTTGTGCCCGTTAGTGCTCAATTCTTTCTCACCCCAGAGGCCAATATCTTTTTAACAAGGGCTCTTGCATCAAAATGGCTGGTTCACAAGCGCCCTGGAGCCCTGTTTTATGCATGGTCGGAAGCGCTCTTTTTAGCAGAATGGAAGGGAAACCTGGGATTTGGGTCTCACGGGCAATGGAGGCAGCAGAAGCAAAACAAATGGATCAAAATACCAGCTCTCGGGATGTGGTTGGCTCTGTGCCATGAGCTGGGCCTGTGCGCTCCATTCTCCCTCACCTCTCAGCAACAACAACGCTGGGACCAGGAACTGCAAAGGCCCCACTGTGGCTGCGTGGTGCAGACTAGCACAGAGGCAATACGGGAAAGCTGGTTGCTGGTGCTGCTGATCAGCTCCTAGGGGCACCTCTAGAGGCAGGTTCTGGCCGTGCTTTTGGGCCGGCAGTCTGTGCCTGATCTCAGCTGTTCGTTTGAAGGTTTGATGGCAGAAGCGTTGTTCACGGCCTGGCCAGGCCCCCGAGGGCCCTCCTTCCAAGCCCAGATTGTGCTGCCCACGTCCTCCTCACACACCCACCTTCTGAAAAAGTGCTGCCTCTGCTTTTCCCCTCACCGCCCATTACTCTCTTGGGGGTGGTCCCATGAGCACAACCACTGTCATGGGCCATGGGAAAGCTGAGGAAGCATGAATTACACGCTTCTGAGCCCTGGCTGGTGTTCGCTTGGGGTTGAATGCCAGCCCGCTCCTCAGTGGATTCTGCTGCGTAGGTGCCTTTGGCGGGAGCGGGGGGTGCAGTGATCCCCCGAGATGTCCTGGCCACACTCCTTTCCCAGCTAGCACCACCCCCTTTTTTAAGATGCACTCTCCACCTGGTGAGTGAAAGGGCGGGCCGGTTTCCACCATAATGCACTCATGCTGGCAGACATTTTGCCATGGCAGACCCTGGCTTGATTCCAGCCTGGTATTTCTGCCTTAAGCTGCGACAGTCTGCACCCATGTGAGACAGCTGCCATGCAGCAAGGTAGCCCAGAAGTAGCAGACTCCGTAGCCCTGTTTGAAAAGGATGTTGATGCCAGATCCACGCCACACAAACCCTCCTCCTTGTAAACTGGTAACAGGTCTGGCTGGGGTGGTGAGACGTTTGTGCCTTTCAGCTGATTGAAGAGATGAGAGCATCTCTCCACGAGGCCCCGTGCCATGTGAGAAGTGCCTTGGATTCCTCAATTGATTAGCTTATGGGGAATGGAACCGATTCTACACTGCATTTTCTTACTGTGCCTAGAACTGGTTTTTGCCACACTCTAGCAAGTAACATTTTTCTAGGCCTGGAGCCGTTTTTAAGACAGTTTGATTGGCACCACTCAGCTCACACCTTCCTCTGTGATTTATTGGGAATAGAAGAACCCCAAATGCCAAGTCAAGAAAAGTGGGTCAGTCTCCCTGACCCGACATTGGGAGGTAGGGTGGGCTGGTGAATGGCCGGAAACCTGAATTCTAGCTCCTCCTTGCCTGTGAACTTGGACATGTCCCTTTCTTGTCTCCCCCTTGGTTTAGGTTGTGAGCTCTTTGGGGATGTAGCTGTCTCTTTCGACATGTGTGCACAGCACCTAGCACAGCGGGACCTGACAGTTGTTGGGTGCTTATCTTTCACTCCCCATCTTGGGTGCAGCCAGAATGCAAGTATTATCCAGTGGCTAGAGCATCTGACTGGGTGGTGGGTCCTCTGGATTTGATCTCCTGTTCTGCTTCTGGCTGTTGACCTTGGAAAATCAGTTCCCCATCTGTCAAATGGGAGGGAGGCTGGGGTCAGTGGGTGAAAGCGGCTAGGTGGTGGTAGGGAAGCATCACTCTGTTCCGTGGTTGAGGCCAAGCTGAGCTGTTGGCACTGAAAGCTGTAATTCTACCAATTAATTACGTTTTGAAGAATGCAGCAAATTCTCCTCAGGCTCTCAGCACTGAGTCTCCGAGCACACAACACTTGTAAAATCTCCTGAAAATTCAAAGATGTTACATTTATTGAAGGATCCAATTTAAATGACTCTAATTTTAGACATGAACTGTGGTGTCAGACCCCTTTTTTGGTCTTGAATGGCCTTACTCTGGAAGTGTCGGAGTGTTTCTGCTGAAGCTCACCGAACTCTGTGCCTACATTTAAAGGTTTTAGGATTTGTGGTCTTTTTTTTGTGGTCTTTTTTTGTGGGTGTATCCCTCCCTCCCTACCGCCACCATAGTTGAGGCTTTCCCTTAAGCTACACCTGGTCCATGATCATCATCTACAGAGACTTCACCACAGAACTGTCCTCTTTCAGCGTGGCTACCACAGCCCATTAATCCCAAAGGGAAAGAAGCCAAATGGCCTGGGTGGTTGAGGTTGTTTTGGCTGGGTGTTTGCTTGAGAGGTGGTTGGATGAGATGCGCATAGAAGGGAATGGGGCTGGATGAGGGTTGTGGTGTTCGGTTGTATGGTGGGGTTGAGAACTGTCTTCCTTGGGTTGCTGCATGTGTACTGGAACAACCTGCACTGTTACACAATGGTGTTGGGCCCAGATCCACCCACACTAAAGTTAGGAGCCTAAATACCTGTGAGGATCTGCGCTTTGGCGTTGGCAGTGTTGGTGACGCATGTTCCTCCACTGTGTGTTTCAAGAATGCAGGTCTCCCTGCCGTTGTGTTTGTGGTGGAGCCCACACCATGGGGTCGAGATAGGGTGCCACACCCCAGCACCAGCGGGGGGAGAGCAGAGCCTGCCTTAACCACTGGACACGCTGGCTGGAGCACCAAGAGACACTCATACAAAGGGCTGATGGGCTCCGTGCTGTCCCATAATGTGAGAGCAAAGGACACGTGATAAAATGAGGGCCTGGTAGAACAAGTGGAAAGCAAAGCAGCTTTACACACTGTTTGTTCACCTTGTGCAACTCACGGACACTTGAGCCCTCCCACCAGACAGTGGGCAGTTTGTGGGAAAGGCCTGGATGAGCTCTGCTTTAACCTCTCCTTTGGACTTGCAAAGACATTCTCCAGCACCTGTTGTCTGAGGGCCTTGGAGCCCCCTTCATGGCTGGAAAATACTGTGAAAGTTTAAGGATGGGGGAAACAGAGGCACAGAAGTAGAAGAGCAAATCTGAGCTAAAGCTGGGAATGCTTTCTGGGACAGCCCCGCAGACTAACAGCTAGGCCGCAGCTTAAGACCAGCATAACCAAAGCTCAGGTATCAGCTGCTCCTGGAGGGGGACGTTGCACACTTGGCCAGCTGCACGGGGGGGGGCGCGGAGAGGTTGCTTTTCCATGTAGCATTAGTGATTGGCCGCTGTTGGGCTAGATGGATCTGGAGCCCCATGGCAGAGCCAGTGTCCCTGTTGTTGTGCCCTGGCATGCTTCAGCATGCTGACCCGTTAAGATACAGCCGAGAAGGCTCATGTAACTTTCTCCCTGCTCTATTCTCTACAGTCTGATCCAAACAGCTCTTCTTCCTGCCAAGGAACAACTGGCCTGGGACTTAGGAGTGAGATGCAATTGCAGTCTGCCCTGTCTAATCACTGCATGCATCTGGAGGCACTGTGCGCGGGGGAGCTAGATGTATGAGACAAGATGAATTGAAGGGATGTGAGGATGGACTTTTGGCATAATAAGGAGAAGAGAGGCTGGGAAACGGATCTAGGGAAAGGGGGGAAAAAGTGGAACAAGTGAGGAGAACCAATTTCTGGGCAGGGTTACGGGGCACGGCTGCATTTCCCATGGGCTGCTTCCATTCGCGTTTTCACGTTCCTCAAGAGCTGTCTGCACAGAAGACAAGTGAAAAGCTGAAATGCACTGATGTTTAGTTTAAAAGCAGCCACGGTCTAGGTTTAAAGAACTTCCTGGCCAGCTGCCCACCTCACTCTATGAAATACGCTGGCTCCTCCATACCAAAAAATGTAACAGGGCTGGGGACATGCCTGGACGCTGCACACACATGGCCCTGCTCCCCTCATTTGATTTCATCCAGATGTCTCACTCCTTCGTTATTGTTAAACCGAGCTGCTATTTATAACCTGGAAATGGGCTCATCTTTCGGAACAGCAATTGTATGCAAATCTAGTGCTGGACTTAATCTGTGGGGTTGGCGTCTGTCCACTCACATCTAGAGAGTTACAGCAATGAAAGCTGTCGTCACCTTCACCTCCACAGCCTCTCGCCATATTGTGGAGAGCTTGATCTGGTACGGTGCTGAGCACTCTGGTTCCCGTTCACTTAAATGTGGGTTTAACTTGAAGCACATGAGACGTCCTGTGGAAATGGAGATGACTTGTATGCTGTAAATTAGTGCTTTGCTGGATTAGGTAAAAGCATCTGCACCTGAGGGATTGAGCCTCATCCGTCAATCAACCTTCCCTCCATTACTGTTAATACTTGAGATTATTTGTATAAAGCTGGTTTGTTGTTTGTATATCGCTCATCTTGGCGGATAGAACTAGTGATCAATTTCACTTCCTGATTCTCCGTCACTCTTGCCGTGTGATCACGTTGGAGTTTCCAGCACCAAAAGGCAATAAGTGTTTGTAAAAAATCAAAGCATAATTGAATGTAAAGGGCCTACTTCTGCTCTCCCTCTCACTGGGTTTACACTGTCAGTTCCAAGGACCCGTCTGATGGGCGATGCCCCCGAGAGGAGTCAGCCCAATTGTGACAGGTATGCTACAAAATCAAGTTGGTGGCTTTCATCAAAATGAACCCTAGACAAATCTATCATGTAGCATCTCTCTGGCTAGGCCTGTGATGGGAAGTGTGAGAAGAGGAGTGCAAATGACAGCGTGGTCTGGTAGATGGGGTGTAGGAGTGGCATGGCTGGAGTGAAATCCTGGCTCTGCAGAAGTTAATGCACAAATCCCCCTGACTTTGTGGGATCAGGTTTGGTCTGTACTCAGTTTGGTCTTGGGCAAGATGCTGAGATCAAAGTTTTCAAACGTGAGAGCTTGAAGTTGGAATTTGAACTTGATGATGTTTAGGCGTTGAAATCAGCGACCTGATTTTTTCATATGCATTGAGCGTCTGCAGCTCTCACTGCCTTTTGGTAGCAGGGGCGTGCACAAGCAGGAGCATAGAACTCCAGGTTTCAGGGCAGCTGGAGGAGAAGCGGCAGCTCCTAAGGGGACACAGAACATACCCCTCCAAAAGTGTGTGGGGGGGAAATGTATTCCTGGGCCTGCCCCTATTTGGCAGCCAAACTTGAAAGCGCTGGCCTTAGCCATTGTGCCCCCGCTTTCCCATCTGTAAAATGGGGATAACGGTGCTTATGCACTTTTCTGAAGATCTGTGGGTGGAAAGTGCAGGGGAGAGTGAGTGCTAGGAATAGATGAGAAGTGAAACCCTTAATGTTTAAAGCCAGAGTTTTCTGAGAAACCTTTTATATACACACATACTTCATTTATTAAAATGAGACATAAACATTTTGCTTACCAATGGTTTAAAGAGCAGAACATTGCCATTGCCCTAGGCTGATGCGAACGATAAAACAGAAGGCTAGCTGTTTGAATGCTGATTAATCAAAAATATTTGTCATGTAAAACACATCCTTCTTTAAAAACTACAGTGCTTATCCCAGGGTTGGGGTATAAGTGGATAGATTTTGGACACAACATACTTACAAGACACACTTTACACTTCAAGAGTCTTGAAAACACATTTTGCATCAGATGTTAGGTTTGCTGTTGAGTGATACTTTTGGAATGGGAGCACAAGGCTGGCTCGATGGATGGAAGGAAGGGCTGGCAGTGTTTCCCCTGAAACAAAAAGATCACATTTGCTGAATAAATTGTTCCCAATAAATATTTCTTCAGAGGTCAGAGTCTGTCATCTGTATCAATAGGAATCAAACTGGTCTTTAGAGATGGAAAGCCCAAAATCAGTGATTGTCAACTTATTTACCATGGTGGGCCACATATGCAGGTCTCTGTGTTACGTGGGCTGCATCCACACATATATATATATATATATATATATATATATATATGACCTGTATGGCCCTGAGCGTGTCATGTGGGTCTCAGCTGTGTGCTATGACTACAAAGATAGGGGGGCTGAACCTCAAATGATAGATAATGGAATCAATTGATTGTATGCAAGATTACTGTATTACACGTATGTAACAAGTAAGGTCTCTTAAGTGACTATCAGTGATTGACATTTCACAATGATATTTATGTTAACACTTTAGGAGGAATTATGGATACTCATTGATTTTATGCTTTTAAAGTCTGTGTCCAAGCAGCGGGATAAACAAGCTTTTCCCCAGACAAGAAGGAAGGCAGCTATCTAGCTGTCTCCAGTGAAATTAAGCAAGGTGTGACTGAAAACAATAAAAACATTTCCATATAAACAGCAGGGGCATGAGAACTACCTGGGAAGGAAAGAACAGGATGAGATCATCCTGAGTCTGGGGGACACAGCAGTGAATTTGGGAAGATCCAGGGAGAGATAAGAAGCCATCTTGGCATCTGTCACTGGATAGACACAAGAGCTCTTGTAAGGTGAGAAAGGTGGGCCCTTGAACCAAGAGGGTTGACGCCTCTGGGAACTGAATAGAGGGGAGAGACCTGCTTAGGCAAACCCCTCACCCAGCAAGACAAAGGAAACCAGCACCTTGTACCTCCATGGAAGCTCTTGACTGAGAGAGTCAAGCAGGGCTGGAAAGAAAAAGATTGGTAAGAAATCTACCTTGACCTAAGTTGACCTTGGTTAAGTCTTAGCTGTTAAGCGTATTTGTACTTGAATTTGCTTGTAACGATTTTTGACTTTATTCCTTGTATTCAAAGACACTTAAAACCGCTCTCTTTTTTGTGAATAAACTGGTTCTTACGTTAAATCTAAAGCAACCCGGTGCTGTATATGAAGTGATTAAGTCCAGTTAAAGCAACAAGCTGCCGTGCTTTGGCTCTTCAAAGGCGCAATGGACCTTATTACTCCTGAACTTTCCGGGGGGTGGGAGGGGTAGAAAAGTATATTCCCCAGCCCCAATGAAGAAGTTATTTTCAGGTACAAAGAATAACAGCAAAAGTGGTGGTTAACTTTTTAAAAAGTCTTCAAATATAGCTGGTGCATGAGATTTTAGTGAGTTTAAACTGCCCACATAGCTAAAAAGGGTCTGTTCTGTTACTGAGATCATTTTGTCTAAATTGTGAGATCACAGAGATACATGTAACTTTTTTAAAAGGATCCATTTTAAAAATTAATTTTAGCTTATAAAGATATGGATTTACTTGAATGATCTGAAAACCTACTTTCTGCACTCAGAGTGTAAGTACTGTAAGATGGGGTAGATCTGTTGTGCTTTTCACACAGGAATAAAAGGAATCGTTCCCTTGCTTTAAGTCAAACTGAGTTTCAGCTGTGGAGCTATGAACATGCTCCTATAATACAGTAAGACTGCCCAATTACCATAGCTTTAAGGCCATAAATCACTTTGCGTATCTACAAGAAGCTTCCTGTAGGATCCCTTTCCAAAGATCTCTGGCACCACTTGTGTGTAGGCTGACCACTGCATCCAGTGGCTAAGAATGCTGCACTGGGAATCTGGAAAGAACACAGAATTTCAAGCTCTATTGCTGACTCCGTTTGATTTTGGGCAAATCAGTGAATCTCCGTGCCTCAGTTTCCCCATATATTTTTACATTTAAAGTATCAAAGTATGAAGCCAATTGCTGAAACTGTGTGCCAGGGCTTTGCAGGTATTAACGCAACGCAGTTCTACAGCCTGTTCTTGTCCATTTCAATCTCTGGAACAGCGGTTTTGTAATTGTCATCAGAGGGACTGTTCTGTATTTTTATAGTCTTTCGTACACGCCATCTCCTGAAACACTTCAGAGTTCAGTAATACAGTTACGAAGTTAAATCATAAATAACAGCAGAGGCAGAGAGAAATTGAAAGGTATGGGGAAGAGGAAGAAAGAACCTATTGTATAAGAAGCAGACAGCTCTGCTGACCTGAAAATATATTATTCTCTGAAAGCACAAACCTGGGAGGCTGTGGAATTTGCTCTCCATTCACCATGAAAACCCTGGGCTGAGGCGCCTGCCTATTTGATGTGGGTGGTCCTTAATGCATGTCATAATTTACACTTAAGGCACATAGGATCCCTTGAAATGCCCTTCTTAGCAGAACCATAAAAACAGCTTTGCACATGGATCTCATTGGAGGTTTCTGCAAAGACCCTCATTGTCATGCATAAACACATCTTATTATTCTAACACAGGTCAATGTTCATTTGCCTCCCTCTCTTCCCCCCCCCCCAAAAAAAATCCTTCAGTCCTGGGCGGGTCCCACAGCAGTCAGAGTTCCCAAAAACTAGTACTTCGGATACTGCTGGTCACCTTTAGAGCTGTTGGTTTAAATTAGGAACAAATCCATGCCATCATGTTGTTTAATGTGCAGACCTGGAGTAAACTAACCTTTTTGCGTGAGGATCTTAACATGCTTTACAAGCAATGAAGTTTTACAACACCCCCTGAGAGAGAGAGGCTGTGACTATCATGAGGCCCATACTAAAGAACAGGAATCTGAGGTTAAATGATTTGACCAGGGTCACCCAGTAAGTCCTTGTTAAAGCCAGAAACAATACACAGGACTCCTGATCTCCGGCCCTCTGCATCATTCTCACCTCATCATAGACGTACTTAGCTGCTGACGTTTCCCGTGGCATTCTAGGGCCTGCAGGTGGCATGCGGATATGCACTCTCTTTGGTATGTAATATGTTATATGGCCAACAGTCAATACGTGTAACACAGGGTGACAGATTCTGTGCTCAAGTTATACTCCTTGCAGCCAACAGTGTCTGCAGTCCCTTGAGGGGAGAGTTTATCCCTTCCACGTTGGCTGGGAGACTGAGGTGAGGAGCAGAAAGAAGGATGCATGCCGGAAGTGATAGATGGATCCATTAAAAGAATGGCTGTCTCCACCAGGGAGAGCTGTATCCTAGTCAGGTGTCTGAAACGGGCTGATGAGGAAACCATTCCCACAGCCAACCCGTCTAGTAACTAAAGAGGGATTCAGGCTAGAGACTGGCCTGCGTATCAAAGTCCACGCCCAGATCTGGGTCTTAGTTTCCCAGCGTCTGGAGAGGTTGAGCTGGAGGATGGCTTGGCTTGTTCTAGAGATCAGAGCTAGGGGCCAAGTTCACAGCCGAACTTCCCAAAGTGTGGTGATGCACTATGGTACGGTTTGGACTCAGACTGATTTGCAGAACACACGTGTGCAGATGCACAGGTGCCAAGGTGATCTATGCATGAATCTGAGTGGCAGAGAAACTGAGCCCAATGCAATGCTAGGTTCTGCAGACTCTGCATGGAGTCACCCAGATGTTTGAGGCTAATCTGGGACACGTCCTTGTGAGCTGGTGAGCTTTTTGGGGGCCGGTCTCTTATACCCCATGTGCAAGGGCCAGTCACAGCGCCTGCAATCTCCTGAACAAAGGACCTGCTTTCTGTTAGTGCTGCTCGTGGCACTGCCTGTTTCCTGGTGGATGTGAGTTCTGGGAGAAGGGGAGCATGTGGCCGTGCCGTCTCTCTGCACCAGCCAGGAAGAGGCAAATGCTAGGGTTTTTTGTTTGTGGACAGGCTTACAGGTTTGATTGATCGAGACAACTGTGTTGACATAGTATACTTGAAATTCTCCAAGACACTTGTGACACACTACATCCCTGAATTCACACTCTATGCACTACTATAATCACCTTTGCGCAAAGCATGCCTTGTAAGGTATCATATGAAAACTCATAATTTGCTGGTCAGTATTGTCCTGGTAAAATATAACTTCACATGTAATGTTGTCGTACATAAGATTCCCCCTCTGAATTCATGTTCCAAACCCCACAGCCCTGCCCAAAAGAAGTCAGCAAACTGACCTGTCCTAAACACAAAAAAAAGTGTGCTCTGCTTAATTTTCACTGAAGCAGTGAACAGAGTCGTCAAGCAGGAAGGGAAGATAAAAGTTCAGACAGGTGAAAAAACCAGCAGGGAATATCCTTCCACAGAGACCCTCCTGAGAAACACCCCAAGGGACCCCTCTTTCTCTCCCTGCTCATCATTCTCTGCACCTGAGGAAGATACAAGAAGCATTTGTTGGACTCTGGGGGGCTCCTAACCTGTGACCTTGGTTAGTTATTTGCTGATGCATATGGTAAGAAACTTGGCTTGCAACTTGGTTTGTAAGGCATTAGTAAATACCTTATCTTGAGTTTTCTTATAACCATTTCTGATCTTTATGCCTCATTACTTGTACTCACTTAATACACTTGTTTTACTGTCTGAATAATTATTTGAGATGAATTTTCTCTTTGAAGTGTTTTACCTAATCCATGGTGTTTAAAGAAATAATATACCAGACTAAACTGTAATTAATAAAGGAATAATGGATTTAAAATATTTGTACTGTTTAGAAGAGAGCTGGGCAGAACAGGATGTACGTTTCTGGGGGAAATCGAAGATGGGGTGTGTTGGTCACTTCGCTGTATTACCAAGGCTGGTGAGAGCCGGAGTGTAACCCAAGTGTGACTGGCAGTCTCCAATTGCACACAGACACTCGGGGGTGGCTTTGCATGCTGGAAGGCTGCCACGACCAGGTGGGAGCATTTTGTAATATATCATGGGAGAATTATTGAGTCACTGACCAGTAATATTCTTGGGTGATGTATGTGTGGTACCATGCAAAGAACTATACAAAAGTGCTGGAAATATGTGACTATAATCACAAAGTTTATCAACTTCTTTCCTGACCTGCCTGGGTTAAACAGGTTTTCTTAGTGAAGAGTTGTGAATTTCCCCTGTCTACATCAGCAGAGCAGTCTGCTCACAGATGGGGTGGTGAGAAGACTTCATTTGCAGTGCAAAATCACACCAGGTAACCTCCCACGGGAAGGGGACGCTTCAATGAAGATGGCATCATCCTCTGGGATGAAAGGAGAGAGAGTCTTCCAGGAGACCTTCCTGGCTCTGGAGACCAGGACAATGAACTTTGAGTTATCCTTCACCTGAGGGGATAGAGAAACCCAACACTTGAGCCCAGCTCCAACGCAGAGCCCAAAGTCCCCCGTGCTGGAGAAATGACAGTGGTGAGAGAAGGACTTTGCACAAAAGACTCTGGCTTGTTTAGCCTTCCAAGCGACATTTTACTTTGGGTTGGTTGGAACCATTTCTATCCTGATGCCTTCACCTTGGTATCGCATCACAACAGGCCCTTGCTCTAATAAACTGGTTTGGTTTTTCCAAGCCATCTCAGTTGCTGCATTAAGCTAAAGGGCAAAATCCTCGGCTAATCTTGCAGGTTGCTGCGCACACTTTCTGGAGGCAACGAACCTGATCACTTCTGTGAGGGTCCCGTGAGAGGTACTGGGCACCCCACATGAGATGGATTGGGGGGCATTTGGGTCTGGAGGGGCTGTTGATGTGCCTTGCAAGGAGAACGAGGCTGGTGGAAGTCCAGGTGAAACCATTGTGCCATGGGCGGGCTCCTGGTGTCATGACTCTGAGCCAAAGCTATGCCGTGCAGAAGCAGCCAGGGTTGCAGGGCAGGGGGTGACAAACCTCCTGGGTGAACCCCCAAAGCCTCATATCCACACCTACAGTTTTTTCATTTTCATAAATCCAAAGAATGTTCACAACAAATTTTTTGGGGGGGAACAAAACATTTCCTACAAAAAACAACCCCACCCCCCAAAACCTTGGCCTTTTGCAACCTTCCCGAGGCCTGACACAGCTTCCAAACTTATGAAGGACCCCTTTTCATTAATGAACTCCTAAACTAATTCAAGGATTTATCTGAAAATTCATTCTGTGCCCAGAGTCAGAGCTGCACGTTTGGGCTGTACTGAGCTGTGCTCTTCACAGAGAACAAAAAGATGAAATCCCTGCTTTCAGTGCCAAATTTCCCTCACCCTTAAAGAGGGAGCCACCGCTGCCATCTCCATAGTATTGCGTTGCGTTCACAGGTATAGCACCTAAATGGTTCTATGCTCATGTGGGTGGATGGCTGGGTGGATATCAGGACACGGTCATTTAAGTTAGTATCTCTAGACGTGGTCTGGAAAGGATTCCCACGGAAAATGCAGGATTTACGTGACTGGGGATCCTCGGACAGGGAGACCAGGACAGTTCTTACGAGTGTGCCTTATGTAATACACTATAGCAGAGAAAATCCAGTTCCTAGGCACTGAAATCAATGCCCCTCACCCACAGCAAATAACATTTGCTGGAGTTAGGGCTAGTTTGGACCCTTGGAATTTAAGAGCCGTTTGCATCATCTGAACCATACATCCGTAACAAGTTGGCTTACAGTCCTGTGGGAGAGTTATCTGTTGGTCCATATTAAATAGCCAGATTATAATATGTGCTGATAAACGAGTCGGTATAAATATATGGGCGTATTCCTTCCACCCCTTATTTGTCACTTTCCAGGCTCTGCCTCATTTCTATTGCATCTCCAGATGCATTTCAGCTGGAGCTTTTTATGATAAGCTCATGACTTACAGCCTGGCTTTACTGAGTGAAATATAGCCCATGTCTCCCTCCAGGTCTGCCCTGCGCTGAGTGAAATCCAAAAAGGCAAAACGACATCTTTGGAAGTGTGTGTTTGTAGGGCCGTACAGTCTCGCCTGAATTAGACCCATCCTTCTGTGGAATCTTAGCTATTTCCCTAAAGAGCTGGGAAGCTTTTTATGACCCTGGTGGGAAATAAAGGGTTGTTGCTGTGAATGAGATAAAAATCAGGACTCGGCTGGGGTACAGTGGAAGGAACAGAGCTATTTCTGTGCTGTGATTTTAGTTGTAAGCAACAGGGATGATACGGAAAAGCCCCTGTTTGAAATCTATAGCTGGCAAGTCAAAGGTGAGACAATGCTTTGATATTAAGTTCGTATAAACTCAGTATTTCTGGGAAAAACTTCTGACTCAGCAGGGTCAGATTCTGATCTCTGCAGATCTGGAGTAACTCCAGTGTAGTTGATGGATTTGCTCCAGATTCCAGCTGCGGTCAGTGAAATCAGACTGTGTTGTGACCTGTGTAACACTCCCACTACCATAGCTGTGGAAGTAGAAAAGTAGTGTGTGTTTATGGGTATGTGAAGAAGCCATTCTCTAAACCGTGGCCCCATGTATCCATGACAACGTGTCCTACAAGATGCTTTCTCATGTTTGAATTTACACAGAGGAGGAAAACAGTGCAAGCTTCTCCCATCCTTTGTCTTGCACACGTGACTTCACTCTGACTTGGAAGGTCTGCTCACGAACAAAACCACTCTCCAATCAGCAGCCGGGCTGGTGCTCTCAGCAGAGCAGCTCATCCTGACAGACCAAACTCACTCGCGGAACAATGAGAATCTGACAGCCAAGGAGCTGTTTTGCACTGAGGGAAGGAAACCTGCGCCTTTGACCTTCCCCTGAAGAGTGTGATTCAGTTCTTTGTGCTTACTCATTTTCATTCCCAAAATAGGCGTGTGCGCTTGCCACATGCATCAGTGCCAGAGAACTTTTTCCCTTAGTAGTATCCGTAAGAGCCAAATCTAGTGCCCCCTACAGCGGTGTGCATATTCACCACATGAAGGCACTGTCGCCTCCCCCCTCCCTCTCAGTTCCTTGCTGCCAGTGATGGTGCTGGAATGTCTCTTGCCTTTGCAAGTTCCTTTGCTAAAAGCCTAGTGGTTTTTTCATTGTTGTAGTTGTTAGTTAATAGTTGATACTTCAGTTTAGTTGGTTCTGGTCATTAGAAGCCCAGGGTTGGGCTGCTGGGTTTAAACCCTGCACTTCATGTAAGAAGCCTATGTTGAGAAGCGACCCGCATCAAAGTTGCCTGAAGTGTTTGGGAGAAGCAAATATTGGTGATGTGCAAAATCTGTAAATGTTTTCACCATCTGACTAAGAGAGCAGGATCTCCATCTTGATGCCATCCTGATGGAGTCAGCATGTAGACCGTTGCTGGAACTCGGTAGATCTGACTGGGCACTGAGCATGATGGCCTCAGCGTGTCGCCGGCGCCCTCTTCCTCTGGCACTGGGATTTCCACCAACTCTGGGTAGCATTAGAGACCTTCACTGCCTGGTGGTGCCATCGACCCCAGAGACTTCCTAGGCTATGGAAGACCACCTGGCATTGCCCGTGTCACCAATGCCAAGGGACAGTAGGCCGCTCCATGATCCTGCACCAATATCCACAGGCAATGTATCGAGGGACAAATCTGCCCAACAGTCCTCTTTTCTTCAAGGCCACGTTCACCAGTGCGCAGGTGGTCCCCAGAGTTGAGACCATGCTTTACAGGTCAGGACAGCATTAGATTGGTCTCCTGAGGGCCGGCACCGGGTGGAACACTACCATAGACCCCCAGAGCGACACAGGTCGCTGATCTTATGGCACGTCTCCCTGGCCCCATGGCCCTGCTTGCCTAATTCATACAGGAAACCGAAGGACAAGAACAGATCCCAGCAAGCCCACTCTCTGGTGCTGGAGCTGCGTGCCCCACACAGCACCATGCAATATTCAGACTTGGCACCACCATGGCCATTGGGTAGCTGTTCATCCTCGGACAGCGAGGAGGTTACTCATGTGAGGCAGACCTCGGCACTGATGCCCCGATTCCCTATGGTACTGCCAATGGGAGCATGGCCTAAGGGTCAAGGGCCTGGACCGTGGCCCTGCTGGTGGGGGTTTCACTCGGGGATTCCGTAGCCCTGCTCTGGAAGAGGAACTTTGGTGTTGCAGTCCTCCGTCCCTCAAGGTTCGGTGCCACATTTTGGACTTGGAGTCTGACAGTGAGGGCTCATGCGCCTTGACCCAGGGGGAATCTACCCCTCCCAGAGTGGAGGCACCTCCCCCACCTCAGCTACCAGCCTCCTCATTGTTGTTGCTGGTTGAGGCAATTGCGGGTCCTCCATCAGTGGTACCGTTGAACGATATCAGGGCTCACCAGGACTTGCTGAAAAGGGCCGTCTCTAACCTGGGCCTTAAGGTAGAGGAGTTGAATGAGTCCGTGGACAAGCTCTTGGGGATACTGGCCTCAGCAGAGTGGTCCATGAAGGGGTGGCTGTTGCCTAAAGCGTTGTGGCAAACCCCAGCCTCCCTGCCCCCCACGTCAAAAAGGGCAGAGGAAAAAAGTACTACGTTCAGGCGAAGGGGTTGGAATACATCTATACCCACCCCTGGCTGGGTTCCCTGGTGGTCACTGCTGCTAAGGAGAGGGACAAGCAGGGGAAAGGGAGCTTGACTTTTAAGAACAACGGAGAAAAGACTGGATCGCTTTGGTCAACCTTATTCCCCAGTTAGCTTACAGCTGTGGTTGGCTAATCAACAGAAGTGATGCTTCTGGGAAGATATCACTTCAGTATCTGGCAGTCGCTAGACAAGTTTACTGACTCTGTTCCACTCCTCCAAACAGAAGTTCGAGGCCATGGTAGAAAAGGGGAGAGTGGTAGCCAAGGCATCTCTGCAGGCAGCTTCTGCTGCAGTGTACTTGGCAGCTCGGTCAATGGCCCCAGCAGCGCTGATGAGACGAGCGTCGTGGCTGCAGTCCTGGGTCTCCCATCAGAGTCCAGCAGTGGATAAAGGACCTCCCTTTCAATGGCCCAGCCCTCTTTGCAGAGTGCAAGGCATGAGGGACTTTAGTGTTGCCATCAAGTGCCTGACTGCATACCCCGTCTTCCTTCAGGAAGCATTTTAAGCCCTTGCATCAGCAACAATTGGGGGAGTACACGAGCAAGGACTCCTATAAGAAGGGCAAGGGATATAAGACACCAGGGTCATTTGTGGTCAGCTGGTCCACAGCCGGGCTCTAGCCACCGTAATTGGGGTGGAAAACATGGCCTTTTGAAGGTGAACCCAAGAGTGATCTACCAGTTTTACCCGTGGATTCAACTTCCCTTACATTTTCTTTTCATTTGGCTTGTTTCTTCCTGGCCTGGGCCACCATTATGTCGGACTGTTGGGTGTTCAGTATGGTGGCACTTGACTATGCCCTCCAGTTTGCCTCACTCCCCCCCCACCCTCCCTCACTATCCCTCTTCAGGGATCCCTCTCATGAGCAACTTCTCGAGCAGAAGGTGCGAGGCCTCATGCAGGAGGTTCCCCAGGACCTACCCAGGGTTGAGGATTTTACTCCTGTTTCCTGATTCCAAAGGCAAAAAAAGGGCTGAGACACATCCTGAATGTAAAACGCCTCAACAAATACCTGAAAAAGTTAAGTTCCATATGGTTTCCTTAGCCACCATCATTGCCTCTCTGGATCCTGGCAACTGGTGTGCCACTTTTGACTTAAAGGACGCTTACTTTCACATAACAATCTTCCCTGGCCACGGGAGATTCTTACAGTTTACGGTAGAGGACCGCCATTACCAGTTTGCAATGCTCCCTTTTGGTCTTTCAAGCATGCCAAGAGTCTTTACCATGCGTGTGTCAGTAGTGACAGCATACCTCTGAAGGAGAGGGGTGCAAGTGTTTCCTAACCTGGAGGATTGGCTCATTAGGGGGCAGGTCAAGGTCCCAGGTCTAAGCTGGCATCACAATAACCTGGAACGTTTGCCAGGTGCTAGGCCTACTAATAAATGGGCAAAAATCGGCATCCATCCCCATACAGGATAGTTCATTGGGGCAATGCTGGACTTATCCAAAGCCAGAGCATTCCTTCCAGAGGAAAGGTTTCTGGCTATGACAGACCTATGTTTCATCCCACCCCCTTACAGTGGCGAGGGTCTGCCTCGGCCTCCTAGGCCACGTGGCGGCCTGCACCTATGTGGTCCCCCATGCCAGATTGCGTCTCAGACAATCTCTTTGGGCCAAAATCACTTTGGGGAAGAAAGCTAACCAAGATTCTCCTGGGATTGTGCTTGGGGTATGCTACAGAACCCCAGGGTCCAATCTGGGTTTGAATAAGGACCTTTTAAATATTTCTAATGAAATAAATACTACTGGGAATTGTGTGATTATGGGAGACTTTAATTTCCCAGCTACAGATTGGAGGACAAGTGCTATTAATAATGGTAGGACCCAGAGTTGCTGGGGTGTGCTAGCTGACAGATTTCTTCTCCAAACAGTCACCGAATCAACAAGAGGTGGTGATGCCATTTTCGACTTAGTATTAATAAGTAGCAAGGACCTCATAGAAGAATTGGTTGCAGCTTTGACGGAAAAGGTTTGGAGCCTGCATCACAAGCAAGGGGAAAAAACTAGATGGAAGGGCTGTAGACCAAACGGGGTGAACAACCATCTCAAACAAGTTAAGAAAAAGCAGAATGCCTACAAGGAATGGAAGATGAGAAGGCTCAGTAAGAAAACTGCCTCTGGGAGGTCAAAGTGGGGGGATAAAGTGAGAACTGCCAAAAGCCAGGCAGAGCTGGACCTTGCCAAGAAAATTTTAAAACCAACAGTAAAAGTTTCTTCAGCCATATAAATAAAAAGAAAACAAGGGAAGAAGTGGGACCTTCTAAGCACTAAGAATGGGGGGAAATTAGACAGTCTAGGTATGGGCCAATGCCTAAGCAAATACATTGCCTCATGTTTTCACGGGAGTAATGAAGAGCTTGGGGGCAGTGGGGAGAAGGCTAAAATGGGAACAAGGACATGGAAACAGAAATTACCATATCTGAGGTGGAAGCAAACTCAAGCAGCTTAATGGGACCAAAGAAGGGGCCTGGATAATATTCATCCAAGGAGGAACTAGCACGTGAAATTGCAAGGCCAAAAGCAAGGATTCTTAATTAATCTATAAACCAGGGGCTTGTATGCTATTCCTGGAAAATTGCAAAGACAATACCTATATTTAAGAGAGGGGGAAAAATGATCTGGGTAACTACGGGTTCATTTCTCTGACTTCAGTAGTATGCAAGGTCTTAAATTTTTGAAAAAGAGAGTTGTCAAGGACACAGAGGTAAATGGTAACTGGGATAAAATACAACATGGTTTTACAAAAGGTAAGACCAGACCAAACAGAGCTCTATCTTTGAGAAGATAACTGCTTTTTTAAACAATGGAAATGCAATCTACCTGGATTGGAGGAGATGGGGATTAATACAAGAATTGCAAGGTGGGTAAGGAACTGGTTAAAGGGGTGACTGGAACAGGACACAAGAAAGATGAAGGGTCAGGCTGGAGGGAGGTGGTTGTGTATTTGGGTCCTGCCTACTTGCTTGCCTAGCTTGTTGCTGTAGCAACATAGTTAGAATATTATGGGATAGCTCAGCCAGCTCTGGCTGGCCTTAGTTTGTAGCTCAGTAAATGCTGTCTGTGTGTTTGCAGCTCTCTGTGTTTCTGTGCTGGTTTCTCTCTGAGTTCAAGTAACTTTCAAGGATCCAAACCTAAGTGGAGTTCCTCAGGGATCAGTGTCGGGGCCAATCTTATTGAAGTTTTCATTCGAGAGCTTGGCACAAAGATCTGGAGTGCACTAATGAAATCTGTGGATGACACAAAGTGGGGAGGTATTGCCAATAGGGAGGAGGACCGGAAATCCGAAAAGTAGTTTGGGATGATCTTGAAAACTGGAATAATAGAAACGGAATGAAATTTAAAAGTGCCAAGTGCAAGTCATGCACTTAGGGAATAATACCAAGAATTTTTGCTATAAATTTGGGAATTTATCAGTTGGAAGTGACAGAAGGGAAGGAGAGACGTGGGTGTATTGTGTCCTCATAGGATGATTGAGCCACCAATGTGATGTGGCAGTGAAAAAGGATAGTAGGATGCATCAGGTGAGGTATTTTCTGTAGCAGTAGGGAAGTGTTAGAACCATTATACAAAGCACTGGTGAGACCTCATCTGGAATGTTGTGTGCAATTCTGGTCTCTCATGGTTAAGAAAAATGAGTTCAACTTGCACAGGTAACAGAGTAAGGCTACTCAGATGATTAGAGGACCTCGAGAACCTGGTTTATGAGAGGAGGCGGAAGGAGCTTAGCTTGTTTAGCCTAACAAAACGAAAGCTGCTCTCTCTAAATACATCAAAGGGATAACTTAAACATCAGGGAGGGAAAGAAGTTATTTAAGGGCCAGTGTTGCCCAAGAACAAATGGGTATAAACTGTCCAGCAAGCTTAGGCTTGACATTAGATGAAGGTTTCTAACAATCAGAGGAATGAAGTGCTGGAACAACCTTCCAAGAGAGCAGTGGGGTGGTGGGGGGGGGCAGGGAATCCAACTTGTTTCAAGGCTGAGCTTGATAAATTCATGGAGAAGCTGGTATGATGAGATTGCCTAAAATGGCATATGGCCCATCTGCTATTAACAAATCTCCGATGGTTGGAGATGGAACACTAGATGGGGAGGGCTCTGAGATACTACAGAGAATTCTTTCCCAGGTGTCTGCCTGGTGGGTCCTGCCCACGTGCTCAGGGTCTAACTGATTGCCATAGTTGGGGGTTTGAACTAGAGTAAATGGTGAATTCTCTGTAACTTCAAATCTTGAAACACAGACTTGAGGACTTCAGCCAGAGGTTTTGGGCCTACTACAGAAGTCAGTGGGTGAGAGTCTGTGGCCCATGGTGTGCAGGAGGTAAGATGATCTCTTCTTGCCTGAAAGTCTGAGGCCCAAAGCTTTGCCCAGTTGCAAGCTGATCCCTACGATTCTGGAAATAGAACACAGATTTCCTGAGTTCTAGGCCAGGGCCTTCTGTTGCCAATCAGCACTTCACACTACTTAATGTCTCTCTCCTGTCCGGTGATTTACACAGTTACAGAGGCTGACAATACAACTGCTCACTTATAACATCTGTATCCCATATTAGAAGGTAATAAGCAAGATGAATGCCGGCAGCAACCTACAAGCATTTCATAAAGACTAAACATGGAACACATTCTTAGAATTCTAAGACCTGTCTTAACTGTGTTGATACACATGAGCCAGGCTGACTCCACCTATGGGAAGAACTGGGGTAATTCAAGATGGTTCATAGATTCCAAGGCCAGAAGGGACCATTGTGATCATCTAGTCTGACCTCCTGTATAACACGGGTCAGAGGCCTGCCTTAAAACAATTCCTAGAGTAGATCTTATAGAAGAACATCCAACTTTGTTTAAAAAAAATGGTTAGTGATGGTGAATCCACCATGACCTTCGGTAAATTGTTCCAGTGGTTAGTTACTCTCACTGATAAAAGTATATAACTTATTTCCCATTTGAATTTGTCTTGCTTAAACTTCCAGCCATTGGATCATATTATACGTTTCTCTGCTAGATTGAAGAGGGCATTATTAAATATTTATTCCCCATGCAGGTATTTGTAGATGTAATCAAGTCCCCCTTAACCTTCTCTTTGTTAGACTCAAGGTGCTCAATCCATTTAGGTAATCTCTATAAGGCAGGTTTGCTAATCCTTTAATCATTCTTGTGGCTCTTCCTGGACCCTCTCTATTTTATCTACATCCTTCTTGAATTGTGGATAAATTAGAGAGGGTTCAGAGAGGGAGCCGTGAGAATGATTAAAAGATTAGAAAACCTGCCTGTTAGAGTGCCCTCAGTCTATTGCTATCTATTTAGCTGCACAAGGAAGTTATGGGGTGACTTGAGTGAATGGGCTGAAAGGAGGAACTGCAGGCTATTTAAGAGAAACTGGTTGATATGTAGCTCTCTGTATCCCCACTTCTGCTTTTATACAGCTAAGATGTTATGCAAGAAAGGGGCCAGATAACCAAGACAGGATCAAGTATGTGCTTGAGAATGGCCTAGGAAAAACTGAACTTCCCTGGGTTTTTTTCTGAATCAATGGGTGCGATTAAGGGGAAGTCTAAACTAAAAAAGGGAAGTGGCGGTAGGGGTAGATTATTCCTCAGTGGGAATGAGAAAACACAGACCTGCTAGAGAGGGGCCAGAGATGCAGCATATGGACCTGGATTTCGATTTCCAAGCCCTAAAGATTTGGGCTGTTTGGGTCCAGAAATCCGGAGCTGCCGAGTGTGCAGATAGCAGCTGCGGCCCGGGCTGGATTCTGGTCCCTTGAAAGGTCAAGTTTTCACATGCACAAGCTTGGTTCATCACTCATTTAAAAAAAAAATCACTTGAGATGCAGAACTGATCTCTGCCGTGTATGGAACCACCATTTTGTTTCCTGGCTCTGCACCTTGACATGTCTCTGCTGGAGGCAGCAGCCATTTTGTTCTAAGTGGCTGCAACCTGTTACAAAAGAATCATACACATTGGCACCCCCAGTGGGGACTTCACCGCTATTCTTGCTGCTCCTTGTCTCCTCCATCTGTAATGAAAGTCACTCAGATGATCCCTGCCACAGAGGTGGCCATCTTTTTGTGCTGTTCATGCAGCACCTGGCACAGTGGAGTCCTAATCCATGATCAGAGCTCCTAGGTGCTTTCACAATTATTCGAATGATTGTGGAAGGGAAGCATGTGACAGCTCCATCATGGGAAAGCCCCAGACCCCTGCTCCGATATTCTGCAATGAACTGTGCATCACTGGGAATGTTGCAAACGTCCAGCCAAAGGAGCTGTGTAAATTGCAGTAAATGTAAAACAGATGTTGGCCCTGTATGGCATGGGTTGTGGGGCTCTAAAATGATACCGTAACGCTGAGCTGTATGCACAAGAGTGTGCAGAGGTAGAAGCTGTTTGTCCAAGGACATGTTTCACTGAGTTGTGATTTATTGCCGGTGGGAATGGCTAGGTATCAAAAAAAAAAAAAAAAAAAAAAAAAGTCCAAGTCGCGCTCTCTTCAGGAACTACCCAGAGAAAATGAGAGGAAACTCTCTGAGCTTTCCCTTGGCACCTGCTGGCTGAGAAGTAGTACAGAAAATGTTCCAAAGCCTTACAGTAACGTAACCCAAATGGAATGATTGAAGGTCTGGAGAACTTGCCGTACAGGGGGAGAGCAAGGCAGCGCAGCCTATTTAGCTTGTCCAGCAGAAGGTTAAAAAGTGACTTGAACACGGCTTGTAACTATTTGTGCAGGGAGAAGGCTTTGATCTAGAAAAGGCAGAAAAAGATCCACAGGCTGGAAGCTGAAATTAGACGACTTGAGACTAGAAATATGGTGCAAATTTTTAAGATTGAGAGAGACACACAACTTACCAAGGGTGGGGGAGATTGCCCCATCCTTTGAAGGCTTTCAGTCAGGACGGGGTGGCTCTTCCTAAAAGATCTGCTCTAGCATACCAGGAGTCCTGGGCTGGAAGCAGGAATCGCTCGATGAGATGGTCTGGCCTGCATTACACAGGAAGTCAGCAGATGATCATAATGGTCCCTTTTGGGTCTTAGCATCTCTGACTCTTCCATTTAGCAATGGAGCTGTCATGATTCTGGGTCTACTGACAAGAAAGACTTCTACGATTGATAATGCAAAACTGCTCACACCCCATCTGACAGCATCCAGGGGTCTTGGGCAGAATCTTGGGAGAGGAAAGAGCCCCATGATAACCGATGGTTCAGGAGGGTCCAAGAGGCTCATCTCATGGAAGAGCTCTGGGACAGGAGGGGTGAGGGGACAGTCACCTCCTACGGATCTGACTCTCTGGAATCTGAACGGGAGAGGACAAAAGAAATGAAGAGACCTGGGAAATACAGACGTGCCCAGTCTTCATCCTCTGTTCCAGTGATGTATGGAAGTAATAGAACTGCTGGATTTCAGATGTCTGCTCCTGAATTGGCTCTTGCTCCAGGAACTGCCACAGTGCTGAACTGCAATGATTTCCCCTCGTCTCTGGTTCAAATCTGTATAAGAAAAGGGAACAATCCATGGATGAACTCCCCATATAGGGTTTCAACACAAGATGGCAATTAAAATAATAAACTCACTTGCAATCATGTCCAAACCTGGGAAAGCAATGTGGGAGGTAGGCCGCTTACGGGGCAGTGTATACGTAATCCCAAAGCTTGGCTCGCTGGGCTGCTGTAAGCGCTGTATTAAACTCAGTGCTGCTAAGCGAAGCTTGTTTGCAGACACTGCGGCTTTTCCGAGCAATCTGCACTGACCTGCAAAACGCGTGGGCTCAGCAGGTACGGTTCCAGCGGCTCCGACTCGGCGTCACGGGCGAGACGATGCCGCACAAATGGAACCACGATGCGGGGGAGAGGTGGCAGGTTAAGCATGTTGCTGCAATGACCAGAGCTTAAGCTGTTTGCAAAGAGCGATGGGGAAGCCAGCGCCATACCTTCGGCAGCAGCAGAGATCTTCTTGTTGACTGCATCTGAATTCTGGGGCTCCCTCCATGCTAACTATTTTGGCTTGGCTCGGTTTGGTTGCTGAGGATGTTCAGGGCCTTCTGGATGACTCGTGGAGAAATCCATCACGTAACTACTTTCCCCTTCTCCTGTCAGAGCCATTTGTGGGGAAGGCTGCTTTGAGAGAGAAACTCCCAATGGTCATGACGCTTCCGTGACTCCACTGTGAGGTTGTACATGGCACCTTTGTTTGTCCTATCAGCTCCTTGGTCCATGTTTCCTCCCGAGTTAGGTAAAGGGACAGCATTTGGCTCAGGGACACGAGCCAGCAAACCCCTCTTGCTTCTTCCCTGGCTTCCGCCTCCTTCTGGGAACCAGCTACAGCTTCCTAGTGGAACTTTCCATCGTCCCCGTGGTCTCTGCCCCCTTTCTGACTGACTGTGCTCTAAGGCAATGCCCCGCACCGGGTCTCACCCCTTCCACAACCAGGTACCCTCTTTTAAGCAGAACTGAGAGACAGCTGATGAGTCACTAGTGCATGGCCTTGCTCCCTCTTAAAGAGCCAGTGTCACCTGGTGAGAGTGGAATTATGTCAGCACAAGAGCAAGAAGCAGGCCATTTTACTGACAGCTGTTCTGAATTAGAGCCCTCAGTGAAACGATATAATCCCTGCCGGCCTCGGACCCAGGGAGCGACTGCAGGGTCCCAGGGACCTGAGTCTTACCTGCCTGCAGCTCCAGGTATGAATGAAGCCGGTCAGTCCCACAAAAAAGATGTTATTTCCAGCTTGGAATGCACTGGCTCATGTGCGCGCCGTCTGGGGCTGAGGGGCTGCGTGCGTCTCTGCTTTAACTAGCCAGGAAGCTAATGGGAGTTGGGCACCTACCCTGCTTACGCACTTTTGAAAATACCACTAGGTCTCTATTTGCACTGTTGGGTGCCTAAATCCTTTCGACGGTCTGGCCCTAAACTCTTAGTTTATCACACTTCTTTGTCACGAGAACTGGTTGAAAAAGGAGGAACAAAAATACCTGCAAAAATGTTGAAAATTCCCCTTTTTCTTTGGCTGAAATTTTGAGGTTTTTTTTGTTGTTGAAATTAAATGTTCTGGCCAGCTTGATAGCTGTTTGAGAAGCAAAACGAACAAAAAACCCAGCAAACTGACATCCCCTCCCCTCCCTGTTTTCTTTATTTGGTCAATTTTGGTTAAAATCATAGTGTAAAAAGAAAAAAGACGAAATCTCTAAATTTTGGGAAAGGTTGTGCCAGAGCTGCCGGTTATCTTAGAACACAGTGCCCAGTTGCTGGCTGGGCGTGACATGGTTTCAAAGCCACATCAAGTCTCCCGTTGCCTGGTGACCGAACATCACTAGTAACGGCGGCATGTTCCACTACGTAACTTTGTGCCCTGTGCCTTTACATCTATACGGACGCTGCTGTCTGCAGAGCCCAGCTGCCGCTCGGCTAACTAGGTGCCTGTTCTCACTGAGCTCTCTTAACACTGGGCCGGCCAAATAAATCCTTGAAGTTGCACGAAGCCTGCCCCGTGAGCCCTAGGCAGCGTCAGCAGGAGAGAAAGAGATCTGCTGGGCTCCCCGGAAAGGAGAGATGGAAGTAGGAGGCAGGACATGGCTCTCCCCCTAGATTTCAGGGAGGTTCTTGTTCACCCATGACACCCTCTGGCCCAGCAGAGAATCCCTGCACAAGATCTGGGGCCCCTGGCAGGCCCTGTGTGCTTGTCAGCATGTCTTGGTTAGTATAGTCCCTCCTGAAGCTTCCCTGGGAGTGTTGCAGCTCTGCTCCATGCCCCAGTTGGACCTGGGCCTCAGAGGCACCACCTGGCCTATGCCAGAGTGAAGAGGCCACATTCTTACCCAGTGTGAATAATTCCTGTTGTCTAGCATTTGCAGTGTGTGTTGTGCCACCCGACAGCAGCTTCGTTAGCTGAATGAAGAGCCCTAGTGGTGTGTGTATGGTCTTGCCTAATTGCCTAGGTTACCGTAGCAACAGAGCTTAGCTTGTTGCCGTAGCAAGAGAGTTATTAGGGTATAGCTCAGCTGGTCCTGGCTGGTTTTAGTGTTAGTTCAATAAAGCTCCTTGTGGTGCATCTCTGTGTTCCTGTGCTGGTTTCCCTCTGGGAATACAAGCGGTTAAAAGGATTCAACATAACAAAAGTGGTGACAGAGGATGGGGTTGACCTGTGCTGCACCAGGAAAGAAATAAGTCAATGTAAGGGAAAAAAACCCTTTTTGCTCTTTTGGGAGCTGGGCTGTTTACACTGACGGTTCAAACTGAAACTAAAACAGACTAGGAATGGGGAAGAAACAAAAGCAGTGTTAGTGAATGGAAATCACCAGCAATTGTGTGTGAAGGACCGCAACACACACGAATAAAAGACACTAACAGACCAGAGAAAGAAAAGGGGGGGAGGGGAAGGGGGGCAGCAATGGCTACGTTTATGGGGCCTCTGGGGCTTTTTGATGAAACTCTAGAGAAATGGGACTCGTATACTGAAGGTTTTCAGCTTTTTGTTGTTGCAAGCGAGGCAAAGAAGGTGCCCATTTTCTTAAGTGTTGTAGGAGCTAAAATCTATACTTTATTGCAAAGCTTAGTGCACCCTGATAAGCCAGAGACAAACTCTTAGGCCCGGTCTACACTTACCTTCTGGATTCGGCAGCAGTCGACGGGAGATACGCAGGTGACGTAAATCACTTGCATATTTCCCATCGACTTTGCTGCATCTGCTCCACACACTGTCCACACGTTGCTGCGCCGAAGGGAGCAATGTTGCCTTTGATGCAGCACTATGCCACTTAACGGGGTGGTTTTCCTACGTCGATTGCAATCGACCTGACGATGGTTGTCCTGCAGTTGGCCTGTGATGCTTCCTCCCATGGAGTGGGAATGGTCGTGTCTCACATTATGCCTTCGGGAGAGGAGAGACTCGTTGCTTTTGCATCACATACCTTAAAGCAAAAACTAACTACGCCTAAATCAAATGTGAGGCACTGGGAATTGTTTTTAGGATTCGGAAATGTCACCAGTACCTGTTTGGACAGAAGATTACACTTCTCACTGATCATCGATCTCTAATATCAATTTTTGAACCATGCTCAGGCATTCCACCCGTGGCTGTTAGTTGTATGCAATGATGTGCATTGTTGCTTTCCGTATACACACACGAGATCAAATATCAGAGACACTTTTTGCTCTGCAACGCAGATGGCCTGTCAAGACTGCCTTTACCAGTTAAACATCAAGATATTGACCAGAAAGAGATCTTCTACTTTGAACAGGTAGAGAACACACCCATCACTGCTACTCAAGTAAAGAAGCCAACTCGTGTTGACCGAGTTCTGCCCCAAATTATGGACCTAGTGATGCATGGAACATTTTTACAGGACTCTCACGTCTCACCTGACCTCCTTCCCGACACGTCCAGGAGGATGCAGTTATCAGTCCATTCTGGTTGCTTGTTGTGGGGGATTTGTGTCGTCATTCCACTATTGAGATCGCAGATGTTAGAACAGCTACATTCGGGTCACTGTGGAATAATGTGCATGAAAGAAATTGCATGAAGCTACTTTTGGGGGCCTGGCCTGGCCAATGCCATTGAAGAGAAAGCAAGAGCTTGTACTTCATGCCAGAGTGTGAGGAGCACACCTTAGTTGGCATCCCTACATCCATGCGACTGGCCTAAAAACCCATGGCAGCATATTCCCATTTATTTTGCCAGCCCATTTGAAGGAAGCATGTTCCTGGTTGTTGTAGATGCCCACTCTAAATGGCCAGAAGTCTCTGAAATGCTGTCCACTACTGCTGAAAGTGTTATCCAGAAACTGTGTGAAGTCGTTAGTCGCTTCGATCTGCCAGAACAACTTGTGAGCGACAATGGACTGCCGTTCGTCTCTCAAGATTTTGAAAATGAAAGATATGGGATATGTCACATCACTTAAGCACTGTACCATCCATCCACCAATGGATTAGCTGAAAGGTTTGTGCAGACCACGAAGCAAGATTTAAGATCTGCAAGGGGACATTCGTCCATTCGAAAGCATCTGGACACCACCTTACTATCCTACACTTCTCATGCTACGACCAAAGAGTCCCCGAACTCGCTAATGATGGGACAACAGCTGCGCACTTTCTTTGATCTGCTGAAACCCACCAAAGCATGACAAGTTGTGCAATGTCAACAGCCAAACCAAGTTCTCCGATGTACACACAGAACAAAAGACGGGACCTTTAGTCCTTCAGTTCTTCTGTCCTAGCTCAGAACTATTATTCTGGAGTTAAATGGGTCCCTGCTACAGTCATTGCCCAAACAGGACTTGTTTCCTACACTGTCCAGGCTGCAGATGATCTCACCTGGTGGCAGCATGTAAATCAGTTGTTGCCAAGTCATATACGTCCCAAGGACACATCTCCAGTTGAACTGCCTGGCCTCCCCATTACAGGTGAGAGATCCTCGAGTCAAGATTCACCTGTTCCTGACTCCTTCTCCAGCCACCTCTGCAGCAGATCCAGCCCCCTCCCCGTTTGAGCAGATACATCCTCACCTGTTCAAGCTACGAGTCCTGAGCCCATTGTTAGACCCGCACCAATAACACCTTCTGGTGCAAGGATACCAGGTGTCGGCTGTAATCCACCTAGAGAGAGAAGGCCTCCTCGATAGCTGGATCTTTAGCTAGGGAAAATCCACATTTACGGGGCAGAATACTCCCCAGGGTTTGTCTGGGAAATGAGGCAGGGTAGCCTCATTCCCTAGTTTAGTGATTATTCTGTTAAATGGGCATTTTCATTGGGGGGGGGGGAGGAATATGTTGTGTATTTTCTCGCCTTATTGGCTCAGTTGCCATGGTCCAGTCTGGCAGGTGAGACCATAATGGATGCCTCGACGTAAGTCATGCTCGGGGGGTGGCTGAAGATGTCTTTGCACAGCGGGAGATCTGGATTGGTGCACAGCTTCTCCGCCAGTCTGGCTGGAGGCGGTTTGTGACGAATGTGTGGAGGAGCTATGTTGAACGTGCTGGAGTTCTATCCCAGGGTGGGCATGGCCCAATGATGCAGCCAGTCTGGCTGAATTAAGCAGCGCCAGATGCGATCACTGCACTGCGGGCTGCCTGTGGCTGCACCCGAAACCCACTGGAACTGGAGGTTGGCACCAAATGTGGCAAAGGTCTCCCTGGGAGCACAGGATGGAGGTGGAGGTGTTCCTTAATGCAGCATGAGAGAACTGGTCAGGGAGCGCACATGAGAAACATCCCAGTTTGAAATTTCCCATTGGGAAACTTGCGTTTTCTTGGGGAAAATTTGAAAGCATTAGCGTGTGTGTGTGTGGTGGTGGTGGGGGGGAGAAGAGTCCCATGTGCTGTCACTGGACAAAGTTGGGAAGCAGTAAGAAAGTGGGACACAGCCACATGCTACGCACCCTCTCATTTTCCAAACTGACATTGTCCACCAGCCATCTTCCCATTGCCATTAAACTAGATTTTCTATTGGGAATTTTTCCCATACGGGACCTGCCTATGTGAGAGCACCTCCAGGTGACAGGGGTGCAGCTGGAATCAGTCAAACTGCTTTTGTGTGGGGGGGGGGGAGGGAGGGAGGTGGGGGGGTCAATATATTGAGTACATAATGGGGGGGGCTGGAAGGCACTCTCCAGTATAGACCCCGCTGCTCTAGAATTCATTCCTCACTCTGGCCTGAAATAGGCTGCATTTATTGACTGCTGGGGCCCATGGCGCAGCCCATCTATTTCAGTAGGGTTGAAGCTTGTGGGAGTGCAGGAGAGGCTGTGGATTTTTGTTAGGGAGACCAGGGTTTTAGAGCAGAGCCTTGCAAAAGGACTGGGATCCTGTGGGTTCCATAGGACCCGCTGCCACGGTAGCAAGAGCAGATAAAATGTACTTTGTTGTGAGTGGGATGGGGTGGCCAGAAAAATCCAGACACTGGTAATTTTGCAGGAAAACACTTACATTTAAGTATTAACAGTTTTAAAAGGAGGGCTAGAAAGTGATTGGATGCCTATTATATAACAGGAGTTCAGAAAAATACTTTAACAGTTTGTAAGCAAGATTTGTTTTGGTTTTTTAGTGGTAACCAATGGTCTTTTATTATCTATCTATATCTATCTATCTATATCTATCTATATCTATCTATCTATCTATGGGAGGGGGAGAATTTCTTTAGCAGCATGGGGGAATCTGTGTCTCTTGCAGGAACTAGTGTTTGGAACAGGATGATAAAAATGCAAGAAACAATGTGGGAGCAGGTGGGAATGGGCATTGCTGGGGGGAGGAGCAGTATTAATAAACAAATAAGTCCAGTGCAGGGCTCTACTTTGGAGTAGGTGAAAGATGGAAATTTCACATCTGTGGATGGGAGTGTCTGGGATAGAGAGAGGCTGTGGATCGGCTGCTGTTGCTGTTTATATCTGAGCTGGGCTGTGTTTCTAATGATCTGTTCAACTCCAGGGACAGGTGCTCTGTTGTGTGTTGCATGTTGGAATCAAAATACATAAGTACATAGCATGTGTTCCTCATTCTGGGTTTGTTACCAATTAGACAAGGCCTTCACTGCTTGCAATATCGCACTACAGCTGCTCTCCGGCTTTTAGCTGTCCAAACTGTCATCAGCTCTTTATGGAGCTAATAATAGCTGAATTCTGCCCAGGAGGAGAACTGGTGAAAAAATATTGCTAATGTTTCCTCTTCTGATCCTTTTGCCCCGCAACCCTCATGAGCAAGTGTCTCAAAGATATCAGAACTCCGTTCCATTGGATTGCTTGCGTATCAGGGTAATTCATTGTGAAGTGTCACATTCATCTGATATAGGCAACATCTCTTCATTTTCATACTGGCTGCAGTTAGAGGTTGAGGTGCCTTTTCCTTCCTTACTCCTCTATCCCTGGAGTACAGTTTTTGTATTTCTTGCGTCGGTGAAATATGAGTCCAATCTGCTACGAAAGCACTTTGTCAAAGGCAAATTATTTTGTTGCAAGCCAGAGTGGGGTCGGATCAGTTGTCAAAACACGTTACATCTTACTGCACGCTGTAACCTGATATCTGCAAGTGGCCATGAAAGCAGACTCGCAAGGTGCCCCTGAACAAACCAGACTGCTGAGCAGAGCCTGTTAACTGGCTGGACTCTTGATAGTGCTACATAATTCAGCACATACTTGGGTCTCATGAAGACAACTGCATACACACGTGTACACGGTTAAGCACATTTTTACCTGAACACATGCACAGACACAAGCATACAATCACATCCAGTCATACTCAGGTTCACACTTCCTCTATCGTTGCATATCACACGTGCCTGTCTGCCCCTTGCGCTGAGCACAGACCTACATGTGAACTCACACTTCCAGGCAACCCCTCTGAGTGCCAGGCCCATGTGCGCACCCCTCCTCGGTCTGCCCCTCACGCTTGCACACTTCCAGTGACATACATAGTCCCTCCAAACACATATGCACCCCCTTTCCCACGTGACATGCACCCACAGTGTGCAGTTCTACTGCACGTCTCTATCTGGATCAGACCATATGGGACAATGTTACTGGAAATGCCCTGGAAAGTCATTTGAACTCTGCAGCATTCGTAAAGGACAAATACTTAGGAGCAACTAACCAGGTAAGCAAGCAGCATGGAACAAGTGCCCACGTGCTACAAATCTACAGGGCTTCGTTAGAACCAGATTCGGCCCAGGCAGTCTGTGTTTTGTTTCCCAAGCAGGCTGTGCAATTCATCAATAATGACTCGGGTCTGATTTGTCGCTAAGCCCATGCTGTGCTGTCTCTGCTGCCCTGCATTCAAACCAGACTTCCTGCTAGTCACTGGTGAGCTGCAGAGCCGGGAGAGAGGTTTGCTAAGCCAGGAGCTGCGTATTCTGCCGCCGGTGGGCTTCTGCTTAGCAGAAACAGCCTGGTGAATGGACCAGAAGGGCTTTCTGATCCCAAACAGGGGTTGTTTGTGTCTGCAAGGCCATGCAGCAGAGGTAGAAATGTCGTGTGCTTGCTGCCTCAGCCCACTGGGGGACATATGGTCTGCTGTTGGAAACTGCCATTTACTGGTGCCATGGCAATCCACAGCTTGCTATTCCTGTACTACTGGTTGATGACCAGCTAATGCTTTCCCTCCCACTCCCCCTTGGCCTCTCTTTGCTCCAGACTCAGAAAGGCACCTTTTGACCCGAGCCATTTCTCTTTGCTGGTAAGTGTCACTAGCAGATTTTTTTAAATTCCCCAAATATATAGAAGTCACACTGTGATTTATGGTGATTAATCATCAGCAGTCCTAGTAATACCCCATTGCTTTTCCCTTCTCTGTGCCGTACACCCCGTAATCTCAAAGCACTTTACGAAGGGGTATGCACCACACAGTTATCCTCTGTGCCTCCATTTCCCATCTTTAAAGCAATGATAAGGGAGTTCCTCCAGGTTAGTCAGTGGCTGAGCTCAGAATGGATCCTGAGAGGAAGTGAAGTAAACTGGCTTTAGTGGTAGAACTCACGAGAATCATGGGACACAAGATAATCGATTTCAGGAAAGGGTACCGGAGCTCACATTGCCCCCAAAGCTGGGGAAGGAATGGAGAGTCAAAGCAACTAGCTCCATGAATGCGTTGTTACTTCAGGCAGGAGGTACTGCAGTAAGAGCCTCTTCTTCCTCTCGCCATGCCTAGGTTCTCTCAACAAATACAACGCTATTGCCTCCTGGTCTGAGGGCTGCTGAAGACAGAGCTCTGTCATTTGCAAAGATGTTCACTTACAGAAGAAGTGCTGGGGTACAAGTCTGATTTCCCCACCCCTCCCCGCCCCCTGTTCAGCCAGTGGTACTGGGAGTGGAAAAGACAGGCCCCAAAAGGCGCTCAATCAGAGAGCATGCCCACACCCAGCTTCCCTCCATCGCAGCCACTCACGGAGAGCTGCTCAAGCCCTGGAGGCCAGCTGCTGCTCAGACGTGGTGTTAAGGCCTTGTCTGGGTGCTGCACACAAGCGTGCAGAACTCACCCTGTCTCATGGGAGAATGAAGCTCTGAATGGAGCTGATTTGGAAAATGGAATTTCTGCCCGGTGGGAAATTCCGATATGTTTCATCCCGAGTCGGGCAGAAAAGCTGAACCGCCAATCATTGTAATAGAACCAAACTTTCTGAACGAATTCAGTTTGGGAAGGTTGAAATGAAGAAATTTCCCATTTTCGGTCTTGGCACTTCAAGTTCTTGACAGTTTCCGTTGGAAAGGAAACGTTGGGTTTTCAGTCAACGTTTTGCAAAGAAAATATTTTTTGTTTAGAAACGATGGCTCAACATGAAAATCTTGATCTTGATTTTCCTGACCCACAATTTCCTCCAAAATGGGAAAGTTTCGGTTTCAAGGAAACCACATTTTTCAATGGGAATTCATTTCTGTTAAAACACTGCAACCAGATCTCATCCTGCACTAGCTCGGGGCACCCGGTTCAGCTCTACTCCCAACAATGCTGTAATTAAGTCCATGCCTAAGGTAGGGTTCTGCGAGATCCTTGTACACACGCTTCAAACTGGACCTGTATGTTCCATACTACAGCAAAGATCGGCTTGTTAAGATTAATGTGAGACCTAGTGCCTCGCTTCCTGAGATGCTGTGTGAAGGCTAGCCCACGGATTCAGGTGCCATTCTTCCAGCCTCTCCTTCTGAGGTTTTAGCATTGGATTCCTCATTCCACTCCTGCTGCTTTAGCACCTTCCTCTTCCTTTCTATCATCGCCCTCCGTGTTCTGAGTGGTCTGTCGGCAGAGGGAATAAACCCTGTGGATGCTGGAGGCTGATTGGGGAAGCTCGTCAAGATGATGATTAATATTATTACACAGCACTTTACTTCCACTATTTATATGGAATAGGCCAAATCCAACAGACCTGACTAATGCAAAACTCCCATTCATCCAATGGGAGTCCTACCGTAAGATTTGATCAAAGAATATTTAATCATAGTAATATCTTTGACTGATGCAAATATAGGATGTTGTGGTGGTTGATTATGTAAATGGGGCCAGTAACGTCACCCCATCTTATTCCCCGTATTTGCCACCTACTGGCCAGGTTAAGGGCTTAAACATTTAACAACTAATTATTGAATTAATTAACCATTGAAACAACAAGGGTTGTGGTGAATTCTCCATCACTGACAATTTTTAAATCAAGATTGAGTTTTCTTTTTTGAGGGAGAGAAAGCGAGATGTGCTTTAGCTCCAAACAGGAGTTGTTTGATGCCGCACAGGCCAGCAATCTCTCCCCAGACTAGAGGAACACCATGGTCCCTTTTGCCCTTGGAATTTATGAACCTCCCAATGAAATCAGTGGCGTAACATGCAATTGTTCCGATGCCCCAGATGGAGGACTGAACCTTGGACTACTGAATCAGAAGGCAGAGGTTTTGCATGCTGACTTCTACACACGCTCCCTAGTGCTGCAATGGCTTCTCCGAGAGACTTGCTGATGGTACGGAAATGAAGTCCCAGCTGTGTGGCTGCCTGTGAGTTTTCCAAGTGAAAATCCTTTGGAGCAGGTGAGCGCTGATCCAAAGCAAGACAGTGATTTGAGTTCAAACCTGCTTGTGATGCTTTGTCTGGGTCTGTTAAAGACCCTAATTAAAAGATCTATATCAACAGAGCTCAAGTTTCTAGTCTCAACACACGGAAAATTAAAATAACTGGAGAGCTCGCACAGCCACCTTCCTCTGGGCAAAGAGACCACATATTATTCCCTAAAGAAAACTTCCTTCTTGGATCCCGTGCTGCAAGGTCACGTCCCATCCACTCTCCATTAAGTAAGCATTTTCCCTGCTTATCATAGGGGTTCTCTGCTTCTGCTAGGTAAGAGTGTTAGACTCAGAGCTGGAAAGCCCTGCTTGGTGATGCAGTTCGGCCACTACCCTATAGGAGGATGTTTCATTGCGGCATCCTGGTTTATTGGGCACTCCTTGAATAAATGCCCTGAAACTTGGCAGTCGAGTAGCTATCAGCACTATCTAACTTGCCCTGGGTAGGTGGTCTGATCCCAGTTGCCCAAAGAACAAAGGAAATCTCCCTGTCCTCTTTTTGCAGGGCAGAGGTGGAGGGGGTAGTTGTGAAGTGTCCCCCATCCATAACACACAAGGGCCCAACGGAGTCGGGCATTTTTGTGTGGCTTCCCATCCCTCTGTTTGCAATTTCACAGAGGTCTGTCAGCACCAAGGCAAAAATTCATTCTTTCTCAAATCCCAGCAAGGAAATAGGATGCTTCTGCAAATCCCAGAGGAGAGATTCAGTGCCAGTCATCCTGCTGTTTGGGAAGAGAAATGATTTCCAGTAGGAATCTGGTGTGAAGCCTTGGCCTATGTTGTCAAGTCTATGAAACGGTCAGCGATTGGGGCCCTTCTCGCGTGGTCTTAAATCCTTACATGGGCAAGCAATCAGGAATTAGGGGCTGCTATGGTAGAACACAAGGGGAAACTGATCCTTTCTGCCTTGCTCAGAACATTTCCACCATCTGCTGTGACTTCCTCATTGTTTCCATTTCATCATCTAGTTTGTCTTTAAGTAAAACACAGAGTAAACATGATGCCAAGTTGCAGAGACCAGCTTCGCATCACAGGTTGACTAGAAAGAACTGTAGGAGCAATGTGTGATTAGCACGTGCCCTGGGAGGAAAGCAGCGCCAAGGTCATTCACACTCTCCTGACCGCTACATCCAATTACAGAGAAGATCAAATGGCTATAGAAAAAGGAAAGGCCTAATTCTCTTCTAAGGCTGGTGTAAATCAGGATTGTTCCTATTGAAGTCAATGGATTTACGCTGGTGTAAGTGAGAGAAGACTCGAATCCTTTATTTCCTAAGTATAACTAAGTGGAATTTGCCTTCTGGACAGTCTGGCAATGAAGAACAGGGCTGAGAGAATTTGCCTTAGATTGGAAGGAAAATCAGAGACTTTCAAAGCTGTTGCATGGAAGGTTCTCCAATAGAAAAAGATTGTGAGAGCAGTTTGATTAACGTAACAGTGGGTTTAACAACTGCGATGAAAACTACATAAAATAGAACTTAGCGCACAACTGCAGCTAGGTAAAGGGGGAAAAACTAAATGTTGACAGTGCCATTCTGCTCGCTTTCAGACTGAACTCACACACACTGCAGGGGGAATGTTTAAAAAAATTATTCCAAACACCTAACTTTTCAAAAACAAAAATTGTCAGTTTCAAATGTGAAAATAATTGATTGCAGATCGGGGTCCTCTTGTACCTGATTTTGACCCTAAAGCAGGAGCTTATGGTTAGCTGCCAGCAGGTTGCAAAGGCAGACCGTGCTGATTCACTCACACCTAGGATTCCATCAACAGAAAGACTTCATTACTCGGCAATACAGGGGGCTCATCTCTCCACTACCTTTCCCAGTCAAGCAGCCAAAGATTTGTCCAGCTTATTCATTCTCTTTCCTTCTCTTTCATCTGCTTATTTCTCTAATCTCCATCACCATAGTGTCTACCAATGTGCTGTACTTTCCATTTCTCGGACAATAGAAAGTTTGCTTCCCATAGTTGCCAAAGCAGCATACTCAATTCTGTCCCAAGTTTTGGATGAATTGTTGGAAGGAGAAACACCAAGAAAAAGCTTTTGCCTAGTTATTCCAGGTGGCAGGAGTTTATGGTTTATTCTGGATGTCAGTTATGGGGTCTTTAAGTACCTGTTCACTGAGGATAGTACAACAGAATCCAGACCTGCCTTACCATGGACACTGAACAGGGCTGCTTATTAGGCAATTGTCTGGAATTATTTTTGGTGCCCTAGGTTGTGTGAAGAGAAAGCAAAAATGATTGTAGTGCCTGCTCCTTTCTCAGATGTGGATACCAACAATAAATCCCTTTGATGCTCATGGGGGTTGGTTGTTGGTTGCGATCTTCCTCTAGCATAGAACCATGGGTCCATTCAGGCCTCTCCAGAGCTTGCCATTCACTAGCTGTGATAGTGAACAGAACATGGGAAACAGCTGGCTGGAAAAAAAACGCCAAAAAGTTGTTTCCCAAAAGTGTCAAAACTAGGAAGTTGTTTTCATTTCAGAGGGTTCAAAATGAATTCACTTTTTTTCCATGAAATTTGTCATATTTTTAATCAACATTGTTATCGTAATTTCTCCTTTACCAAATACCTGGGTTTCTGTAAAGGAAACGTTTGATAACCGCTTCAGTGACTTTGATTTAACCTTCCCCTCCCCCCCAAGAGCTATGCAAAAGGAACATTGGTTTATAACCTCTAAAACCTTCACAAAAAGTCAGTTCCGAAAAAGATGATTTTTCAACAAAACAAAAAAATCTCCTTCCGCGCCCCCTCCCAACACTGTTCATTTGAAAAAATTCGACCTATTCGAAAGGAAAATCCAGAGAGAGCGCAATAGCTGTCCTCCCGTACACAACAACCAGCCCCACCTAGGGACCACACAATCTCTAGATGTAAGGTATACAGAACCTGTATCCATAGTCACAAATCCCATAAGCGTGCAGACGAGTGAATTTGGCTGGACCATTTAAAGAACCTGTTTTCTTGCTGCCCACTCAGGCTACGTCTAGACTGACAGCGGCCAATTCCCCGCCGTCGGATTGATGTGTCTGGATCGACTGTGTGGTCTGTGTAGACCCGCTCAGTCAATCCAGAAATCGATGCAGGAAAACCACCTCCGTAAGTGGCGCAGCGCGGTGTGGACGGCGTGCGGAATGGACTCAGCGAAGTCGACGGGCGACATGCAATTTTTACGTCACTTGTGTATCTCCCGTCGACTGCCACCGAATCCAGAACGTAAGTGTAGACCAGGCCCTGCGTCTCACTCAATGTGACCAGAGATTAGAGCTATTTAAATAGTGGGGAAAAAAATCCATAAATATTTTATGCAAATTAGTGTCAAGTTTCGTTCACTCTTATCCATGGGGGCAGAATGCTCGCTGTTAGAATACATGGATGGCTGCTGGCTATTCATGAACATAAGAGACACCAACAACACTGTGTTTCTGTGGAAACGCCTGAAACAGCTGCTGGCATCTCATGACTTTAAGATCCTTTGTTAAAGTGGACTACTTTTTCAGGACAAAATTGTCCTGAATACCTATGCATTAATCTTCCACCTTAATGGAGATGTTTGGTGAACCAAAGTGGAATTTCACACAGCCTTATAGAGGATGGACAAGAACTCCATGTAAAGACACAAAGTTAACAGTGATGGGGCAACTAACATAGTGAATATCCCTGTTAATGGGGCAGGATTGGAGGGTAAAATAGGAAAAGAACAAAGTAAAGAAGTACTTAGACAAGTTAGGTATCTTCAGGTCAGCAGGACATGATGAAATACATCGTAGAATACTTCAGGACCAGGCTGGAGAGATCTCTGAGCTATTAGCGATTATCTTTGAGAATTTGTGCCGGATGGGAGAGATCCCAGAGGACGGAAATGGGCAAAATAGTACCTAACTATAAAAAGAGGAATAAGGACAATGCAGGGAATTGACCAGTGAGCTTAACTTTGGTACCCGAAAAGATAATGGAGCAAATAATCAAACAATCAATTTGTAATCACCTAGAAGAAAATAAGGTGATAAGTAACAGACAGCATGGATTTGTCAAGAACCAATCGTGTGAAACCAACTTAACATTATTTGTTAACAGAGTAACAAGCCTTGTGGATATACAATATGTAGTCGATGTGATTTACCTTGACTTTAAGGCTTTTAATACTGTCTCACATGACCGTCTCATGAACAACTAGGGATGTATACCCTAGATAACATGCTTGCATATTTGGTTGGAGAAGTGCACTGAGACTAATTATCAATAGTTCACAATCAAGCTGGAAGGCCATACTGAGGGAGATCCCACAGGGATCTGTCAAGGGTCCGATTCCTCAATGATTGGGGTCAGTGGTTCTCAGCCTGTGGGCCACCTGTGGGGACATCAGCACATGGCTGTGGCCCATGTGACATCCTCAGAGCCAAGCAAGTAGCATAGATTGTGTGTGGATGCGGCTCACATAACACAGAGAGCTGCATATGTGGCCCACAGTGATAAATAGGTTGTGAACCACTGATTTGGATAATGGCATAGAGAGTACATTTATAAAGTTGGCAGATGATCTCAAACTATGAGGGGTTGGAAGCTTTTTGGAGGACAGGATTAGAATTCAACATGTTCTTGACAAACTGGAGAAACGTTCTGAAATGAACATGATAAAATTTAATCAGAACAAATAAAGTACAACACGTAGGAAGGAACAATCAGTTGCAAACATACAAAATGGGAAATGACTGCCTAAGAAAGAGTACTGCAGAAAAGAATCTGGGAGTTATAGTGGATCACAAACTAAATATGAGCCAACAGTATAATACTGTTGCAAAAATAGTGCACATCATTCTGGGATGTATTAACAGGATTGTAAGCAAGAGGTGAGCAACAATTTTTCTACTCTACTAAGCACTGATAAGGCCTCAACTGGAGTATTGTCCAGTTGTGAGCACCACACTTTGGGAAAGATGTGGAGAAATTGGAGAAAGTCCAGAGGAGAACAGGGCTAAAAAACATGACTTGCAAGGAAAGATTGAAAACAGAGTTTTAGTTTGGAGAAGAGAAGACCGAGGGGGCTCGTAATAGTCTTCAAGTATGTAACAAGCTGTTATAAAGAGGAGGGTGATAAATTGTTCCTCTTAACCATTGAGATAAGAAGCAATGGGCTCAAATTGCAGCAAGGGAGGTTTAGGTTGGACATTAGGAAAAACTTCCTAACTGTCAGGGTAGTTAAGCACTGGAACAAATTACCTAGTGAGGTTCTGAAATCTGTCAGTGGCCATTTTTAAGAACAGGTTCAACAAACACCTATGTAGACAATCCCTGATAAATACTTAGTCTTGCCCCTGTGCAGGGATTGCACTAGATCACTGTTCTTCTCAACAGCTGGTCCATGGACTGGCCACCAGTCCCTGAGATCTCCCTGACACAGTATAGGAAGCCAGTCCCTGGTATCAAAAAGGTTGAGAAACGCTGCACTAGATGACCCATCGCGGTCCCTTCCAGTCCTATGTTGCTATGATTCTGTGAAAGAGAGGAGGTCAATGTGAACGGGGCATGGTTTCACACTTCAGCCAACTCCCCTGTCAACAGCCTGGCAGAGGTGGGCGCTAGATGAAAAAGTGGCAGATGTGATGGGGAAGTGGCTGATGATCAATTTGAACCACCCCCAGATTCCTGCCAAGATGCGTTTGTACATCTGGTCAGCATTTCTGTGCCTCTTTCCCTGTAAGCATCACTCGGAGATATCCAAGTAGGTGAGAGTCAGCACTGGTAGCCATGGAGGAGGGAGCTAGGGTTCTGATGGGTGGTAAGGTGTGACGGTATAAAGTTAAGAGCTGAGTCTCCCAAGAAACATGGGATATCTGGACTCCTTCCCCAAATAAAGGGGTCCCGCAAAAATTTCCTTTTACTCTGAGAGGGTGTTTCTGAACCCCTCTCCCAAATTTTTGCATACCAGTCATTAGCCACAATGAAATAGTAGATAAGCGAATACCTTGGCTATCCAGACTTTTTGCTCAAGTCCAGAAGTCCAATTTTCAATCCCAAATTTCCCCACTTGGGATAACTGTACATTCTCCAGGCGCTGTCTCCATTTGAGACCAATTAGGTGGTTCAGTTTTGGGTCTCCGATTCCCTAGCATTTTTAGCATGTCTGGTCTAAAACTTATGTCTGAGCCAGCGTCTGCTATCCATGTGCATTTCACAGATCCTATTACACATTCAACAGTCAGATTCCCATTACTGTTGTTTAACCGCTCAGCACTAAACAAACACTGTGGGGCTGATCCTTGAACCTTGAAGCTTTGCCCTTTGGGAAATGGGGGCACCCCAAGACAAAGATTGCTTGGGAGACTTTCCTTATGTACTTGTGATGTCCTGGCTTGCCTTCAGTGGTAGTGTGGTATTTATCAAAGGTGGTTTTTACCAGGTAAAATCATGGTTTTTGTTGCCCTGGGAAAAATTAGTTAGTTCCAATTCAAGGCATTTTCTAGTCTGAAAACTGTTTCATTAATGCACACCACATTACGTTGCGTTTTTTAGTTGCATATTCAAATTGTGGTTACCTCAGTAATTTTGGAGATTAGTTTAGGGTTGTACAAATGAAATGTAAACTTGCAGTAGGCATAATACAGATAAGAATATCAGAATGGCTGTGTAACTTGCGGGTCAGTATTTTCTCGAAGTTATACACATCATAACTCATTTCAGTTTTTAATATTATATTCAACAAAACTATTATCTAATTGCTAAATATTTTCCAGTAATTTTCATTGGTGTACTACTAATTTTTTCCCTGGGTTTAAATTGGATTTAACTTGATATTTACCAGTGTTCTGTCCTAAACTCGTTGTTCCCAGGAAATTGCCATCCCTGATCGCCTTATTTATAACACTCCTTCTTTGTGTGGCCACTTTTAACACAATACTAGCATTTAACTGAACAGCTTCCCTTTAATTTTTGCATTTTTGCCCATCTCCCTGGTTTCACAAAATTAATTTAACAATTGTTCCATTCGTTCAAAACGTCATTCCAAGATAAGAAGCCCCTTCTTCCATCATGCACAGAGCTGTACTTTACAAGGCTCATGGTGATCAGCTTCCATCTTCCTCCCTAGAAGCTCCTGCTTTTTTGGTGAGCTGCTGCAAAGAAAAAGTCAAGGCCTTGACCTGTGGCCAACTGCCTTGGATAGTGGCTTCTACTGTTTCCAGCTGCCTCACTACCTGAAGGGGCTTAATTGCTTCTTCCCTTTATCCTGAAAGAAGGGTGTGCTTAGCTTTTACAAGTTCAGGGATTGTTTTTGGATCAGAGACTCAATGGATAGCAGCCAATAAGAACTTCCAGCACGTCAGGCCTGATTCTGCTGCTGGGTGCTCGCCAGATCGCAGATATTGCTGTGCAGAATTTATGGTGCTGTTAGGCTTTTGAAATGTGCAATGCCTCATGGCTATGCCAAGTCCTTATGACAAGAAAGAAAAAGCATGAAGTGTTTGGCCTGGGGGCACAGAGGTTGGCTTCTACTCCTATGGTGGTAAAGATCTTGGGTTCAAATCCTGGGTAAGCCCTAGTGAAAGAGATGGCAACTTCAGTTTGCCACATAACCACCATCAGGGCAAATGAACCAGTTCCTTGATATCCCCCGTTGGTTGGTGTTCCTGTATTAGCAAAGGTGGATGGTTCCAGCTCTGGAAGTGGTGGCTTCTGTTGCTTGCATACGAAACAAAAATAAGTGTATCCCAAGCTGAGAAACAACATTTGACCTGGTTTTCAATATACCGGGGGCAGTGCACACCACAACCCTCTGCTGTGTTTGGCCACTCTGGCCTGCGCTGAGTTGATGCACTTTCTCTTGAGCGCTCGGTGTGGTTGCAAACACAAAGGCAGCTTTCACAAACTGACGACATGGCTCCCATGCGACACAGACTCCTTTGATGGAGCCAGTAAAGAGAGTGATTGTTGTTCCAAGGGACTAGCGGCACGGCACGACTCAGTCCCACTCCAGCTGTGTCTGGCAGGGGTCTGAGATGAGTCAATGCGCTTTCTGCCGAGTGCTGGCGAGGCTGCAAACACAAAGGCCATCCTCCCCGGGTGAGAGAGAGCTTATGTGCAACAGGAACTCCTTTGGTGGAGAGAAAAAAGGGGCATGCCTGGATTTCTGCAAATGACTCTGCCATCTGCATGTCTGGACCCATCTGTAAGGCAAGTATCGAAAGACACGCTTACCTCGCTGGGCAGAACAGAAAGTGCCTGATTCTCAATAACTGTACCTTTGAAATGTGTGTCGAATGAGCACAGACGGTTTTACCTCCATTTCTTGCCAACACCTCTTTGTATCTGAAACTAGCATACAAAATGGAAAGCAGAGCTGAACTGTAAAGAAGTAAAGTCAAGGCACTTGTCTGTGTCTTGTGCATGAATGAAATGAAGAGTTGTTCTGTAGTGCCGGAGTATATTTCCCCTAGGAGACTCTGCTGTAGCACCTGGTAGATGGTCACTGGGACAGAATGGTTTCATTGCACACAGCTTTTATGTCGAGTAACCTGCTTGGAGCTCAGAGACTGCTCCCACGGGGGCTCTTTAAAATGCCTGGATTTCTGTGCCTATTATTAGAAGCTTAGCTGACAAACTCCTACTTTTCATTGTTCTTCTTAGTGAAAAGTTTATGTAATAACAGCTAAAGGATATCAGCTTTCTGGAAGCAGGGAAATTTGGGAGTGCTTTGACTGCCAAATGCATTCTCACGGTTGTTTCTCAGAGGTCTTGCGTTGACAGCCCGAGTGATGGAAATGCTGTAAGGGTTACAGGTAGGTGCAGCAGTGCACACTTTTCACTCATGTTCTGGAGAGATCACAGGCCAGTTGAGTCTTCATGCCCTCAGCACAGAGGCCAGCTAGTGCCTTTGGAAATGTGGACAGTGTGATGGGTTGGCTTAACCCTTGCTGAAGCTAGTGGGTTTAACAGCCGCCTTCCACTCGGGACACGGGTAAAAAAAGCAAGCAAGCCCCTTTCTAGAACCACGTAGCTGAAACAAAAGGAACCTCCCCAAAGCTCAGGCACGTGGCAAGACTTGAGTAGAAGCTGAACTGCATGGCCCGAAAGGCTTTCCCTGAGGACTGATGGAACAAATGCAAAGGTTAGGGCGTTGATGCGTGAAACTGTGTATCTGCATGCGTGAGAGGAGCAGTGAGGGGGGGAAAGTTGGAGAAAGCCAGAGAGACCATAGAAGCAATGGTAGGAAGAGCTTTTGAGCAAAGTGCTAGCTGGAAAGGGACTAGGGGCTGTGAGCAAAGACACCGCCTCCTGTTTGATTCTTGCTGTCTTTAGGGGAATGGGGCTTTGAAGCAATTCTATTTGTTTACCTGGAATATACAAAGAAATACCTGACTCCAATTTCTCCTCTGAACAGAAGCACGCATAAAGACCCAGAATTTTGGCTAACGGCTCCAGTCAAAAAGGGGTAATTATCAGAAGGTACCAGCAACCAGTGATGGGCCTTGACTGCCGTGTTCAGATCCAAACTTCCCCAAGTTTCAGGGGCTTTTGAATCCAGATTCACATCCAGCTCTGCCAGAGGATGGACGGAGGCCTATTAACTCATTTCCAATAAATGACCATCACAGTCACTGCTGGCCTGGCCTAGTTTCAAACCAGTGACCAGAGGCAGCAGGCTTTAAAAGCCGTGATCAATAGCCCACAGTGAGTCTATTTATTGGGGTTGCCAATTGGTCTCCTGGAAAACCTGCGATCCCCCCATCTTGCTTCATTGAATGGAGAGATTCCTTGGGAAGACGTCCCATGCCGAGGCTCTGGAGAACTGCTCTACCACTTTGCGATAGTCCTACAAACTCTGAATCTGAGAGGGGGCATGGAACCCGTGATAGCAGCCTGCACTCTCAGGACGCTTAGCAGAGCTGAAACTTGCACTGTCCGGGAGAAGGGCTCTCCCACCTGGCATGTCATGGTAATTGCTGGGCTGTGACAGATGACGTCAAATGTCAGACCATGCAAGCTCTCAGGTTACATGTTTGTGGGAGGAAATACTGGTCTGGGGACTAAATAACCACAATGCATCCTGACCTTTGCCATTGTCGTCTTGGTGCAGCAGCTCAAGAACAAAAGTGCGTATCGCCTCGCTGCTTGTGAGGTTTTCCTGCCTGAGGGATGATCTGACGCCCATGGAGACCTTTTGTTCATGCTGAGCTGGACATTCCAGTCTCACGGAAAATCCTCAGGTGCACATGGACTACACAGCAGTTTTACCCTGGATCATGAGAACCTTTTGCAGCAGAGACGGCGAGAACCATCTGTTCTGACTTGCTGCGGGGCCTGATCCAAAGCCCAATGGGACAGAGTTTTTCCACTGACGTTAAAAGGCTTTGGATGAGGTCCAATACGACGCAAGAAGAAAATGGACATTTCTGAACCATGCTGAAATTAGGGTTCTTTGGGTGGTTGTTAGATAGTTGGGGTTGGGGTGAATCCCCAAACACCTCTTGTGTCTATTTGCCTTAGCATCAGGAGGAATGTACGTCTGACAGCTGGCAAGATTGGCTTGAAGGCTACACATTCATGGGAGACATAGGCATGTTACTGGCATTGCCAAGAGGCACTCTATCCTGCTATGTTCAGAGTGAAGCTTCCAGCCGTTCCTTGTTCCCTTGGCCATTCTTTCTTGGACCAGTTCTGACACCTTCAGCTGTCTCTTGAACTGTGGGTCTGGGGAAAAAGATCGGTAATTTTGCTTCTTAGACCTGGTCCACGCCTAAAAGTTAGGTCGACGTAGTTACGTTGCAGGGCTGTGAAAAATTTCATGCCCTGAACGCTGTAGTTAGGTTAATCTAATGCCCAGCATGTACAGGCTAGGACAACCGAAGGGTTTGTCCATTGATCTAAGTACTGCCTTTAGGAAAGGTGGATTCACTACATCAATGGGGACAAAATACTTCCCTTGCTGTAGGAAGTGTCTACACTACAGTTGTAGTCTAGACATACCTTTTAGCTTTCAGACTTCTATCATCTCCTAATCTTAGATCAAATATCCTAGAGATGGGCACTCATGCCCACCCTAGACTCCTTTCTAAGTGGAAATTGCCCTCGGAACTCTTAGAAAAGCAATACTGCATCATTTCAGTTGTGGGGTTTAGCAGGCGCATGCTGGGTGGCGTTCGTTAGGGCATACAGGAGATCAGACTAGATGATCTGGTGGCTCCTTTGGTCTTCAACTCGATGACTCTACAGTAACAGCCTGAAACACTCCAGTATTGGTCACAAGCTGCTGTTTTAGGAAAAATACTGTCTAGCACTGTAGTGGTTTTTATATAGGAACTTTGTTTCAGTAGGATCCCCCCACCAGGATGCAGAATGGATGCATCTGTATGGGAATGCAGCTCTCCAGCCAAGCACTGAGGCCCTTTTGTCTTTTTCTACCCAGTAGTTCAGTTGTTCTGACCTAGTGGGGTCTCAAGTGGTTAGCAGGTCCACTTCCAGCACCTTGATTTGACAATACAAAGCCTGAGTTAGACTAGGGAGATCTAGTGTTTAGCAGGGCAACTGGAAGTTAGGATGCCTGGGTTCCATTCCTGGCTGCATCTCTCAGTTGCTTGACCTGCAGCTTTTATATACCCATTTTAACCTATCAGCAAAACAGGCTCCGTACATTTCCCTTCCTTACAGGGCAGTTGTCTGGTTAAGGTGTGCTTTGAGATCCTACAATAACATAGGAACACAAAGTTGGTGTGCCCTTTTCCTGGGCTATCACACTGCAGACCTGACAAGCCTTGTGGATTGCCCTATGAATGACCATTCAGCAGACGGTCTGTACTGGAAGGCGAGTCCTCTAGTGAAGTGAGCCTCGGGCCCTGCGGGCTTGGGAACAAAACATCTTGGGCTCCCTCTAGAGGTGAAATGAGGAAACTGAGGTGTTCTATCTGAATCAGGTTGATCTACATATTGTACTCTGGCTTCCTCTATGGGCAAATGAGAAGAACTCAGGTGTCTACACCTGACTTGAATATGCCTCAAGAGTTGTACCTAAAACTGAACAATCTAGAACTTACTTGTGTTCCGAGCACGTAAACTGTGATATGTTTGCTGGGTAATGGCAGATACCTGGATGGGCAGAGGTGTGTGAGAACACGTGGGTGTTGGCCAGCGGTGAAGTGGGTCACCCTAATCTGGACAGTGGCGTGCTCAAACTGGGCAGTAGGCACGGACGGATGGATTTTTATTTTTTTGTTTTCTGTCATGACAAAGGAAATTGAATTTGATTTATCTGTTCTGCTTCTGATAAGATGGGCTAGGGCTAGCAGTGGTGAGCCTGAGTGTGCTAGATGGAACCAAGGACAGTCCTATATAAGAAAGCTGTTAGCTTAAGATACAACAGCAAGGAGACAAACCTGGAGCAGTTCTCCTGCTGAGAAGGCACTCCTCGTGTCCCCATGCATTATGGCATTGGTGAAAAAGTACTAACATGGGAGACACAGTTCCCAGGGGGATTGGTTGCCAGCCTGGTGGCCATTTAGTTTATAATTGGTTGGTGAACCTTACTCAAGAAAAAAAATTATCTAGCCTATGCATGTGTATGCAAGAAGGGAAGATAACCGTCATTAAAGGGGGATCAGATGTTTAAATTTTTAAAACTTGAGGATAAGGTTAAACCTTCCAATCAGGGAATAGGCACTCTGCTGTGTGACTTGAGTCCAGTCACATGACACAAATATTGAAAAGGGAATGGTTGCAGCAAATAGTTTGGAATAAGAATTTTCACGCTATAGACTGTTTGCAAAATATTTGGGGAATCCTTATGAGTTACAAATACACAAGAAAAGCAAATCAGGATCAGATCACAAGCAATTTCCTAACATAAGTGTCTAAATTTCTCACAAGTATTATTTAGCACAGAGATGGAGACCACCTCTACTTATGATCATAGAGTGCACCTCAATTTCTCTCAATTACCCATCCAATTGATTATCTAAAGAAGTTTGGAGAGCTAAACAGAATCACATTGTTGAGAGGGAACCTTGTATGGTGGTTAGAGAAAAGAATGAAGGGTTCCATTACCAACTTTGAAAGTAACTCCCTCTGTAATCTTATCCAGATCCCTTAGGATGTAACTTCTCTGTTCCTCTGTTTACCCATCTGTCATCCGGTCAATGGTACCACAGAACTTACTAAGACTCCGTGCCTGGTTTCTAGAGATGTTGAGCACCCACAAATCAAGTTGAAGTCCGTGAGAACTGCAGGTGCTCAGTACCTCTTAAAAATAAGTTCCTAGCTGGTAAAGTCTGAAGACCTGGTTCTCTGATGCCCGGCACATGTAGGCATGTACACCCGTGTGAAATGAAATTTCTGATTTACTTGCATTTTCACTCTCTTCACACACTGTCTGTCTGGAAGGAACTTTCAGCTTCTCAGGTGAAAGTGGCCCATGCCAATATAGAGTACAGTAGCTGTTAGCATCCTCTCCTTATGAAAAGGCAAAGCCAAACTGCCACCCTCAGTCTCAGGTAGGAAATTGGAGAAATCCCTTGAGTTAAACCCTTTCACTTTGGCTCGTCATCCAAGGAACACAACACCAAGAGCTGCTCTCTTAGCAGAGAAGCGACTCAAAATGCAGGGGCAGGAGTAAATTAAGGCTTAAAAAATAAACATCTGGCCATAAAGGGGCTGAAGGCAAGCCTGCCCTCTGCTTTTCCTGACAGCCTTGCGGTCTCTGACAAATCACCTACCGACCACCGGTGACTACTCCCGGCTTGTTAGCTTGGCTAATTGTCTGGGAGTGGGTTTAATACAGCTCCTGCCAGAAGAGTTTTGTGATTGTGAGCCAGCCCACGCTGTAATTGATCTTCTGTTTATCTAATCTCTTCCCCTCCCTGCTATCATTGCAGGCAGATACAAACTCCCTTTATGGCTTGTCTGCCGCCGATCGGGTTACATGCCCCCACAAACCACCTTCTCCATGCCAGAGGCTTATTTAGAGAAGTGACCCGAAAATGCCGCGTTGTTCTGTTCCTGGCTTCTATGATCCGGTCTCCATGCTCAGGTACTGATCTCACTCGAGACTCCATTCCACTGGAACAAGTCAGTGTTGGGCACTTAACCAGCATGGCTGCGCTTTGCTTATTTCATGTGCGCATATGATGTGGTGGTGGCCATGAGTGGTGAGTTTGTCTCAACCCTCGTTTGATCCATCCTTCAGGAATGAAGTATTTAAACAAATTTAAAAAGGGGGGACGTGTTCTGCCATCAAGTTACATCATATATATCTGAAATAGGTCCCAGTTGCTCAGTAGGGTAACTGAATATACAGTGGTGTAACTGAGAGTAGGATGGGCCCAAAGAAATTGATCTTGATCTCTCAAACCTTGGTAAAAAATTAGGAGCAACTCACTGGAGCTACTCTAGTGCCAAACCCGGAGTAAAATGAGGATCAGACCCCATGTGTAGCACCCAGTACTCCCCCACAGTGTGAACACCTGAGCCCCAATGGTGCAAGCAGAACGGTCCTTACAACATGTACTCTGTTACCTCAAATTGATTTTTCTGTGTTGGCGAGGAGAAATATGATAACGAAGGTTTTACGATGGCCTGTAATCTCTCAATCCTCTGTGCAGTGAGTGATAGGACAGGCAATTACATTTTAATTGAAAAGTTGGAGGAGGTGGGGGAAAAATCAGAAAAAATAAACACACGAGTCAGAAAGTCACCTTAGTGACAGCGGCTAACTTTTCTGACACAAGCTTGAAATCCTGAACCGGTCTCCAAACCAAACATATGGTGCATTGCTCAGAAGGCCTTAATTACAGAATATTTAACCATCCACGTGTGACCGCGTTCATTTATTTGCTCAGTGGTTAATAGGTTGTCTCGGGGGGGGGGGGGGGGAGGAATGCATTTCGCCTCCATCCAAGACGTCGCCTAAGCAAAAGAGTTTGGACTCTTCAGCTGATGACTTGACTTTGCTGTGCACGGAAGGAGCTGGCTTCAGGGTTAAGTTTGCGATCCTCTCCTGAGAGGGTCGTACTGAGTCTAGGAAGGGTAAATATTGCCCCAATGCAGAGAGTTGGGGTGAGGCCTAGGCACTGACGAGCCCTGCATTGGGGCAATGAGGGGCAGTGCTGGAGGAGTGGCAGCTCATGGTGGGCTCTCTATGCCAGTCTGCTATGGAAGAAGACAATCTCCTTTAACCCCATGTCAAGGGGAAGATGGGTTGGGGTGGCTCCGTGGTGAGCCATGAATGGCAATGTGGAATCTATGGTTATGGTGCTCAGCTGATTTGACACCTGTGTAAGGGACACCAAGTGTCTGCGGCTCCTGTTCCATCCATAGGCTGGAACAGTGCCTACCATGGGGCGGTGTTGAAGGCCAAGGCTCCAATGTGGGGCTGCATCTTCCCAGGCAGCCTCACTTCACTGGCAGAAGGCCTGGTTTTGTCCTAGGGAATCAGAAGTTCCAGGATCCCCTGTGTACTGATTCCCTCTGTGGCCTCAGTCTCCCCATCTGCAAACTGGAGCTGATAGCTACCTGCCATGGGTGCTGTGAGAACTGATTTATTGTGGGAGAGTCTACGATGAAAGGTGCTACGTACAAGCAGAGTAGTGTTGGTTGTTAAAGGGGCACCTCGCAAACCGCTAAAGGCTACGGGAAATGGCCACCTTTGGGCTAAATTAGGTACATACGTCTCTAGATCTGGAGTTGCTTGTGGGAGGAGTATTGCCGGGTGATGAGATGTTGCAGTCACTGAAAATGAGTTAACAGAAGAGCTAGATGCAGGGAACTGGACGGCTCAGAGAATTAGCCGTGGGCTAGAATCTTTTATTTTTCTAGTAGCTAGTTTGCATCCATTTCAAATCAGTGAATGATGGGCGGGTGGTATCCTTTGAAGGCTGGTGAGTTTTGTCATCTCAGCCCAGCTCCTCGAGGTGTCTGCAGCATAAACCTGCCGTCCTGTTGGTAGTTCCATCAGAAAGCCAAGACCATGACGACAAGTTCGCTACTCTCAGGAACTGAGCACGTGGCCCTGACGGGTGGTGGTGGTGGAGTGGAGGGTCTGTGGAGACTGCCCCCCAGGTAAGGAGGCAATCGGATTTCAGAGCTCTCTTTAATGATTCAAGCTGGGTGATTATTTTATTTTTTCCCTTGAGATTGAACCAATGACCATTTTTTGCGCCAAGAGTCTGAACACTGAACTTTCACATTGTGAGTTTTGCGTTTCAAGGCCATCTTTTGCTCAGAATTGACCCCTTTTCCCTCAGTGGCTGACTCATGAAACGCAGTGATTTTGTATTTTTTTGGTGAAATAGGCAAATTGCCACATGCATAATGAACAGAGGAAAACAGATCAGATGTTCTCTTTTGCCTTTAGTTGCGAATACTCTTGTGTCCCTCAGAGTTGACCATCTGCCTGTGCCACTCTCACAGGGCTTGCGCTCAAGCTATCCCTACACTAGGGGCACTTTGGGGATATAGCTACACCAGCAAACGATGCCAGTAAAGCACTCCGAAGTACAGATGCAGCGTACCCTGTCAAGCCATGCTTTTGCCAGTATAGATTCACAGGTTCGAAGGCCACGACGAACTGCTGCGATCATCCAGTCTGACATCCTACGCAACGCAGATTAGAGAACTTGCCTGAAAGAATTCCTATTCAGATATTTTTCTGAAAGATTTGCTCTAGTTCATTTGTGATTTTAAAAATTGCCAGTGAGAGAGAATTCACTAAGAACCTTGTTAAATTGTTCTAATAGTTAAGGCACAATTTTTTAACAGTGTGGGTAAATATTACCCCTCTAAATTTGTCTAGCTCCAGCTTCGAGCCATTGGATATTGTTATACCTTTCTCTGCTAGATAGAGTCCTTTATCAAATATTTGTTCCCCGTGTAAGTGCTTAGACTCTGTTCAAGTCACCCCTTAACCGTCTCTTTGTTTAGGGAAACAGACGCAGGGAACTCGATCGCTACAGACATGTTTTCCCACCCATTCCTCATTCTTGCGGCTGTTTTGAGTCCTCCCCCGACTCCAAAGCAAGCTACGCTGGTGTGACTCTCCCAACGGTGGCACAAGAGCGTGAGTAACAGCTTCAGGGCAGACTGTTAAAAAAACAAACCCTTCCTCCCACTGCCCCCCAAACCAGGGCACAAACCCTGAACTGTTTGTGAGTTCTAAACTTAGGTTTCACCAGTCAATTGCCCCAAGTGCAAACTCCTCAGGCACACAAATAGGACTTAAAAGGAGTCAGAGGCAGTCCCCTTGGACACATTCCTTCTGTCTTGTCCCCGAGGTGAGCGCATCTCCGTGATAGATGGCCCTTAAGATCAAGAATCACAGCAGTGTTCAGCAGCATATTCGTCCCAAAGCACCAGTCCCTTACCCCAGGTCAATTGCACCGTAGATCTCACACCAAGGACAATGCTTGTATCCAGCGCTATAATAAACGGTATGAATGGTTATGAAATAGGACAAGGAAAGTAGAGTTATCTACAAGGTTAAAGGAAGTGAGTATACACACGAATGAGTTCCAGGCGTAGGTTTTAAAAGGCAACAGAGGCTTCTATAATAAGGAAGTTTTATTTGCCCTTTAGGGCTATACCAGGCTAAGTACCAGGGATCTCTTGCTTATACCTCTGACACGTCTTGGCCCGAGTCCCAGCAGCACAGAGATCCTTAGTTCCTTTTTGTTTGGGGTTTTTATCTCCCTCCTGCCACGTGCTCTCCACGGCAAACTCAGCTGATGGGAGAGGTCCTCTTGCGTGACTCATCTTCATGGGGAGGGGAGCAGAACAGTAAGAGTCTTTCATCCTTTTGTTGATGATTCTTCAGTCCAGATGTACGGAGTTTGCAGTTGCAAGGTTCACCCAGAGAGCCTGTCTGGTACCAATGGGTCTTCTCTTTCAGGAGGGGCATAATTTCTGTAGAGGAGCAGCTTGTCACACTAATTAATGTCCCTCTCCTGTAGGGGGATTAATATGGGCACAGAGGGTCCCGCTACAGCCACTCTCACATTACATTACAGTGTGAAACTCAGATATTACAAGTCAGATGGATGCAGGGAACAACTCTCCGCAGTCAACAGTCCAAATACTAAAACTTCCGCATAATTCTAATACTTAGCCTCACAATATTAGCCCATAAGTGAGCCAGACAGATTTCAGCTCCGTATCTGTCAGTGTTCAGCTGAGACGTGGGGACCTTGCCATGAGTTGGCGCCAGATCTGCTGGCCTCACAACTGGTAAAAGTGCAGATTTAACTGGTATAATTGAATCTACACGGGGGGTTTCTGTCAACACAGCTCGCTCTGCTGGTCAGGAATCGCGCCTGTTCACATTCCAGACTGACACAGCTAAGTGGGCAGAGTTTGTAGGGTAGACCTGGCCTAACACTACTTCACAGGGCTGGCAGCTGGTTTCTTGGCTATTGTAGCACTTCTAAATAGGCCAGAGCCCGTCCCGGGCAGAGGCTGGCCTGCAGCTGTCCCTTGAAAAACAAACACGTCTGTTTCCCTTTTACGCTCTGTAGCTTGATGGCAAAGTTTTCCAAGAAATGTTGTGTTGACATCAAAGGAATCTCCAAGGCAAATAAAGACCGATTTATTATTTTTGCTAAGCTTTATCAAAGGCTTCTTTTCTGTGTCCCCTTGGCACACGATGGCTTTTACCATTCAGGAATGCTTTCATTTAGGGTCTCATGTCTCTTCTTTTTGCATCTCCTAGGACCTTTCTTTAACCCGAGAATAAACCACTTTTCCTTTACAGGTTCAAGGATACAATTTTGGGGAACTGGTAATTAATTTATCTGGAATTTATCGTCTTTCTAGCCAGTTATACTTGCTGCAAACAAGAAATCTGGAAGGAATATTCGCTTCAGGGTTTAGGCCAGTCTCCAAGGCCTGCTCTACTTGGGAAAGTTTTATCAGTATATCTCTTTGCTTAAAGGTGTGATCTTTTTAATGAAATAGTTCTATCATTAAAAGCCCTCGTCTGGATGTAGTTATAGCTGTATAAAGGTGCCCATACCAATGTAGTTTATTCCTCTTCCCATAAAGGAATAGATACACTGCCGTAGGCACATTTGTACTGCCATACTTGTGTCCACACTAAGGGTGTTGTACAGCTCTCATTGTAGCAGGGTAGTTATGGTACAGGACACCTTTAGGACAAGTCCTAACTATTAGAGAGGAGGGGCCTATTGAGACCTATTGTGGGGAGGCAGATTACTCCACATCTGCTACTGCAAGACTGAAGCAGCTGGTGCTGGGAACTTACACGACGGGAGGTTAGATGGGACTCAAGTCCGATCCGATCTGCGGAGTCCTGACTCTCAAGCTGAGGCTCTGGACGCCATGGCACGGCTACTCACTAGCATACAAAACTGGCATGTAAACTACACCAAACCCACATGGAGTGGAGAGAGCTTGAATTAGGAGACACATTTACCAGTAGAAAAAATGCTACTAAAAATATTTGGAAGCTCTTGTCCATGTCCTGTCAAACTGAGACCGTGTTGGGTAAAGCCACAAAAATGTTCAATGAGCAGAGTCTCCTGTGGGACAGGCTGGCCAGATGTAACCCTTCGGCCAGACAGAGTCAGCAGCAGCAAGGGCTGGGCTCTATATCTAGGGGTCCCTGTCAATGATGCAACACCAAAGTGGCTCAAGCCCCCATTCAGTCACCTGGAAAATCACATTCTATCCCCTAGGCGCCCCAAAAGGCAATACATCCCCTCTCGCAAGCAGAGTCTGAGTGTAGAAAAGTAAACCTTTTAATAGCAGGAAGGGCTCAGCCAGTGCCCTTCTGCTGGCTCGGGACCAGTCCTCTCCACTGTCACCTGCCATCTGCAGGCCCCAACTGTTGCTGGTTCCCACCACCTGGGACCCCCTCTATCTCCCACCATCTGTGGTGTCCCACCTCTGCTGGCTTCTGCCACCTCGAGGCGCTGACCGCTGCTGGCTTCCACCATCTGCAGGCCCTGCCAGGTCCTCTCGGCTGGTTGTCACGCAAGGTTTCTGAGTTCCTTTACTGATTGCAGCTCTTAGTGAATTTCAGCTCATGGGAAAACCTTCTGACACAGGAGCAATGTCCCTGCTTTAAACAAACCAAAAGAGTCCAAAGGAAATAGAATTAATTCTACCTTTTAACAATGGGGGGGATAATCAATCCATGCCTGAGGGAAGCCCTTTGCCAGGGCTAGGGCAATCTCAGCAGGAAATTCCCCCAACCCCTCCCTGCTCTCTTACAATGCTCCAGCATCTGTATGCCACCCTTGCTGAATTCTGTTTAGACTGTTCATTCTCATCTAAACACGGATCCGCTGCTAATTCTTCATTCAATCAAAGGCCAGCATTTCATTACCCCGGCAGCTAACACAAAAGCCATTTGTAGCCCAATGCTAGCCATACTGATCATTTCCCATCATGCTCAGCACCTAGGTGTGTTTATGCAGATACAGTGCAGTCATGCCGAGTACTTAATTGTACTCAAGCAAATAGAAAGCCCATGCAAATCAAGTGCCCCCCTTTTCAGCTGGCTGAGTGGGGGTGGGGAGAAGTGCCACTCAGACCTTGCTCACATAAAGTAGACAGGAGGGCATTAAACTGACAGCAAAAGGGGAGGGAAAGAGAAGGAAGATACGAGCACCCAGCACAAACTCGAGATTTTCAGAGCAAAGTTAATTAAGGAACCAAAGGACCCGAAGAGAAGAAATGATTGAACTGCCTCTATACCAATGCTAGGAGCCTGGGTAACACATGTGGAATTGGATTTGCTCATTTATGAGAATAAATTTGATCTAGCTGGTATTACTGAAACCTGGTGGGATGACTTGGACAATCAGAATGTTAAAATCAGTGGTTATTTAGGAAGGCTCAAGTGGGCAAAAAGGGAGAGGGAGAGGCACTCTGTCAGAAATGGCATTCCTGTTTCCGAGTCACGGATAATTCAGAAGAAAATTACCTTAAATGTTCAGGGTTAGGACATTAGAGAGACAAGGTGGGTAAGGTCATCTCTTCTATTGGACCAACCAGATGATCTGCTAGTACCTTCCAGCCTTAAACTCCTATGTCATCTGTATCACTCAATATCTCAGATCCACACAACCAGTTGCCTAGTCACACATTCATTATCCCCCATCGAATCGCTCAGTGATGGTCATTGTAACATGACCATCAGACATTTCCGCCCCCCGCGGGTCAGAAAAAGCGCTTTGTTATGTTTGCAAACGTTCAGGGGAAGCTGGCAGCTTTAATCTCTAGCTCCTGCCATGTGTGTAAGGCCTTGTCTGTCCCCACTCGTGAAAAAGGTGGGTGATGTGGTAAAATCCTGGTGCAGAAAAGGCAGTGGTAATTTTAACATGTTAACTGGTTGAGGTGAACGCTAGTCTTGCCCCTAGTCCTTACGTCCACCAGCTAACAGGTGTGAAAATTGCTGACTGTGCCTTGAATTCACTAGGCTTTTCCTGTGTGTTAGTCACCACGTTGTGGCTAACACAGGGTAAGAACACCTTCTTTGTGCATGCGTGTGTACACACATGCACGCTCCCAGACTCTGTGTGAGGCAGGAACAGAATCGCCTACGCCCAGATGTGTGAGATTCTCTCCCGGGTGCACTGTTGACTGCCCCTCCGTGCTCTGAGCAAACCCCTTTCCTTTCGCTGAGGGATCCCTCAGGACCAAGCGTCTCTTCGGCTCCCCCCATGTGGAGCCCTCCCGTCGGACTCCGTCCTTAAAGGAGTCCTTACTGCACCAGCCAAACAGCTCCATTGGGCTCAAACCAGCCCAGGAGCCCTGGGGGGAATTTGGATTTGTCGGGGATCCCCTGGCTCAGGATGAGCACTAGGGCTGTGTCTGCTTTCTACAGCATCCCTCCATGATCATGTGAATGGCTACAGCACTCCTGAGCCGACATGTCCCCTCAGTAGCAATGTGTGCATTCTGCTAGCCTGGGGCACTGGGGGAAACCCTCCTGAGCTCCTGTGAGCCACACCTGCGGTGCAGCAAGCTAGGCGCCACAGATGCAGTAATGACGGCAGTTACCGAGACTTGGGACCTCTGTGCCCCCAGGAATCCTTTCCCCCACATCTCTTTGGAAAGCGAGGGAGGGCCAGGGGGGGATTTGGGGTAACGTTGCCCTGCCGAGCCCTCCGGCACCATGGACAGACTGCTTCAATGGGCTCTCCTGTCCGCATAGGAGGTCTCACTTGTTCCTTGCTGTGCATGTGAGCTAGTTCATGGCATAGGAGAGAATGGGGGGGCAGGGAGGTACACTGGGCCCCTGGCCATGCAGTAGCCTGAACAGCCAGCATTGTGCTGAATGGCAATTAAATTCCTCATTAGCGTTAGTTAGCAGGCACCTGCCTGCTTCTCACAGCAGCAGAGAGGCCTCTGGCTGGCAGCAGATAAGCTACGGTGAAGGATTCTGCTTTTGTGGGGTTCTTGAATCCTCTAGCTGTCCCATGTTGGCAATGCAATGTAGACAAGGCAGTTCAATGGGACCCGTTTGTAGGGTGATCAGACATCCTGATAATATCGAGATCATCCTCGTGTTAGGGGCTGTTTTATACACAACTAACCCTCTCCCTCTTCCTCTCCTCCACCCCCCCCCCCCAAAAAAAACAAAACAAAAACCAAACTTGATTTTTCACACTTGCTGTCGGGTCACCTGGCCAGTTCCACATGGGTTAAAAGAACAGTGCCTTGTCTACAGAAGGCTGTTAATATGCATTAGCTAAAACCTTCCATGTCCTAGTTGATCCAAGAGAAGTAGGGACTGGGGAGTTAAAAATCCAAGAAGGGAAGAGAGGCAGTGAAGACAGAAGGAACCATGCCTACACACACAAATGGCACTAGCTGTAACGTAAGTGGTTCCTAAACCCATGTAGTTAAACCAGTGCAAACCCCCGTGTGGATGCCCCTCGATCACAGGCACCAGCTAAACCACCCTAAGGTTGACATTGACACCAGAGCGTCTATACGCAAAGCTGCACTGGTGGAACTTGTAAGTTTTGTAAGGATTTGGCTGGACTGGGGGCTACTCTGTGTGTAGGCCAAGCCTGAGAGCTGGTGGAGGAGAAGACGTAGGCTTTCACCAGAGCTACTGGCAAAGCGTTTGTTGAACCGTAAGTAGAAGAAATGTTGGCTATTTTTTGTTTTTAATAGGAGGTGTTTGACTTTCTCATGAACCTGTCCTGGCAGCTGTCAAGCGATTCGTTCCATAAACATATGCGTGGAATGGCTTTGTCTTAGTGCTTAGCTGTCCCCTGGAATCATATTATCTCAGCACCACATAACAGCCTGGGAGGCAGGGTAGGGCTATTCATCCCCATTATACAGATGGGAAACTGAGGGACAGATGCTACGTGACACGCAGGGAGGCTAGGGCAGAGCTGGAATCGAACTGGGGTCTCAGCCACTCTGGCATGCTAACCCCTGAACCATCTGCAATTCAGATCTCTCATGCTCAGACTGTGAGTCTCACTACTTTTTTTGGCTCTTCGTGGTGTGTGATTGGTCGCTCTGCACAGATTCTGCTCTCTGGTTGGATGACTGAACATATTTGAAACGAGATGAATGTGAAATAGTGAGTAGGGAATAATATGATCATTGCCACGGCTATCAGGAAAGGTGGGGGACTCCAGATGTTCATTTTTTAGTCTGATGAAATGCAGGGAACATCTCTCTTCCCCTGGTGATACTGTGGGAATTAAAGCAATGGGCCAAATTCTGATTGTGGTTCTGCTGATGTAAACCCCGGGTAACCCTCTCAACCTGCAGCTGTAAATATTTAGAGTGTTAAATGTCCAGTTGCATAAGATCTTGGCAGAAGTCTGTGGCATATTGGCAATGAATTCACTGGACTTGCGCTGTTTGCGGGTGGCATACTGGAAAGCAGGCCACAGAGCCTCTCTTCAGTCCTTGGTTTCATACATAAATATCCCCAATACTAAAATTTTAGCTTCATCTCGGTGACTGGCCAGATATGGTAATGTCTGGCGTTTTGTGATAGGCTTATTTTGAAGTCAATTCATGCTCAGTGAAACAGGCCTAAGACTGTTGTGACACGTGGATGCGGGGAGGTGGAGACCCCGTTCCTCACTTTGAATGCAGGCTTTTGAACCTGGTTTCAGCTGAGTGCATCAGCAAAATGCGGGGCTGGCTTAGCAGCACAGCTCACATAAGAAAGGGAATGTCCCCACAGCAGGGAAATGCCCATTGTGCAAGGGCAGGATTAGCAGCAATGTTTTATCAATCCAGTAACCAGGGGCAGAGTCAAGTCTCCTGCTTTCATCCCGCACATTCCTGCTCCATCCCCCCAATCCTTTTGAACTCACCCTGGCCTTGCACTCTGGTCTCAGCTCTTGGCTCCCTCGTGGCTACGTTGGCTCTGTTTCACTTGCTCAGCTTATATAATTTAAATGCATTTTTAAGTTTTCTTTCCTATGTGAAGTCTGTAGTTTCTGCCCTGGTAGTGTGTGGGGAGAATGCAATAGAGGGCTACTAGATGCTGTGCTGTCTGGGAATCAAGAGATCTGGGTTTTCCTGCCAGCCTTCTGTGTGATGATCATCACCCCTGTGCGCCTCAGTGTCCCTCCCTGTGAAATGGACATACAGATATTGACCTAACTCTGGCATGTTTTGGGGTTTAAAATGAATGGGCCAGATTCTTCTTTGATCCAGCTTCTATGTGGTGCCTGAGCACCAAAAAGGAGCCAGAATCCAGTCAGATGTGCCCCCGTGAGAATGGCACTGGGGGGGCTCTCGGCCAGTGTAAAGACAGTGAAACTAGCTCATGCACAAGCCAGTCCTTCACCCTGGCATGGGAGGCTGTTGGGGTACCACAGTGGAGAGGGAATGGGACAGAGCACAGTTCTCCTGCCATAGGACCCCTTAGGGCCCATATGCAGCTGGTGTAAGGCCAAGCGGCCCCTATGCCATGCCAGCTCTCTCCAGAGCCCATGCAGACTGTCGCGCAGAATCAAGGAGCTGTAGCTGGTTCTGTGGGCAGTGGGTGTAAGAGGCGCCGGCCTCCCCAGACAGCTGCTGCTGGAAGCTCTCCTTTGGACTCTGCAACCAAGGTCCTGTCCACATTCCACCCCAGGCCTCCCCCATGCTTGGTCGCCTTCCCCGAGGCCCCTCCCTGCTTACTGCTCCCCTGAGAACCTGGGGGGGCATGAATGGTGAGTGGAGGCTGAGCAACAGTAGGGCCTGGGGTAGAGTGAGTGGGGATGGAGCATGGACAGGGCTTTGGGGTGAGGGGCAGAGCGGGGGTGGGACTACGGTCAGGGTACTGGTCCTCTCTTCTCCCCCCCAGTCCTCCCAAAGGTGGGAGTCACGTGCCCCCCATGGCTGGCTCTCCGACCACCCTTCCTTGCCAGCCTGCTGGAGCGAGTCCGTCTCAGTGCAGAAGAAACCTGGCCAATGTCTGTGAAGCACCTTGAAGAGCTTTGACTTGTTAGCATGATCATGACAGATGATCTGGATTCTGTAGCTCCTTGGAGCCTGACTCGTGGCCCCGGACCCATTGGGTTAGGTGCTGTACAGACACAGAACAAGCTGATCAGGCCCCCTTGACAGACCGCTTCCAAACCAGGTGAAATGCATCCACTTTCTACAGACGGGCCTGATGATTCTGCAAAGTGCTGAGCACCGTCGTCTCTCAGTGATGGCCCTGGGAGCAAAGGGTGCTCAGCACTGGGCAGGAGAGGGCCCCACGTGACCATTTCCTCCCCCCCAAGGCCTGGCTGTCAGCAGGGCGGACATGGGCCATAAGGACTGGCTGGGGGTGGGCATGTGCTAGTGCAAGGAGAGCAGCGGGCCAGCCATTCACCTCCCCCCATGAACGTGCCCAGCAGCTACCCTGGTGTGGGTGGGCGGCTGGGTGGGTGGGTGGGGCAGGCAGAGTAGTGAAGCTGCTGATCATCTCAGCATCCCACTAGCCCTTAAAACCTCAGGCAGCCCCTGGCGAGGCAGCTGCTCTGGCTGGCTCTGGGCTGTGGGTGGTGATGGGGTTGCTGATGGAACCCTTGACGATGTCTCCAGCCCTCAGGCCAGGCGGTTACCCCAGCAAGGCTCGGGCCGTGTCTACACTAGCACTTACTCTGCTGCACTTGTGTCGCTCAGTCGTGGAGGGGGGAAATCCCCTCCCCCCGACCGATGGAAGCTTGGCCAGCATAAGCGCTTGTGTGGCCAGTGCTCTGTGGGTGGGTGTCGGCAGGAGAGCGTCTTAGCTCCTGCCGCTCGTTTAGGTGGGTTTTTTAGGTTGGTGGGAGAGTTCTCTCCTGTTTGAAATAATGCGGCTACGCCAGCGCTATGATAGCCGCACAGCTGTACCGAATCAGCTGGGCCATAGCACGTTTTCAGTGTAAACGAGCCCTTCAGTGAGACGAGCGGCCTAGATGAGCCATGTCAGCGCTCTGATGCAGGGATGGACAGAGATCTGACCCACCACACAGCTGAGGTGACTGGTCCCTGGAGATGTGCTCCAAATGTAGGGGCCTCCCAAGAGGGCTACATCCACACTGCAGCTGGGAGCGGGCCTCGCGCTAAAAATAGCCATGTGGACATGGCAGCTTGGGGGAGGGAAGCTCAACCTCTTGTGTCCCCCCAACTCCTAGGCTTCAGATCCCGAGCTTCAGCCTGAGCCAGAACGTCCACACGGTTGTCTGAAGTGCGAAGCTGGCTCCCAGTGTAGACGTGTTGCCCTTGGGCTTTGCGCCTTGTCGTTGGGAAACATGTCATGTTACTGTGGCTCTTGCATACCTAGAGCTTGACAGGATGTAACATGACATAACAGTGGGATTCCCTACCATTGCTGGGGCCCTGGGCCCTCCTGTTCTCTGCCTGTGGCATGGAACAGTCCAATACTTGGGTCTAATTTTGGTGGTTGTGTTTAAACGTGGGGGGGTGAGAGAAATAGAGTGTGCACGCGCGCTGGTGGCCTGTGAGCCAGATGATCTGGTGGGCGGATCTGGCCTTCAACTCTACGAGCCTGAGGGATGTGTTCAAGAATATTTTCTCTGGCCGAAGTTGTCCTGAAGGAGCAAGTCAGCAGATTAAATGCTGTAGTGGCCTTGGGTTGGTGGATGTTGCAGTTCGAGAGTCGTGGGCTCTGAATCTGCTTTTGTTTGCATTGCTGTAAATCAGGAACAGCCACACTGGAGACACAGGAGTGGCACTGGGGAAAAGCTGCTGGTGGAGGAGAATCAGACACCGTGCCTGGACTCTCCTCAGGTGGTTTGGCAAATCTCCATCTTGAGCAATTAATAGCACTGGTTTGGCATGCTGGACTTTCAAGGGGGCATTGTTCTCCTTTGACAGGCAGAAGGACTGGGGTCATGACTCTGGAGCATCATCAATAGTGTTATTTCTTTACTGTTCCCAAACCCCTGCTTCTGGAATCTTAGCAGCAGCTTTTTTAATTTATTCCCAAGAATGCAATCGGAGATCTTCAACAGCCTTTACAGCTGGGCTGCTGCCTTCCTAGGGATGTTGTTTATGGCTGTGGAGTCAGGCTAGCCACGCTTTGCTTTTATGGAGCCAGCGTAGCTCCAGGTCATCCATCAGGGTCACAGTGCAGGGAAAGCTCGGGCACCTCCCTTCCTGCTCGTGACTGATGGGATCAACAGAGCCAGAAGGCTGTTTTAATGGAGAGCAATGCTGCTCCGAGGCACTCCACTTAAAGTGGATTCTGCTGCTGTCATTGTGATGATGAGGGATCAAACGCCATCCTCTCTGTACTGGCAAAAGGCTTACACGTCCTGGGTGTCCCTCCTGCGCAAAGCAAGCTTTCGGAGCGGTGGCCGTCCTGTAATAGCAAGAGTGCCCATTGTGAAGTGGCATTGGGCCTAAACTGAAGCATGGGCTTGAAAGCCTCCATGAACCCTGGGATGTTCACATCTGGATCTGAGGCCCATTGTTGCTCTAAAGGAGCAGCTCAGAACTTCTCAAAGCGAATGGTGAAGTACCAGCGCTTCTGGACATCATCTCATGGGCAGAGACTGGGTCTCCTTAAACAATGGCTGGAGTTGACATAAGTGGCCAGGGCCTGAGAAACGCACAGCTATCACCCTGTTTTGGAATAAGAGACCCACTTAGGGCCCTCGGTTTCCCTAGATCTATTAGCTGAGCTGATGTTAATGTGAGATGGGCTAGGACCCACTGAGTCATAAATAGCCAGTCTTGTAGGTCAACGTTCTCATGGTGGAGCGGTCATAGTTAAGGTTGTGTCAAAGTTTTCAGTTGCATGGGGGAATGATTTGTTCATCTGTTCACAATCTTTTGAGAGTAATAAAACCTGAAATAAAGAGAGATGATAGCTTTGAGGAGGATCTTCTCTTCTTGGTATTTGTTACACAGAGGAGACTTTGTTTGGTGAAATAGTTATGTCTGAAAACAGACCAGAATGTAGATTTGGGTCCTGTTTTGTGAATTCCTTTTTTATACATGCCACAGGGAATCAGAACCCTACTAGAGCTACTATTTGATCTGTATGGGGAATGCAAGGCTGGAGTTCAGGGCAGGCGACCCAGGAGATGGCCAGGCTTGGAGGGCGTTGGGCTCGGGATGCTGTTTTCGTTGTTAGTGACCAAAAGGAAAATAGAACGTGCTTCAGTTCGTGAGGGTAAAAGCCAGAAAAGCAGCTTTTTGAACTAAAGGACTAAGGTTAACATGTTAAGCCTGTCACCCTACTATAACACTATTTAATACTGGTCCACCCAGTTCAATTTCTTGGTGTAAGTATATTTCAGTTATTCTTAAAACTAAAACGTTTCTATAAGCTTCGAGGAAATGAATTTTTTATTTGCTTTTATGTGGCATGAACAAATACAGACTTACAGATCCCAGCAGGCAATTTTATCATCTCTTGTGATGGATAAATCATGCATGCAAATTGTGCATGAAAGTCATAAAACGGGCCACAAATGCAGTAAGAAATAAGGTATTCAAACATACAACAAATGGGGTGGGGTGCAGGTGTCGAAGGCACTCCTCGCCTGGGGCACCATTTGGTCTAGGGCCAGCCTTGGGGGAATGATCTCAGGGTGTATTTTGAATTTGTATGCTGTTGTTTTGATGAAACGGGGGACGGAGGGATGTGAACTGTAGGGGTGTATGGTCTTTTATTAGAAACCGCACTTGACTTTTAATCCTTAAATCTGTATTTCCTCACTTTACAAATTTTTTTTTTTTTTAATGATTTGTTGATGAAAGCCACCTTAGTGAACATTAAACCAAGTGTTTTGTTTCTGAATTATTCCTTGTCCTCTGTCACGCTGGGAGGCCCCAGACAAGTACAAAATCCCGTTGTCAGAATCACTGCCCACCACATGGTAAGAGCCATTCCCTGCCTGGGAGCTGTCTAAATAGACAAGACAAAGCACGTAGTATTATCCCCTTTGTGCCAATAGGGAACTGATACTCCACGTCACACAGGGAGGCTGTGGCAGAGTTTAGGATTGGGCATGAGTACGAGTCTCGTGCTTTAACGCACACCTGTTCTTCCTTTCTCCTGCATCTACTAACCATGTCTCCTTTCTGCTCCCAGCCTAGACTCATGGCACCAGGCCTTGATCTGCAGAGTCATAACAGCTGCCTTGCCTTCTCCTATTGAGAAACCTTGAAAAGGGGGAAGTCCTTAGTGACATAATGCTGTGTATTGAACTATATGCTGGCCTCAGCATGGTACAGGCCATGTGATCTAATGGTTAGTGTGGGAAGCTGGAGTCCATTTCTCTCTCTGCCACTCTCTCGTTGCGCAGCCTTGGGTGAGTCATGTTCCCCACCTACCAAATGGAAGAAATGAGGCTGGCCTTGCTCAACAGGGTGTTGGGGGGACGAAGGACTCTTTGGCAGGATGGTGGTGCCGGTAAGATTAGTGTATTACAGTCGACCTGTGCCGGTAGCTCTGTGTTCTCCATTGTAAATTAAAACTACTAAAGCTATTGGGTGTTCAACCCTGAGCCCAAGGAACAGAGTCACCAACCCGGTCAAGCACCCCACAGGAAAACAGGCCACGAACGTACCTGCACAGCTGCATGAGATGAAAAACAGCAGGCACTGGCAGTCAAGGTTCAGTGCAACCTCAGTCTGTGGAAAACTTTTTGACTTTTAAAAGAAAAATCAAAACTGCTGGAAACTGAAAATTTTTGGCCAAAAACTGCTGAAAACCAGGCAATTTTCATTTGTCCGCTGACAGTTTTCAGGTTTGGGGTTTTCATTGAAAAGAAAACAAATCTTCTCTTCCTCGAAAACCCAATTTTCCTTCAAGAAGAAGTTTTGAGGGAGACTTTTCAACTAGCCCTACAATTATTCTTGTGTGAGAGATGGGGAAACTGAGGTAGGGGCAGTTAAAGCAGCAGAGCTGAGACAAAAACCCAGGACTCTTCACTTCCAGGCCTCTTCTCTAGTGACTAGATCACACTGCAAACGTTAATAGCTTTCACAGCTTGGTTTGTTTCCCTTTAATCTAAGGCTGAGTTTACTTTAAATAACTGGACATGAAGTTGAGAGTAGTGATGCTTTTGGAGAAGCAAGCGTATGGGTGGGAGGTTAGTACTTGAACACACAAAATGTATGCATCCTCTGGAATGGTTCATATTTATTTTTCTGTATTACATTTTTATTAAGAAAAATGAGAAGGGAACTGTATATTTAAATGATAAAATAACTACAGTAAAATTGCCAGCTTTGGTCTTTCTGGAGCAATAACCTTTCTGATCCAACAGGTAATTGCAGAACTGTGTGAGTGAAATAGAAAGGGAGGCTCTGAAAGGTTCAAGGAGATTTATAGAACGTTTCAGACCACAAAAACACATACAACCAAGTCCAGAAAGCCCCAAGAGCCGGGCAAGGGACTGGCTATCAGAAGCAGCTTGTCATATAGTTATGATTTACTGTCTCCTCCTAAGTGATCTGTGCAATCTCTTTCAGCAACGTGGCAAACAAACAGCATCCAGGGGCCATGAGATGAGTGTCTGGGAGAGAATGCAGTGGGGAGAGAGACCACAAGAAGTGGAGTACAGGTAGTGAACTCTGTGAGCAGCTCGCTGTGAGAGCAAAGCAAAGAGCATTCTTTCTGAATCTTCCTTTTCACTAAAAAAAGACAAATATGGGTCAAGTTAGGGAAACTTCCTGAAACAGTTAGAACTCATGGCTGAGATTTGTCAAAGCCCTCTTGGGGATTCAGCCACATGCTGCAATTAATGGGAATAGTGCTTCTAAATCCCCTCAGTGGCTCCAAAAATCCCAGCCTAAAATATTTTAACTACCCCACCTGCAAATGCCATTCAGCTTTGATTCCAGTCAGAGATGGGTCTATGCTGTAACATTTGGATCACAATTCAGGCATGTTTAGATGCAAAGCTTTGATTCTTGCCATAGCACCTCCATGCCGGTAGCGTATATCATCACAACAGTTGGCTACAACAACCACTTATAATTTAGTTCAATTGCAACCTAATTATTTCAAACGTAGCCTGTGCACAAGGTTTCAATAAAATGTAATTATATGGGAAGTTTGAAAGTCTGCATTAATCCATCCTTAAAATCATCTGAAACACAGGGAAGACTGACCCACATGTTAGATTTCTTAAAGAACCCAGAATTTAATTAATTTTAATTCACCAACTAGCTAATGTATTTACTCATAAATTGCAAGAGAACTCCTTCTGTGCCAGGGGTGTCAGTGCTGGACATCTGGGAAGGATACGCTGTATTTTTCATATATAAATCAAGGATCTGACCTCCTTAATGATGGAGTTGTAACAGCCTTTCCATAATAGGCTCACCTCAATCTGCTCAGGTAACACTTACATGTCACCATTGTGACAGCAGAGGTAACTCAGCCACTCACCACCCTTCCTCTGCAGTTAATTTGCATGCAACAATTCTCATTAGTAGATCACTTGGCCTAATGGATCCAGCTTCCTAAAGGCGGCCCTGGGACTGCTGCCTGGGCTCTGGGGAACTGACCACGGTAGGTGTGCCAGAGGAACCATTAAAGCATAGGTCTGCTGGGGACTGAAGGATTGGTCCTCACCCAATATGGGTATACGTGCTTGTATAGAAACGCTAGAAGTCTAAATACTAAGATAGGTGAACTTGAGTGACTGGTATTAAATGTAAATTAAATTAATGTAATAGGCATCCTGGAAACTTGATGGAACGAGGATAATCAATGTAATAGCAGGGTACAAAATGTATAGGAATGACAGAGTAGGCCATGCTGGGGGGGAAATGGCGCTATATGTGAAAGAAAGCATGGAGTCAAATATAGTCAAAATCGGAAATGAATCCGACAGCAGCAGTCTGTCTATGAATGGAAATTCCATGCTTGAATAATGAGAGCATAGCAGTAGGAATACACTACTAGCCCTGACTAGGATGGTGACTGTGACCGTGAAATGCTCAGGCAGAGCAGAGAGGCTACAAAAGCAGAAACCCAGTAATTTCAGCTCTCCCCATATTGACTGGGAACATGTCAGCTCTGGACAGGATGCAAAGATAAAACTTCTAGAATCCTTAATGCCTGCATCTTGGAGCAGCTAGTCCTGGCACCTATAAAGGGCAAGGCAATTCTCAGTTGAGTCCTAAGTGGTGCATAGGATCTCATCGAGGAAATGAATATAGCTGAACCTCTCCGTAATAGCGACCATAGTGTAATTAAATTTAATATCCTCGTAGGGGGGGAAATACCGAAGAAACCGATCACAGGAGCATTTCACTTCAAAAAGGAGAAAGGCGCACAAACGAGGAGGCTAGTTAAAGGGAAATTAAAAGGAACGGTCACAAGAGTGAAATGCCTGCAAACTGCATGGAAACTATTTTAAAAGACCATAATAGGGACTCAAACTATATGGATGCCTCAAATTAAAAAAAAAATAGTAAGAGGAAGAAAAAAATGCCACTGGTTGAGTAGAGTTGGAGTAGAAGAGGCAAATAGAGAGAGAAGTATCCTTTAAAAATTGGAGGTCAAATCCTACTGAGGAAAAGGAAAGAGAGCATAAGTTCTAGCAAGTCAAGTGTAAATGTGTAACTAGGGAGGTCAAACAAGAATATGAAGAACAGCTAGTAAAAGACACAACCTAGCAGCAATTTTTTTTCTAAGTACATCGGAAGCAGGAAACCAGCCAAACAAACAATGGGACCATTAGACGATTGTGCTGCTAAAGGAGCACTCGAGGAAGACAAGGTCATTGCAAGGAAGCTAAACAAATTCTTTGCATCAGTCTTCACTGTAGAGGAAGTGAGGGAGGTTCCCACACCTGTGCCATTCTCTTTAAGTAACAAATCTGAGGAACTGTCCCAGGTTGAGGTGTCAATAGAGGTGGTTTTGGAATAAATTGATAAATTGAACATTAATAAGTCACCGGGATCACATGGTATTCACCCAAAATTTCGGAAGGAACTTAAATACGAATTGGGAGAACTATTAACCATGTTTTGTAATCTATCAGTTAAGTCTGTGCCAGCTTATTGGAGGATAGCTAATGTCATGTCTATTTGTTAAAAAGGTTCCAGAGGTGAGCCAGTAAGCGTAATTTCAGTATCGGACAAATTGGTTGAAACTGTAGTGAAGAACTGAATTTTCAGATACGTAGATCAACACAAGATGTTGGGGAAGAGTGAACATGGCTTTTGTAAAGAGAAATCATGCCTCACCAATCTACTAGAATTCTTTGAAGGTGTCCACAAGCATGTGGACAAGGGTGATAGAGCTGATAAAGTGTACTTGGATTTTCAGAAAGCCTTTGACGATGTCCCATGCCCAAAGGCTCGTAAGCAAAGTAGACGGTCATGGGATAAGAGGGAAGGTCATCTCCTGGATCAGGAACTGGCTAAGAGATAGGAACCAATGGGTAGGAATAATTTATAAATGGTCAGTTTTCAGAATGGAGAGAGGTAAATAGTCGTGTCCCCCAGGGGTCTGTACTGGGACCTGTGCTGTTCAACATACTCATTAATGATCTGGAAAAGGGAAGTGACAAAGTTTGCAGATGATACCAAACTACTGAAGACAGTTAAGACCAAAGCTGCCTGGGAAGAGTTACAGAGGGATCTCACAAGACTGGGTGGCTGGGCAACAAAATGGCAGATGAAATTCAGTGTTGATAAATGCAAAGTAAAGCACATTGGAAAACAATCCCAACTACACATACAAAATGATGGGGTCTAAATTAGCCATTACCACTCAAAAAAGAGATTGTGGAGTCATTGGTGATAGTTCTCTGCAAACATCTGATGAATGTGTAGTGACAGTCAAAAAGCTAACCAGGTTAGGAACTATTAGGAAACGGCTGGATAGCAAGACAGAAAATGTCACAGTGCCACAACATCCATGGTACACCCACGACTCTAATATTGCATGCAGTTCCGGTCTTCCCATCTCAAAGAAGATATATTAGATTTGGGAAAGGTACAGAGAAGGCAAGAAAAGTGATTAGGGATTTGGAACAGCTTCCGTATGAGGAGAGATTAAAAAGAGTGGGACTGTTCAGCTTGGAAAAGAGACGACGGAAGTGGGATATAATAGAGGTTGATAAAATCATGAAGGGTGTGGAGAAAGTGAACAGAGAAGTACTATTCACCACTTCACATAACACAAGAACCAGGGGGTCACATGGTAGGTTTATTTTAAATCTGCTGCCTGTTAATTTTAAGGATGTGCGTTGTGTGAAGTACTGTCAACCTCTGCAACCGGTTGCCAGGAGATGATGTGAGAGCCAAAAGTATAACTGGGCTCAAAAAAGAATTAGATAAAATCATGGAGGATAAGTGCATCAATGTCTGTTAGCCAGGATGGTCTGGGATGCAACCATAATCTCTGGGTGTCTCTTAATCTCTCGTTTCCGTGCTTTGGTGTGACTGATCTTTCCAGCCCAAGGAAGTACTTGTTTGGGTTTAAAGAGGAAATCCATCATCCCAGCAGAAAGCTGCCTGCCTGATTAAAACTGGCTGTGTTAAGAAACGACTTTTCCTGCCGGTGAGCTCAGCTCAAATTGTGTAGAGCCAAAAATACCTTACTGTGCCTCTTCTTTCTGCGATGGCTAATCGCAAACAGCAGTAAGCTCTGCTAGGTTGGAGGCGGCTGCCTGTTGGTCAGCAGAAGCCCCAGGAAAAGAGGAGTCTGCTGGTTTAACAGCAGCACTATATGGGGCCCACTGCGCATGCAAGCGTCAGGAAAGTTCTGTTTCAGAAAAGCCTCCACTTCTAAGCACAGCTGAGGAAGCTGCACATCTCTGAGAGGCTGGGCGAGACTAACAGCTCCCCCATCTCAAACCTTGTGGGGATGAGCCGGAAAACTCGCCCTCTAGAAGATCTTTCGCCAGAGCCAGGTTTGTGGGGAATTTTGTGGGAAGAAGCAGCGGGAGAGATTCTCCTGTGACGTCAGAAGCCAGGGACACGATTGATACTGGCGCCCTTGTGCCCTGCCACGCCTAGCTCTAGAAACCCCATCCAAAAGCAGCAGTGTTTGTGGAGACCGACCACGCCAGGAACAGAGAGTCAGCCGCACTTCGTGGTATACCACGACAGGGAATCTCCAGGCATGGATTAGCCCAGCACGCATTCCACCTCAAAAGCACTGCTCGCTCTACCCCGTTACACATTGCACTGGCTGGTAGCATCTGATGGGGGTAGCGGGCGTGAAAGGGGCTGTAGGGGAAAGGCTGCAGTGTCCCCTCGCGGAGTTTTTGCAGGAAAGGAGAGGGTTCTTCCCAGGCAAAACAAACTGCAAGATCTCTCAGGGATCTGCTGGAGACCCAGGGCCCTCTGCAGCGGCGGCCAGGCAGCATAGTTCCATCGGAGTCACACAAGGAGGGATTCCCTTTAGAATGTAGTGTGAGCAGACAGGAACCAAGCTCCAGGAGCTAGGGAATGGCCTCCTACCTGGAAGCCCTTTGTTAAATCCCTCCCTAACGTATCCTGGTCTGCTCTGGAAACTGGCAGACACAAGAATCTAGGAACCCCATTATGGGAGATCACCACAGAATGGGTGAGGGGGGCAGAGGTGGCACACACCAGCTGCATAGGGGAAGACGTTCCTCTGGACCACCCCACCCCTGTTGTCGCCATCCTACTTTTCCCTATGTCATAGTACTTCCATGTGCTACGGCCACCACCTCCTCCCCAGCACTGCGCATACGTCTGTCTAGATGTCTCGAGAGGTCTGCAGCCTTCGCTCTTGGTGGGTCATTCGCCATGTGGTTCTCCCGGTCATCACACCCCCAACTGTCGATGTTTCTAATGATCAAATCCCGCTTTTACTATCCTATACTTTCAGATCCTGGCTACGCTCTCCGGAGGCTAAAAATCAGGAGCTTTCTGCCCTGTCCGGTGCAGGGGCAATGGGTATGCAGCCTCCCGCCCCCCCCCCCATCCCCTGCCCCTCTCCCACATGACATGAACCCAGCACCCTGGCCGGTTCCCGTTACGGGCACCACCAAAAACGATACGAACCTGGCGCCCATGAGCACAGGGACCTGCTGCAGTAGCCTGCGCTGCTGAGGCGGAAGGATTGGCAGATGTCAAAGGAGCCTTGGAGATTGAGGAGAAGATAAGGAGACGCCCACTGTTTCAGAGCTTGACAACAGGTCCAGGACATCCTCAGTCAAAAGTGGCTCATGGAATCTCAAAGCCAACACGTGATATTTCGTAAAACCTCGGTTCAATATGTTACGAGAGGAACACCTCCACCCCCAGAAGCTCACAGGGACAATACTCCATAAATCACAGTAAACAGACTGCCTAAGCAATGGTAAGCTACAACGCTTTGTTGGTTCAGAATTACAGGACTGCTTTTATTTTTCCTGCGAAGGAGTTGGTGGGAGAGACGCAGCTTGCTTCGTAGGCTCCTCTGTGCTTTCAGGCATCGCATGGGCTTGGAGACACCACAATTCTACAGGTTCCAGAACGGCAACAGGAGATTTTATTCCAAGCCGTCAAGGGCAAGCCAGTCGTGTACGCCACAGCGGTTTTCACACAGTGCCAGAGCAGTACATCTAGAAACACCTGTGGCTATCAGTGCCTGGGTTTGGGTCAAAATTCATGGGAGAATCCAAGGAATGCTGCATTATTGCGTCCACGTGGATGACTGCCTCTCTATGGCTCTGTATTGTGGGTGTTCCAAACGCATCTATCTAGGGACCACATGCAAACACACACGACAATATGGACTCTGAAAGAAACACACAGCAACCCCCTTGGTTCCCAGCATGTTTCTGGCTGTGTACAACCCCCCGGCCATACGTTGGACGTTGATTTAATCACCCATGGACTACATTTAACCTCCCTTCCAGATTTCTGTTGACAGGCAGTTTGTTGTGGTGGCCTAACTGTACGGCATGCGGCACTGAAAGGGAAGGCAATATAAAGGTGTAACTTTTAACACCCTGGCTCGTCTCTGTAAGAATTCATGAGTTTGTAGTTACAATTTTTGTTAGTGTTTCACTGATTTGTTTCCCGGGTTCTATTTTGAATTCCATGTAGTGGTGGGGAGGGGGCACTCTATCTGACTTCACCGGAAATACGTTGCTGCCCGCAGCTTGCAATACATTTTGCATTGGGTCGTAAGCCAGAAATCCTCATGATGAACAGCAAACATGGAGCCAGAAACTGACCAGGCTCCAGGGTTACTTCTGCCTCTTGTGTTTCTGGTGCCCGTTCTGCGGTGGGCAGCTCCTCTGGGTGGCAGCACCCTTGAGCGGGGACCCCGAATGGGCTGCAGCTGCTCCAGCAGCAACGCCGCCTCGATCATCGCCGTGAGTCCGAGAGTCCCTTCAGCAGCCTGGGCCGGTGCTTGCTGGGTTCGGGGGGGTGCGGGGAGGCCCCGCTCCCATCTGACTAGGCTGTTGTGAAGCGCTGGTGGCTTGGGGCAGTGCCAAACTCCTCGTAAAGAGCTGCATGGGGGTGAATTCCCAGAAGTTCTCATCCCTGGCTCTCGGGTAGTCAGTCTGAAGCCCCTTACTGTTGTGCACTGGTCTGGCGAATGCCCAGCTGCTTTGCTGTTTCCTCGCCTCACCGCAGAGACGAACCGGGATCCGTCTATGCCTCCATGGCCAGCCGGTAGTGCACGTGGCAAGGGACTTTTGTGTCACTGGCCGTTACAGACGCAGGAGGAGGGTCGCTGCACTTGCAGCTCAGCAGGTGGAAGAAATTGGAAGGGTTAAATGCCGAGAAGCTGGGGATGGGAAGGACATTGCTTCTGTTTCCTGGGAGTTGATTGGCCAGTCTTGGGATAGAAAAGGACAAAGAACTCTATCCCATGGGATTGTAGGCTAGCGTTGACGGACACTCTGAACCTGAGTCTAGGGGCCCAGGCCTAAGCTGCGTCCACACTGCAAAACGATGGAGTTTGGACCCAAGCCCCTCTGGGACTCGGGCTTGACCTTCCTCCCCCATTGTGGAATCCTGGGATCCACGCACATCTGAAACAGAATTGTGTGTAGACAGAGGGGGGGCTTGTGCTCAAACCTGGGTTGAAGCCCAGGCTGGCTTTGCTGTGTAGACATACCGTTAGAGTGGGCCACTCGTCCGTTCCTGGAATACCAGAAGTAATTCCAGGAATGGCTTGGGCCTGCCCACACTGATGTGACTCTGACCGCACCGGTGACCGTGTGTCCAAAGTCATGCTGGTGGGGGAGCAAAGCAGCATGCTCTTCCAAAGGGTGTCCCCCTGTCGGATGCTGGAGGAAACCACATCTGGTTTCCTCTCCGTACAGGACGGGACACAAACCACCCAAAATGTAGAACACCAACCACTGGCCTCCCTGTATACTTTGATCATGGTTCCTTGTCACATGTCATGGGGCAAGGGAGGGTGATGAAAGGAGGGCTGGTGGATGAGAGCATCCTGTTTTGAAGAGGAGAGGCATCGTCAGAGGCCGTCACCAGCAAACTCCACAACTTGCTGGAAACTGGACCCTTGAGTTTCTCATTTTCCAAATAAACCTGCTAGGGAAGTGACCTGTCCTGAGCACAGAGTGGAAGTGCAGGGGGACTCCTGCACCTTAATTCATTTCACTGGGCGGGTGAGATCCGAGGCTCTTTCGTCAGCCACAACGCCAGCTGCTTTGAAGTCCAAAGGAAACGGGCTCCCTCCTTCGCTCCAATTAAAAAGCAATAAAGTTTATTTTCATTTAAAAAAAACCAAAAAAAGCACAAGTTAGGAAACATGCCACAGAATGCTTTGCCTTCCTGTGGGGAGAGAGGCCAAATAGCTTCTGGTGTGCATCAGCATAGCTTCCTTGAAAGCAATAGAGCTCTGCCGATTTTACATCAAGTGTGGATCTAGCCGCTGTACTGGCAAGAGAGTTCAAGATTAGGGTCAGGCTGACATCAGTGTCGTGTTTTGTTTTTTGGAGATAACCAGCCCAAACCCACCTCTAGAAATCCCTGCAGTGATTTGGTCCAATGTTTTGGGCAATTCTGTAGTGTTTTGCCATCTGGAAGGAGCCAGAAGCCGTTTACAAACATGATCTGCAGTGCAGGAAACCCTTCACTCCCTAGTGAAGTGCAGCCATCTCTGGGGTGGAAAATGGCAGCTCTTTCACAGCGTGCAGCACAGTTTAGGATAACTCAGCAGTTTAGGACAGGAAGTGGAGAATCTTGGCTCCAGCTGAAATGAGAGAGGGAGTTAAGGAGGCAGAAAATAGTTACCCAAATTGGAATTTAGTTGATTCCTGAACTCCCAAAAATGTTGCCATGTAATGAAGATTTCAATATCCCCTAGAGGACACTGGGTCAAAGTTGCTCCTGTTTGTCTCAGCAGCGAAATGCAGTCCCACGTCTCCTTGTGCCGCTTGACAAGCGGCCCTTTCTTTCCTGTTCTGTATATTGGACTCTGAAGGGAAAGGGTGCGAGTCCCAGTGCTTGACTTGGGTAAACCTCACTCCCGATAACGCGCTGGAGGACAGAGTGCGGTGTGAACCATCCTCCCTAGCCCCTTGGGCAGGGCCTAGAGAGGATCAGTCTTTCCCATGTCTAGCTTCTAGGGCTCAAGGACTTAATGGCAGAGGAACCTAAATACCAGCCTGTGAGAGGAGAGAAACAGGACTGGGGAAAAGCGCAAACTCCGTCATACGGATTCATTCCCTAGTACTCTGGCATACGTTCGATGGAGTCTTTTCCTTTTCCCATTCAGTCTCGTCCAGTCCTTCTAGATCGGGGTGAGGCACGGTGGTGGTAGCCCACTGAAGCTGCCTGCACCTTACGTGTTGCCTGGGCAGAGGTTTGCGGGTGCTCCTCCCACTCACCCCAGTGTACATCACTAGTAAGTCCATCAAACTCAGTGAGTGCCAATGTGAAAGGAGAATTGGACCCCGGGATTTCTTGTTCCAGCCCCAGAATCGTGGAGCCATATTTATAGACCACTCTAAAAGGAAATTACAAGAACCAGCTTGAAAGGAACCTGAACTGAAATCATGACGGAGGTGGAACAGAGATGCCAACAGACCACTAGAAAGGCCTCTCTGATGGAACCAAGAAGTGCTAGAAATAGCCCAAGAGAACCTTTCCCCATGAGATCCTTGGCCAGAGAAACCTTGTTGATGATCCGATGCGGTTTCAAACGTTTTGCCATCACAGCCAGGCTTGAACGGGAGGATGGACAAATCGGAACCTCCTCAAAGCTTTTTCCACTTCTAGAACCCAAGTTATAGGCTGCCTTACCACACTCCAGATGAGGCCAGATTGAGGAGAATGGGCAAAATACCACAAAAATGCCTGTTTCCATGACACTTCCAGCCCAGTCCTGCACGCTCAAATGGTGCAGAGAGCTTGGATAAATTTCAGGTTGGCATCCAGACCAAACGTACTCCAAGCCTTGGGAGGTTTGCCAATCAGTGGTTGAATATGGACCTCTGTCTGCCCACATCCGTGCCTTTTGTATTTTTCCACATATAGTTCAGAGAGGAAAGTTTTGAGGAAACCCAAGACAGCTAGATCCATAGGTTTTCAAGCCTGAGACAATGTCTTTGGTGAAAGCCCCTCTGCCATGCATGTCCTTATCCAATCTGGAATGGAAATGTTGCCTTGAGATAAGAAGAAAAAGGCAAACACATAAACCACACAGAGTTCAGGAAGCTATTTTTTTTCCTCACATTTCTCTTCCCCCTAGGGTACTTTTCCTTAAAAAAGCTATTGATCTTTGGCAGGCGGACACAGTTGGGCAGTCAGTCAATCCATCAATGACAGGCTGACATAAAACAGTGGTAAACCGCCTCCAGCATGCTTCAGGACACACTCGCTGGATTGGTGTAATGCCAATTGTGTTCATTCAAATGAATCGTTTAGTAATTTTTCTTTATTACAGAGAACAACAATAATCTGGGCAAGCTCTGCCAGGAAGGAGCTTTGGGAAATTCTCCTGCCGACAAAATTCTGGCAGGAAGCATCCCATGTTTTATTCGTGTAATAAGACCAGACCGGCCTCCAGAAAATCTTGGCAAGTTTTTCGGATGAGCTGTATGCCACGCTGTACAGTAGTAGGAAAATGTCACTGAAAACTCCACGTGTATCTGAACGAACATTTCCAGATGAGTTTCATTTTCAGACACACACAAAAATTCACTAGAGAAGCTTTATTAAGCTATGTGAGCCCTTCCCCAGGGGTGAATGCTGTATTACTGTTTATCCTATATATGGCTAGTCATTTGTGCGGTCTGGTTTTCAACATCCCAAGAAATGGGGAGATTATTCCACAGACCAATGGACTTCACTGTCAGCAAATTCCCTCTGGTACTCACCCCAATTTCAATTGTGTTAATTTACTCCCATTATTTCTACTTATCCCCACCCCCTCCCCAGCACCCTGGCTCAGTCCTTTCTCACCTCTGGTATTTGCATATAATCATCAAATAGCTGCAGATGATTACGAAGTTCGTGCACCTCCCCCAAATCACGGAGCCAAGCCGTTCGTAGCGAGGCCCTGATCCTACAAATGGGAATGGGCAGGAGCAACTTTGCATCGTTCGTGGTTCAAAGATAACTGATGTGTCTGCGTTTGCAGGCTCAAGGCCTCAGTGTTGAATCTTTCCTCACGAGCCAACTCCTTTGTGCCCCTGGATTTTCATTCAGCTGTGGGCCCGTCCTGGAGAAGAAAGTTGTCGTTCAACAAACCTGTTGATCTACTTAGGGGCCGCATTCTGGCCTCAGATGCATGCACAAACTCCTCTTCAAAGAGAGCACGGGGGGGAGGGGGGGCAGGGGAAGACAGAATCCAACCCCTAGCCACACTGGTTTTTGGTCTCCGCTAACATTGATGCACTCAGAGGTGAGATTCTGTGTTGTGCCTCTAGCACGTGACTCTCAGCCTAGGGGATGGTGGGTCTGTGGTGTCGCCTTCCCAATCCCGGGCAGCTCCAGGGCTCTAGTTCGAGCCCCATTAGTGGGAGCCTCTCTACCAGGCTGGGAGGCTCCCCGGTACAAAATAGCCAGACCCTATGGTGCTAGCCAGAGACTGGAAAATGTCAGAGTGTGGCCCGGTGTCCTGCAGACCGACTGACTGAAATCGGCGTAACCTGACCTGCTGACCCCTGGGAAAGGGTCAGACCCAAGAATGCATTTTCTTTCATCCTGCTGAACTCCCCTCCTTTTGGAAAAGGGAGACACAAACTGCAGTTCCACTGAGACTGAGGAGTGAGGCCGGGATGGGCAAAGGAGCTCTGACTGCGGAAACGCCGCTACGCTAGCCTCCCTGAGCCTTTCCTCCTTTTTACTGTCTCCAGTCACCGCCGAATGCATGTTGTCCCAGGAGCAAGGGTCTTTGCGTTATCCTGTTTTTGCTCTTTTTGCATAGCCCTTCTGTCCCCCATCAGACAGCATTGCCTGCCTAGCAGCTGTGGGTAAGAAAGTGACTGGAAGGAGATGCTTTGGAGGGCTGAGGTGGGTGGCATGGGTGTTTGGATGGTCTAGACTAGCCTACACTAGTGCATGCTGGCTTGCGTGGGCAGGCTGGCTTAGAGAGAGGAGGATTGGGACCAGTTCTTCTCTCATGTGCAGCTCTTTTGCCAGAAGGATTTCCTCCTATGAAGAGCGGAGGTCTCGTGCGAAGGGACAGAGCATTTCTCGTGGAAGTTAAGGATATATACACGTACGAATGGATGTCTATGCACTGTGATAAATATGTACTGCTTCACAGGGGAGCAGATGCTAAGCCAAGTGTGTTCCTGACCTGAGCATGGGACAGGCTGTTACAGGGGGCTTCTTAGTTTTGTCTATTTCAGGGCTCAGGAGAGAGTTTCACTGATGACGCATTTTCCCGTGTTTTGGCTTATGTGGTTGCATTTATGGCAGTGAGTTTAGCTTCTTCTGGCCTGAATTTTAAATAGCACTTAAAAATCAAACAAACCAACCCACCCAAAGAAGCGAACTTCCCATGTGGGATCTTCCGTAAGGAGTGCGTGGGGCCAGCTTGGTGTTGAATTTTGGCTCTGGTATTCATACTCGGCTGGCCCCCTTGGGATGTCACAGCCTGATGCTCCTTAGGCCCTCATGGCTTGTGTGCGGAAGCAACCAGGATGTCTGAATAGAGCCGCCACCCCCATTCTCAGGCAGTACGGGAGGCTATTGGACTGGGCCTGTTGTTCGTGGCAGCAGGGAAGAGCAATGTGCAGGATTCCATTAGCACAACTCGTTTCTGTTGCGTGCAAGGATGCCTGAATTTCAGAGGGGTTATGGGGATATTCCTGGGGCTGCTTCGGGGATGGATCGAAACAGGCATCATCCTTCTAACTCGTGCACACGTGGTGTCAGTAGGTCGAGCTGGCTGATGATCCTACTCGGCGTCCGCTCCCCTGTGAGCGTTTCTATCACAGCATGCACGCAGCCGTTTGTGTGAGTAGGTGAATGCACACAGGTGTATGTGCACATGCACGTCTCTGTACGACTTGTGTGTGTGTGATGACTCCTTTCCACTGGTACGTGGAGAGTCAGTGGCCTGTGCCTGTGACATATATAACACATGTGGCCTATGACCCGGCACGTCAGAGAAAATGATGTCATGTTCTTATTCAGTTTGTGTAGAGGAGGAAGCAGGTCCCTTTACAGAGGCATCTGGGACTCGTACTCCTTGGAACCTCATATGCGAGTGGGTGACCTTGGCCAACACGCCGGCCAAGTGGACAATTTACTAGGCCACCCCCGATGAACAAGATAGGACCCAGGAGGGTGGAATCGGGGGGCCTAGAAATAGAGAAGCTATTAACTACTTTACATAAGAACAGATGGATTTAAGACCTTGTGTTAATTGGTCTTCAGCAGGGAGAGTCTTGCTGTGGAAAACTCATTCCATGTGTATTGGCAGTTCCCTCTCCACTCGGCTGAACAGGTAGGAGTGCTGAAACGTTAACAGAGAACTGCTTTTCCCCAAGTGTTCCTCAGGTGTTTGAACTAAATTACTGCTACCCAAAAGAACAAGCAAAAAACAAAGGCAAATGCCCCCCCCCAAAAAAGCATGTGTTCTAAATAGCCTGACTAAAGCCCCAGTGTTCAGCATCTTGTAATGTCGTCATGACACCTGTTCTCAAGACATCCATGGGATTGTAGGAAAGACCAGGCGTAAACACTTCTAAAGCACCTGGGTGCTTTAGGAGCCTAAGGGATTAGTCACTTTTGAAAATGGGACTTAACCATCCAGGTGAGTTGTGCCTTGCAATCCTGAGCGGTGCAACACTTAAATTTAAAAATCTGGGCTGAGGTTCCTAAATCAATTTGGTGCTTTGGAAAAGGTTATTCTAGATTTACATTTCTGGGGTGATAATCCTGGCCCCACTGAAGTCAATGGACATTTTGCCTGTGAAGATATTGGCTCAGGATCAGGTTTGAAGCTGAATCAGATACAGGAATTGGGTTCAGTGGTGCTGAAATCTTGCAAGCTTGTTCCATAAGATCTTGGGTGTGAAATGACTTAAATCTCACAAGAAACATGAGCTGCATCTAAATTGAAACTCAGAAAAGAGGCACCTCCTGGTTTTGGAGGGACAGATTTGGAGTAAGAGGATTCAAATCTCTCTCTTCAATGGCATTCAGATGTGAGGTCCCTTTTTTGTCTTATCCCTATTCCTTTATCATAAAAGATGATCTATTTCAATGTAAGGGTGGGGAAATATTTTTAACAAACAGTTTCACCCTCCTAGAACTGCTTTAGATTGAGTGCCTTAGGATTTGCCCTATCAGACAAAAATATTGGTCCAATAAATCCATTTGCCAACATCTGGAGGCAGCCAATACCCTGAGGCTTCAGAGGAAGGGAAAATTCCACAATTGCACCTGGTCAACTGGCTACACATGAGGGAAATGGTTCTTCCTGACCCCCTTCAAGTTATCAGTTGATGCCCTGAAGCATAAAACTGGTTTAATCCTATTTTACCTGCACAGCTGCAGACACAATTATTCACAGATCTATGCCAGCCAGAGTCTAGATACGGTATACGATTGATCTTCAGCGGCACTTACTTAGTCCCTGACCTAAAGAGTTTGTAATCTATCTTTTCATTCTGTGCCTGTACAGCACCTAGCACAATACGGTCCTGGTCCATGATTCCGAAGCCTGACACAATACACGTGACAATGAAAATCCTACCTTTTTATTCTTTACTGTTATGAAGAAAAATAAACCGTGCAATGCTGTCTGGATATTTCTGTCCTCATTAGCTGGTCTCTGGCGATTGAAGTCAATGAGTGAGTTCATTTCCATGTTCTGCTTTGAACAATACGGGCAAAGCCTTTTGATGTAATGTACATGGCTGGACTGAAAATACAGAGATGGCTAAAACCGTGTCCTAATATAAAACCATATACGGGCCTTGCTTCATTTAATGTGAAATTGCACAAGGAACCAAACTAAGCAGGTCCGGGTGTAGAATGTCTCTAAATTGGTTACCCCTTCCTCCAGCCCCGCTCACCCCCCATGCATGATGGGACAGAGCAGGCTCCCTCTTGTCTCTCACCCACTTGTCATCGAAAGAGAGAGAGCCTGGAGCACTGGGCTTGGTGCAAGGTCTGAAGCCTGGACCAGAGGCTGTAAACCAACATTTGGCCATGTAGTAAAGCAAATGCTTACAAGTTCACTGCCCAGAGGTGTGGCTAGCTTACTAGGGACTCGGCATTTATGTAAATCTATTCGCGCTGGTACAGGTACAGGTACACCCCAATCTAGCACCAGCCAAGATGGTTTGATAAAACAATGAATAGGGATGTTTTGTCCAAGACATCAGGAACAAGGGGAGGTGGCGAACGGGTGTCGTGACATACGTGAGGTGGTGTATAAGTTGCGTGTATGTTAGTTGTTTGGTTTGGCCTATAAACGTTGGAGGTCTTTGCCTTCACTCTTCATGTGGCGTGGGGACGGCAGGAACTCCCGCTGCTGACGGAGCCACTCCTTGCTACTAGGCACTCGTGTCAGTGCACCTGTGACCGTAGAGCCAGGGTGCTGCGATTGTGTGGAGGTCAACACATCTGGCTAAATGCCTTTGTCACTGAACCGTGCCCGTGTCTGTCGTTATAAGTAACCTCGAAGCCGGTTGAACTAACGTGCTGCATTATCGGCTAATAACACGGATGTTTCAAGGACAGAAGCACTGACCAGCCCAAGCAGCGCTACTGAGACAACATTTCAGCCTCCAGCCCTCAGCCATGCTGGGTCTGCTGCACCAGCTACCAGTGCAGAGCTGGGAAAGCCCATGGAAAGCGCGCGCGCGCACGCCAGCCACTAACAACGCCGCTTACCCCAACTCCTACGTCACCCCTGACACTGGCCTTCCGAGGTTGTGTCAGATACACGCTGAGAAGCCAGAGGAGAAGAGCATACCAAATAAAGCTGCGAATGGGGTGCAAGGAGGCGTAAAGCAAAGACTTCCCCTTTCTAATCGGATTGACACCTTTTTAGTGCTGCTAGGTATGTCACGGCACCATAGCAGTCTCCTTTCGTACCCGTCAAGTGCTGGACACAGGTAGAAGGGAGACTTAGGGCATCTAGCTTACATCCACTTGCACGTCAGCTTTGAAGTTTGGCCTAGGGAGGTTTGTGAAGAGCTGGGAACTGACTGCTTGGGCTAGGAGGGAAAGCTCGCCTGGAAAAGCATTATTTCCCCATCCGGCCAAGAGGGATACCGCTGAACAGCTATTCATAGTGGGGTCCATGTACCCAGCATACAAGCAGGAAAGCTGAGAAATGTGCCAGGCGATCACAGCCCATCCGTTACATGGGGCATTCTCACAGCGGGGTTACCAGGTCTGTAGTTTCCCATGAGACGTGCTGGGCTCCCAGGCGCCAAGAGGAAATTTGTCGTTCACGCAGCACCAGTCCTGCTGACAGATGACGGCTCCGTCAGTGTTTTCACTACACTCCTCTATTTCAGGCCATTCCAAGTCTGCTGACGGAAAAGTGGCTGGCAGACAAGGCCTCGAGTCAGAGCGAAACTCTTCCCAGATGGAAGAGATGCTGGAATGGATGGGTTTGACTCTGGAAAGCCATTCCCACCCTCTTCCAGAACTGCCAAAGACGCATGCGACAATAGCTGAGAACAACAAGGGCCGTAAAGGGGCACTGCCCTGAAGGCAGTCACCAAGAGGCCCTCCCTTAAACATGGCAGCATTTGCCATGGCAGATACTGCCTCTGCCACCAACCGAGATCTGCCCTATTGCCTATGCTGCGCCGAGCCAACTGCACCCTTTTCCCATGTGTGAGGCTGAAGATGCCAGGCTTGCTGTGGGCACATGGAGGGAAGATTTGGACTGCAGACAGGCCCGGATATTATCTTCCATGCACAGGCATACCCATCCCTTGTCTTCCCAAGTCCATTCAGGCATGGCCCCCGCTGAAGAGCTGGTCCCGTGTGGGGGTTGGTATTTGTGGCTTCTCCGTGCAGCTGGGAGAAGGCAGGTGGGTGGTGTGGCGGCGAGCGGCAATACGTCTGTCTGATCACTGGTCCAGGCCTGGCATGAAGAGGTTTTCTAGGTGAAAAGTTTTTGGACGGGTCCCACCAAGGTGTTCCTCTGACCTGGCAAGGCATGAAATATGGGGGCAAATAAAACACAGAAATGGCCAGTGGATGGGATTGTTCCAGGGTGGGGAGCCCTTAATCAGACTCTGTTTGGACAAGAGGGCTGCCTCCCCCCCCAGTTAGTGAGGGCTGTACAGCCGTGGGTCAGAAGCTACACAGCTTCCCTGCACCAGGCAATGCCGAGCCAATCTAAACCAGTCTGCCGCACTAAAGGGCCGGCGGGCTGCACGGCCTTGGGTTAAAGGCAGACAAAGCCTATGCTTCCCATAAGCCTGCTGGGCTGCAAACCCCACACAGACATGGCAGGGCTCCAGGGAAAGCTTGAAGTCTCCAGCCTTTCAGGCCCTCTCCCCATGTGAGCTCCTAGCCCATGGCCTCTTCCCAGCCCCGGCTGTAGGCCTACGCATTGACATCGCTAATGCCGTTCTTCCCAGCGCTGCCTGGAGCGCTCACTAAACCCCAACTCAGGAGAAAAGCCTGTTGCATGAGCAACTAGGCTGAGTGCTGCCAGGGATCTCTGCAAGGGCGAGGGGTGAAGATGTCCTCGCTGGAGAGCTGACGCGCCATTGTGGAACCGCTGTGTGGCGGCTGTTAGCAACTCGGGGCCGGACAATCTCCTGCGGCTCGTCCTTGCCTACTGCGGGGTGGTGGGGAGAGTGGGTGGCTGATAGATCCAGCTCTCTCCCTGATTCTCCCCCCCACACGTGCTGGTGTGCAATGGCAGAGCGCCCCAGCCAGACTCCCTTCTGCAGCTCCATCCTCCCCTCCCCGCCGTGCGAGTGCAGCTGCGGAGGTGGCAGGACGTGTCCCTATGTGAACTGGCTGTACGAAACAGAGCTGGGATGCAGGAGACATTGAGGCATCTCCGCTCCCCATGCAGCATTTCGGCACTAGGGGTTTTTGTAAACTTGTGGGAGTGAGACGTTGGCCGCTCCCTCCAGTTGGCCATATTGCACACCCTTTCCCCTGGAATATAGCTCTGGTCTCCACCATGCTACGCGGTCTCTCTGTCCCTCCACTGTGCCAGTACAGCGCACATAAGATGGGGCACAAGTAGGATGGAAAAGAAGATCCTAGAGGTTGGCATTCCATGCTGGAATCCGCATCTCAGCCATGACATTTTGCTCTCCCTTGGAGAGGCTGCAGAGAGCTGTCATCTGTCTTATCTATGCTGCAGTCTTCACTGTAGTGAACGATGGCAAGAATCACAGCCCATCTTAAACGGGAGGCTTTTATTGAAGAAAATGGCTACAGCACTAGACAGACTTCCACAGAGTTCCAGTTCCAGCTCTGTCTTCCTTGTTGACCAGGGATCACTCCCTGCCTGGGCCTCTATAGAACACACTCTGACACAATGTGGCTGAATAACACACGCCTTGTAAATACATCCCTACGTACACATGCTATTTCCATGCCTTCCAAATGTGTATGAGTGCCCTACATCCATGAGTGGGTTTTCTCTCCCCTCCCTCTTTCCAGGAGCAGAAGGGACTTTCTAGCTGTACCTTGCGTTCTCCTTATCTTTAGTCCGGCTCTCCCCATTCAGAGTGCAAGCCAAAGAAGCATATCTGGTGCAGTGTAATAATCATCAGTGTTATGGGAAAGCTGAGTGGAGGTCAAAAACTCCCCACTGGACTCTTCACTCGTAATAGCAGATGATGATTAAGTTTCATTCCCATGAAAAGAGGAGGCTACCAGAGCCCTGGGACAGAGCTGGCAGGCAGAGTGCAAGCCTCCCTTGCTTAGAACCAAACCACTTCAGTCCTGGCCTCCTTTCTTAGCAAGTGATATTGCCTTGTGTTTTCAGCTGCTGGCCGACTGGTCCAGGGGCCAGGCTGATGGAGGAATGAGGTAGCAAAGCTGCAAGGGATTCTGGTTTGTATCAGGTCCTGAAACATGAAAGTCTCCCACAAGACAGTGCAACACCGAGTTGCAGACAAATTCCTGTGACGTTCGGGGAGGAATCGCTCACAGTCTTTGGGCACTGCCGCATGTGGAATACACCAGGTCCAACGCTCTTGCCAATGGACTTCCCCCAGTGCAGTTGGGATGAGAAACTGGCCCAGCGATTGAGAGCGAGGACTGCTGCAGCTTGCATTAGCTCTCTCTTCCTAGGCTAATAGTTTCTGTCCTACCAAATGTTTAGCAGATTTTCTGCAAGGAATAGGCAGCCCCTTTCTTTCTGCCCTGGGCTCCTGTCCATGTCTAGAGAACCAGAACGGAGCTGACACTCTCGTTTTCATCATGCTGAATTCTCGGGGCCATTTTTCAGTCTTTCATTTTTGTGCCCTGTCTGCCCCCAATTAAAATTCCACCCGGCACTAACGGGGCTTCTGCAGGTGAACTATGTGCTGGATCAAACCCATGAACCCAAAGCCCCTAATTAGCTTCCGACCATGCCCGTTTGGGTCAGACCTGCACAGTTGGCAAGTGGGGATAAATGCCTGAAGTTTAGATGAACCCCATCGCTATTCAGAGCTTAGGCTCTGATTCTGAGCTCCCGGATACTGGTTTCACCCTGGCGGGATGGATTCTTTCTCTCCTTGTGGCCCGTATGCCCGGCAGGACCATAAGTCCCTGAGCCAGCTATGAGACAGTTCCCCCACAGCAGCCATTGCATGGAGCCCTGCCCAGGTGGCCTCCCAAGTCCTGCAGGTGGGCAAGGAATGTCAGGAGCAAGAGGGGCGACTGGCTTCTGGGAATACCTGGGGCTGCAGTGGCCCATAGCAGTTGATCACTGCCTGAGCTCTCCTGCCCTGTGGGCAGCGCTTGCTGGAGATACAGCATAGAATGTCAGCCAGTAGCTTCGGCGGTGCGCTGGGTGAAATGGAACGAGGCTTGGGGTCCCCTCCCCAGTGTGTCTTCAGTGGGTGCCCAGTGACACGCTGCCACTGATGCACTATGTGGCTACATGCAAACGGAAAAAGACATCTGCAATCGACATGCCGCGCTCCCCCAGCGCCTCAGACCTCGGGTGGTGTAAGTCAGTCAGAAACCACAGCAGCTGGGAGCAGGGGTGCTGGGAATCTGTTTAACATAGGCAGCGATGTACATGTGTGCACCGGGGCAGCTGCTTTCCTTCCTGAACAAGTGCCTACGTCAGGATCGCTGACTTCCTGGGACACAGCTGTTTATCCCAGACGTTCGAGGCCAAATTCTGTTCTCAGACACACTGGTGGGCAAATTCAGAGCTAACTCGATTTGAGTTCAAGGAAGCTATTCTGGATTTACGCCGCTGTAACGTGGCAGGGTTTTCCCTGGTGTCCCTAATTCTGCTCATGCTGGTGTAAATCAGCAGGGGCACCATAAACTGGAGGATCCGCCCTGGTGTAAAAGAGCTGAGAGTTCAAAGTTGGTCCCTCAAACATTTTCTTTGCAGATTGCAGACGGGAGCGGTTGGAAGCAGACAAAATCTGACCAGAGGTTACTGGAACATCTGGAGTAAAAACAAATGCTTCTAAAGTAAAATAACACTTAGCAAAGATGCCAAGGGAATGTGAAAACAGGCCTGATCCTGGTCCCATTGAAATCCATGACAAGCCTCCCACTGCACTTGAGTGAGAGCGGGATTGCTGATGGTGATACAGTACAAATGTTGTGTCTCAATTACATCCCACAGCAATTAGAATGTTAAAAGCTTTCTGTGTGTCTTCCTGCTGAGATGGCTTTGCCAAACACTTGAAAATGATTCTCAAATGTGGCCTGAACAATGGCCAATCAGATTCACTCCCATGCGGATTGTTTAGGGGTCGATTTTTAAAGGCGCAGGTGGCGGTTATGAAAGTCAATGGGAGTTCAGCTCCTAACTTTCCTCTGTGCCTCTGAAAATCTCCCCCTGGCAGATTGTGATTTATACTCTGCTACTCTACGAGTGTCCCCCACCCACCCTAGATCAGTTACACGCCGCTTTCACAGATTAACAGGGTCACGCCCACTTCCTGTGGTGATCTGTCCCCCTCTAGTGGTGGCTGGGCCACATGTAGAAGTTGATGAGCCTGCTACAGCCTTGGTGAATAGAGGTGGGTCTTTTAACTCAGGCAGTAGCGACCTATGCTCTTAGGTGCAAAGGTCCCAAGTTCAGTGCTGGTTGCAAGTAAGGGACTCGGCGAGCTGTACACTAAGGATGCACAGATGTTCTTATGCAGAAACACAGCATCTGTGCTGGACGGACGTAAAGTAACCTGTGCCCCCTTGGCTGGACCCGAGGATCAGAGCCACTGAATGCTAAATCTGGGCAAGTTACACTGCTTTTCTGCTCATGAGGGCTCTCTGGTCAGCTGACACCCCCTGTAGCTTTCCCTGCTGCTCACATCTGTGCTGAATTTGGACCTACTCCTGGGTGCTTTAAGGTTTCTATAATCGCATGTCTTGTTGGCTTACAGCAAGCAGCCATCGTCCCGCTGTGGCTGTGGTTGGTTCATGATAGAAGCCACGTGTGGAGGCCAATAACCTCAAATGATAGACTTTGCACCTTTTGATGAAACATCTCACAAAGTCCCTGTGTGGGACTCTCTGCTTCATCCGAAGCAGAAATGCAGCCAACTGTGGGAGGGAGGGCAGTAGCAAGACAAACAGCACATCATGCAATGATAGTGGGGGAAGGGAAATATGACTAAGGGTATTGGGAAAGACCCTCCTGCTCCTACAAAAGCTGCTAGGTGACCTTTTAATATCCACGTAGAGCAGGGAAGACCTCGGTTTGAAGGTGCGTGGCTTCATGTAATTCAGCTGCTCTACCTGAGATGGTTGAAGAATAATGCTCATTCTGCTAGATTGCATGTGATTCCAAGGAGCACAGCTATTTCAAACCACCTCGTAGGCCGTTACCAGCCCACTCCTGCTTTGCTAGGCCCATTTAGGTGTACAGGTAATTCCAAAATAGAGAGCGATTCCAGTTACGAAAGTTGAGCTGAGTTGTGGGCTGCTCACCGTTGGGATGTTCTTCCAGCCCGTTATGACCCGTTTTCTGCATACGGTATCTTAGAACGGAAGGAAGTCCCCAGTTCCGCCCTGTTTCGTGTTCAGATGCAGCCTTCTCTGGGAGTGCCAAGCGTGTGCACGCTGCTCTTTCACTGGGGAATGACTTTGCTTTGAAATCTTCTGATGGTTCTTCACACTGAGAAGGACCATTTGCAAACTTGGGCTCTGGTAGGTTGGGATTTTGTATTTCGGGCTTCAGTTCCTCTCTGTTGACATCCCTGGCCATTTTTAAACCAAGATTGGCCATTTTCTAAAAGTTCTGCTCTAGTTGAAGCAGAAATTGTTTTGGGGCAGTTCTCTGGCCTGCGTTATACAGGTCAGACTATATGATCACAGTGGGCCCCTCTGGCCTTAGAAGCTATGAAAACATCTACATTGAAGACTTAAAAGGCTGAATAGGGGGTCGACAGGATATACATGTTTTATACGATATGTGTCAGTCACTAAGTGCTGTTAAGTGCCTTGACTGGACACCCTGTAGCTCTCTGGTAGGTCTCTGCGGATAGCCCAGCCTTTGTTTTCCCTTTTGCATTGGAGATATTTCTCCATTATTTATTTTTGCGTGAGAAAACATGTTTCCATTCTAAGCCTCTAGATATTGCTTGAGCGACCCTTGACCTCTCCCTGCAGTCCCTGCCCCTGTAACTGACCAGACGAAGGAATGTGAATGAAGGAAGTGCTATCAAGTAGAAATATTGCTGGCTTGTAAATTCCCTGCAGCACAGAAAAAGATTTCAAAATAAACAGCTGCAGTCGCCTAGGAAAGCGTAGCTCAGCCATGCAAAATTCATCACCAGCTAACGCAAAGAAGAGAGAATTGAAACGAGAGCCCCTACTTAACTCCTTTTTCTGCAGAGGCTCCTCTCAGAAAGAATTGCAATTGCTGCCACATGATTCCTTGTGTTTGAGCTATTTTACACCCCAAAGAATGTTTCCTTGGGACTCTTCCGTTACCTCTTTGCCAACACTGGTGACCATGTGTTGTGACCACTGGTGTTATTGACACCAGTACTGCCCCTCTGGTGACTAGGAGAAGATATCCAGGGCCTTGCAGGTCAGCTTCCCAGGGGAGAATAAATCAATGATATGGAGTCTAGGAATATTCCTAATTATTGCTTACTTACTTAATTAGTCCTGGAACAGAAGCGGTCATAAACAACATGCAGGAAATCCCATCTCTCAGGAATCTCAGCCCACCACCAATGCCAATTCTCAGCAAACAACTTTCTCAAGAACTGACTCTAGTTAAGAGAGAAAGAGGCAGAGCGCAAATCTTCATGTTGATGACCACAGCTCCCACCAGAAGAATTTGCAACAACACAAGTAACAAGAACATAGCATGTAAGCAGGGTTTTAGTTTTTGAAGAAAAAGAGCTTGGGAGCTTGTGTAACAGCGCCACCCGCTCACTTCTGTCATAATAACATGATGTAAACTGTATTCAAGGCCCTACGTACTTTCAGACAATCTGGTCCTAATCAAGACCTTTGGATTTTGTGGCACTCTGATTACATCGTTTGTAACTTGACGATGTCGCTCCAAACTGAAGCTTGTAAATTTAAGTCTGACCCACCTACGAGTGTGAATGTGATTTCCACAGCAGATCTTCGGGATCCTCCCTGACTCGGTTCAGGTAGCTACAAGCTTCATTTCAACATTGGAACTGGAGCGACCCACCTGTTCGTGACCAGACAGCAAATGCAAAAAATTGAGATGGGAGTGAGGAGTAATAGATGCCTATATAAGACAGCCCCAAATATCGGGACTGTCCCTATAAAATAGGTACATCTGGTCACCCTAGACCCACCTTGCTCTGCAACAGGAGCCAAAACAGCAAAGCATCTACTCTGATCAGAGTCCATTTCCATCCTTTCCTGTGGGTGGTCAAAGGCCTTCACTTCTCAGGCAGGGTTACCTGCCCGTAACAGGGCAGGTTAAGAGGCCTCCCAGAGATCTGAGGGGGGTGCACAACAATGCGTCTCGCTTGCTCCAAGCACCGCCCCGCTATTACATCCACCATGTTGCCTTCTTGTATGACACGCTCTTTGGGGAGCCAGGGGGATTTCTCTTAGTCTCAGACCTGCCTCCTCCTGGGGGAAATGGCCCTGTGGGCCATGTAATAAACCCTAACATGGAGTAGATTGATACTGTCAAAGGCAAGGCTGGAAAGTCCCCACCGGACTCTCGGGCAGGAGAAAGATCTTCCTGTGCTTTCTGTTGGCAGAGCTGTCCCCAAGGCTGGAGCTCAAATCATTCCTATGCACTCCCAGGCTCCTGTTCATAGCCACGCCGTTCGCTTCCCTGCCTTGTGGGGAGATGAGGGGTGAGAACAGAGCAGGGATGCACAGCTGAATGTCCTGTTGCTTTCAGAGAAGACAGGCACGGCCTCTGTGATCCCTGCTCCTGGTTGCTTGTTCAGACAACAAGCAATTGACCAAGAAATTGGATGAGACAAAGGAGGGGGGATTAAAAGGATTTTCTAATCCCAAACTTCACATGTATCTCTTCCATATAACATACAGCACCTAGCACAACTGGGCACAGATACCTGATTGGGCCCAGTAGGTATATTATTATTTTATTATTTATCAATAATTAATAATATTTGGTTGAAAAAGGGATCACATTGATTTTTGGTTGAAATGTAAGGTTTGGAAATACTGCTGAAATTCAAAACAGAACGTGCTCCAGAACTGTTTGGAAAATAGAATGGGGAAGTACTTTGCCTTTTTGTTGAAAACCTGTAAACCCAGAGTGGTTTGTTTTTGGTTTTTTTTTCCTTTGCGTATTTTTGGGTTTTTTAATTTTGCTTTTGGCTGAAAATGTTTGGAAGTTTGGTTTTTCAATAAAAATTTTTTTGAAGGAAAGCAGACACTTTCTATATAAACCCCCCTCCGCCCCAATTTTCCACTGAGTTAAAAGTTTGGATGGAAATTTTTGTTTTACCTGTGTTTAAATACCGAGCTGCTGGGGAGAAACCACTAAAATTTCACTGTGAAACTCACACAGCAGAATCCCCTTGAAATCAGGGACAGGTGGAAGTTGTGGATCTGGAGAGAAAAAAAAAAAATCTTTCAACGTGAGTACCTTCCTATCATGTTCCCTGAATTCTGCCAATTCTGAGTCATGAAAAGAAAAATATTTTTCCCTTGTGAAGACAATGGAAACAGATATGCTGCTGTCCTATTAGCTCTGCTTTGAGAAAATGAAGATGGGGACTGACTCCATACTCCAAAATGCAGTGTAACCTTCCAAAGTTGCACTGGAATCATCTGGGTGTGGTTAGACAATGAAGCTTGACTGTGATGATCGCATTGTGGGGTCTTAGTTTATTGCCCCTTTGTGACATCTGTGAAGATCTGGACCACCTTGTACACTGGAGTAATAGTAATAGGATGAAATATAATAGTGAAAAGTGCAAGGTCATGCACTTAGGGATTAATAATAATAATTTTAAATATACGTTGGGGACGCATCAGTTGGAAACGTCAGAGGAGGAGAAGGACCTTGGGGTATTGGTTGATAGCAGGATGACTATGAGCCGCCAATGTGATACGGCTGTTAAAAAAGCAAATGCGGTTTTAGGTTGCATCAGACGAAGTATTTCCAGCAGGGAGAAGGAGGTGTTAGTGCCATTATATACGGCGCTGGTGAGACCCCACCTGGAATATTGTGTGCAGTTTTGGTGTCCCATGTTTAAGAAGGATGAATTCAAACTGGAACAGGTTCAGAGACGGGCTACTAGGATGATTCGAGGAATGGAAAATCTGCCTTATGAAAGGAGACTCAAAGAGCTTGGCTTGTTTAGCCTGGCCAAAAGAAGGCTCCGGGGGGATATGCTTGCTCTATATAAATATATCAGGGGGATTAACGTTAGGGAGGGAGAGGAATTGTTTAAGTTTAGTACTAATATAGGCACGAGGACGAAAGGGTACACATTGGATATTAGGAAATTTTAGACTTGAAATTAGATGAAGGTTTCTAACCATTAGGGGAGTGAAGTTCTGGAACAGCCTTCCGAGGGAAGTAGTGGGGGCAAATGACTTATACTTGACTTATCAAGACTAAGCTTGATAAGTATATGGAGGGGATGTTATGATGGGATAGTTTAATTTGAGCAATTGACTTGGATTATCGGCAGATAAGTCTGCTCAATGGTCCGTGGGAATGTTGGATGGGATGGGAACTGAGTTACTGCAGAGAATTCTTTTTTGGGTGCTGGCTGGTGAGTCTTGCCCACGTGCTCGGGGTTTAGCTGATCGCCATATTTGGGGTCGGGAAGGAATTTTCCTCCGGGGCGGATTGGCAGAGGCCCCGGAGGTTTTTCGCCTTCCTCTGCAGCGTGGGCCATGGGTCGCTTGCTGATGGATTCCCTGCAGTTTGAGGTCTTCAAATCTCACTTTTGAGGATTTCAATAACTCAGTCATGGGTTCGGGGTTGTTATAAATGTGTATGGGTAGGGTTTTGTGGCCTGCCTTGTGCAGGAGGTCAGACTAGATGATCATATTGGTCCCTTCTGACCTATGAGTCTATGAGTCTGTATTAGATAAGAACGGCTATACTGGATCAGACCAATGGTCTATGTAGCCCAGTATCTTGTCTTCTGATAGTGGCCAGTGCCAGGTGCTTCAGAGGGAATGAACAGAACAGGCAATCATCAAGTGATCCATCTCCTGTCATCCATTCCCAGATTCTGACAAATCGAGGCTAGGGACATTTCAGAGCATGGTTTTCCATCCCTGCCCATCTTGGCTAATAGCCATTGATGGACCTATTCTCCATGAAATTACCTAGGTCTTTTTTGAAGCTTGTTTATAGTCTTGGCCTTCACAGCATCCTCTGGCAAGGAGTTCCACAAGTTGAAGGTGCATTGTGTGAAGAAACACTTCGTTTTGTTCTTGCTGCCTATTAATGTCATGGAGTGATTCCTAGTTGTTGTGTTCTGAGAAGGAGTAAACACCACTTCCTTATTTACTTTCTCCACATCAGTCATGATTGTATAGACCCCTATCATATCCCCCCTTAGTCATCTCTTTTCCAAGCTGAGAAGTCCCAGTCTTATTAATCTCTCCTCATGTGGAAGCCATTCCATACCCCAAATAGTTTTAGTTGCCCTTTTCTGTACCTTTGCCAATTCCAATATTTTTTTTTGAGATGGGGCGACCAGATCTGCACGCAGTTTTCAAGATGTGGGCATCTTGGATTTATACAGTGGCGATATGATATTTTCTGTCTTATCTGTCCCTTTCCTAATGATTCCCAACATTGTATTTAGCTTTTTGACTGCCACTGCACATTGAGTGGTTGTTTTCAAAGAACTAACCACAATGACTCCAAGATCTTTCTTGAGTGGTAACAGCTACTTTAGACCCCATCATTTTATATGTAGAGCTGGAATTATGTTTTCCAGTGTGCATTACTTTGTATTTATTCCATTCCATCTTGTGTGTGTATTTTACAAGCACAAAACGGTTTGTAACCATTAACCCTGCAAAATCTCTTTGGGGTCTGAAAAGCCAGCTATGTTTTTTCTGGCTCACATATTTCCACCAGTATTCAGACTTAATATTAGGCATATGCTACTAAGAACTTGGAAAAAGTAAACGTAAATTATGCTGAAAGTTAAGCACATATTTAAAATCGGTATCTTAAAGTACAAGCAATTTCTTTTTTCCCCCTGCGTCTATTTCATTTCGTTTAAACACCCAGAAGTGGTGATTTTTACAATAATGGCAACTTGCCCACATTTTGCATCCTATATATTTTGCGCTGGACATTTAATTTCATCAACAACAATACTTAACCCTGCACGTTTAGTAAGAAAATGACCGGTGCAGTGTGGCCAATGTAACTGTGTTACAGGTGCCTTAACTTTGGTGGCTCCTGACGTGTATTTATCTGTTCAGCTTAATGCTCTATTGGCATAGGAGCATTTGGAAAACTTTGCATTATAAATTAAGCCCTTTTTATCACAGGGTCTGAGGGAGCCCCATGGAGAAGCTGAGAGGATCAAGCTGTGAATAAAGCTCTGGTAGACGGAGAGGCTCCCAAAGACTAGACGGCACAGGGGGGTGGAAAGCTCTTGCTTCACTACAGGAGATGGACATCTGGATATATTCCTGGGCCCACGCTGTATAGACACAGGGTCATTGTACAGAGCCAAAGGGGATGTAATTGGCAGAATCTCACTGAGGTCAAACTGTTCTTGTCCAAGGCCAGCACCATTGGCTGTATGTATCTGCTGTGCCAGTCTATTGTGAGGTGCTACCGGCTGAGTTTGGGTCATTGTCTCTCCCCCCCCAGTGTGTCTGGGGGGGGCAGTGGATGACAGATGTGGAGAAGGGGAGGTGCAGAAGAGGAGCGAGGCGCGCAGGACAGGTTTGAAGAAGGAAAAGGAGCGATGGGGGCTGAGCAGGAGGAGGAGAGGTCGGGGGCAAAGGTGGGAGGGAGAGGCCATGGGAAAAAGGAGTGAAGGGGAGTACGGGGAGCGGTGAAAGAGAGAAGCAGCGGAATAGGGGCGCTTGGGGGAGGAGGGAGAGACTGAGGAGGGAAGGGGCAAAGCATGGGAGGAGGTGGAGCATGGTGGAGGGTCAGAACGGCATCAGCAAGGACTGATCCTGCGAGGTGCTGTGCCTCTCCTATTAGGTGCTGCGGCCTCAAAACCCATTGCAGTCAGTGGAAGTCGAGGGTCTCAGCATCTTGCAGGATCAGGTCCTAAGACTGGCCCCTGACTGCTCTGCTTCCCTGTTTTTGTCCTTGCTCCCCAGCAGGGTCTTGTCACTGCTCCAGGCCGGTCCCCCCCCCCCCCCAGGAGCCTGGCGTTACCCTCCCTACCTCACGGCCCGAGGAGTGCACGTCTGCAAAACTCCCATGCCTCTTGCTCTGCAGCTTCTGACATTAAGGCTTAGTACAGCCGTGCTGGATGGGAGGTTTAGGAAAGAAGCCCTGTTTTCACTGGGCCCTCAGCCAGTGAAATAATCCTTTTGACACTGACCCTGCTAGAAACGGCAGTCCTGGGCCACAAAGGATCTGCTAGCCTTGAACTCTTAATAGCAAGAGTTATTCTCAGTGCTTCAGAATTCCGATTCCTTCCCAGCATTTCCTTCCCAGATACCAGTGCATCCTGGGCAGTGCAAGTATTTAGAAATCAAAAAGGCAATATACAGCAATTGGCAATAGATAGCAATCAGTATAAGTTAGAAATTATGAAGTGCAGAAAAATGATAAGGGAATCTAAAGACATCTGGGAAAACTCCATTGCTGGCAGGGCTATGGACACTAAGGAGGTTTTAAAATATATTAGTGGGGAAAAAGAAATCCTAGCAATGATATAGGTCCATTACTATATGATATAGTCGTTAATAGGTGCAGAACTGTTCAACAAATATTGTTTGTCTGTATTTGGAAAGAAGTAGGATATTTTCATATCATATGATGATGAAGTAGGATGTTTGTTTTAGCTATTTCCAAACAAAACATTTTGACTTTTTGCTTTCGACCATTTTGAAACATTTAGTTTGAACCTTTCATTTGGAAATGGCATTTAGTTTAGATATTTAGCTGAATTAAAAAAAAAAAACCCACTGAAAAATACCTCCAAAACAACCTGAAATGAAAGAAGAAAAAATTAATTTCAAATGAAACGTTTCATTCAAGTCCAAACAACTCATTTTTCTTTTTTCATTTTGTCAAGAAAAAACAAAAATATTCAGTTTTGGTTCTAACCAAATTTAATTATTTTTAATTTGGTGGGGAGACCTTTTCAGTTTGGCTCCCAAATGAAAACAAAAACAATTACTCACCCAGCTCTAATACTAAGAAGGTGTTTGGCATCTTGATTAAATGTTGAATATAGTTCCAGAGCACATCTTAAATTAATTAAGAACTAACTACTGGAGCTTAAAAAGTAGTTGTAAGTGTCAGCCCTTGAGCACCCGTATTCTCTCCCACGAAGTTACGCACACTGTAGCCAAGTCACTTCTCCGTCATCCTTTAGATGTGGTCAGCGGACCCCTGCGGGTCTAAGGTTGAAAGCCACCGTGTAGTGGCGCAGGCAGTGGGCTCCCATGCTGTGGAACTGCGGTCTAGCCCTGCCTGTGACACTGGGTGAGTCGCTTACACCAACATTTTCCCAGGCGGCCATTAGTGCTGCAGCCCTCATTTCCTTGAGAGTCCTGGCGCCTGTTTCAGAAGGGCTGAGCATTCCCACCTGCGACTGAAGTCAGTGGGAGCTAGAGGTGCCAGGCCTGGGTCTCTCGAGTTCTGTACCCAGAATTAGTGCACAGTTTTGCAAACAGTGTCCTCAATGTCTCTGTGCCTCGGTTGCCCATCTGTACAATGGGGACAATAGCCTTTCCACGCCGCTGGGGGGCAGGGTAGGAGAAATACATGAAGAGCTCCGTTACTGCAGGGACAAGCCCTGTAGAAACACCCACGTGGAAACGAGCCATTACATACTTTGTGCTGGGTGTGGGTGCGGTGAACGGGGCAGGGGCTACACAGTGGATGAGGAGGACATAAAAAGAAACACTGAGCAGCGGGCGTATCACTGAGAACCCTCCATCCTGTGCGCTAATGAGGCAGGGGCCCTGTGGAGAGACTAGCGTGTGTTCAAATCCTTATTGACTTCAAGGGGGCAGACGGAAGGTTGTCTGGTGGTGGTAGCCAGTTAAGTGTCTAGGCAGAAAGCTGTCCACGAATTAACTCAGCACCGCAGGAGGCTTGCATCACATTATTACAATGTGATTAATTAGCCACATGCAAAAAACAGGGCTCAGGCACTTTTGCCATCATGTTATATCAACCTCTTCTGGGCCCGGGCCACTTTAGTGTGGCCACCTCTGGAGCAGCCCAGGTGAAGCGCGACCCTTTGATTTGTTGCTAGTGTAGACAAGCCCTGAGTGGGTTTGATCCTGCTCTCACGTACGCTCGTCAGTGGGGGAAAAAGCGTCTGCCACCTGTTTGCTTTGCAAGTGAGGACTGGACCTAAGGGATTTTTATGACCTTTAAAACACTCATTCTATCCCCTGCGCCCCAGCTGCAGGCAGCCCACCTGGCCGTGGCATTTGTATTAGAGGAACGAGCTATCTTCCGAGGGCGATCTGAAAGGCTTTTGTTTCACTGCTTTCACTTAAGGTTACCTGGTTAACAGCGAGCGCAGCACAGCCGCGCGATGGAAAAAAGAACGCTAGGTCCCCAGGAACCAATACGGCTGTAAATCATGCCAACAGCGACCTTCCCCTGGCGTTTATGAGCCCTTCAGACACCGGCCTCACTTGTGCAAAGCAGACCAGTGCAAACACATCCCTGAGAACACCGGAACGTGGCGCGGTTGCCGTGTGGCTGCTCTGAGAACGTGTCCTGCACGGAACAAAACAGAGCATCAACGGTGACTTTCTGGTGGGACCCAGCACGTTCCTCCTTTTGGCGGATGAGTGGGAAAGGCTGGCTCACACATGCTCTGGCACGGGCACAGAGGAAGGAATTTGGTCTAAAACTGATTTTTCAATCTGGGCCCAATCCTGCCAAGCAGCATTTCCAGACTGTCACGTTGGCCTTTCTGTTGAGTTTTAACCTTCATTCTGGATTTCTGGTGCTTGCCTGTTCAATAACGACAAGCGTCAATTAAAGGCCCACCCCCAGGAGTGACTAACATGCGCCCAACCTTAACTCTGGTTTAGCAAAGGTTGTGGGTATCTTTGGTTTTCCTGGGGCTATTGTGGCAGGCTCCTGATATAACTAAGGTTGCAAATCAGTTTCATTGGAACACTAGGACTTTAGTGTTTTCAGAAGCCCCTGTCTTTCCAAGCTCTTCACCCTGGGGCTGAAATTTTCAGTGCTTGGTTTCCACCTAACTTCCTTTTGCCAAAGTCTGCCCCTTTGGAGCAGTGAAGAGTGGGAAAAGGTGCTTTTCACATTGGGGCAACAATGATCCCCTTCAAGGTTTTTCTTTTGCCAGGGGGACAACACAGAATCAGAGGCAGATTAAGGATTAGATTCTCTGCCTCATGCAACTTCTGCTGGGAAAAGGGGGTGCAAAAAAGCCAATCAGGGCTCCCAGAGCATGCGAGTTGCTGTCACGTATGTTGGTAGGTTACGTTCCCCAAATGGCCATCCACCAGCCTGCATAGCCAGAGGAAGGCATGTTCTGGTCACACCCGCTCCCCGCCCTTGACATCCACCCTACGTTGAGAGCTGCAGCAGGGTGGTAAAGGAGCTAGCTACGCTCCATCTACGCATGCAAAGCCCTCTCCTGCACTAGGGCATTCCCAGCTGCAGAGAACTAAGAAACTTGTACCCTCTTTATGCTTCTGGAGCCACACACCGAGGCTGGAGCGGGCCATGCATCTGGCCCTAAACGTGGAATGTACCCAGTCCTTCCTTTAAACTTAGGAAAGCATGGGCTGTACGCAGTGAGCTGTAAATCAGCTGAGAGAGCCACGTTGGGAAAAGCGTTGATAATCATATACAATGGAAAATTGTGCCCCCTTTTGTGAATGGGACACAGCTGGGAAATAGGCCAGATTTAAACACCACTCCACTAATTCACCACCACTGGGTTGATGTTCTTTAAATATGACTTAACGTTTATATCAAGAAACAAGATGAGTTTAGAGTTTCTAGCTGGAGTTTTTGACTGCAAACATTCGGAGTTGAGTAGCTTTTCTAGGAACATGCCAAATCAATGTAAACTTGCAGAACTTTAATCCCACGCCCTCCCTCCCTGCCAATATTCTTCAAACACACTTAACGTTTAGATCTCAGTGAGTCTGGGGTCTTTGCTACAGCAGGCATGTCACAATGTGAATGCAGATTTTCGAAGTGGAGCAACTTTCAGCTGACCAAAGCCCCTAAAATTAAGCTGCAAAGCAGATTCCATTCGAACTCCCTCGTTTCAGATATTCAAAGTTTCTCAATCTTTAATTTTTGGGGATGTATTTTCCGTGCTTGTTTGCTGCCCAAAGGTGTTTTTTTTTTCCCCCCCTAGCACTTTGATTAAAATGCCTCTGTCCATTTTGGAATTTTACAGGGTGGGGAAAAAACACTTTTCCCATTGAAAAAACAAAAGACCCCCAAAAGTGGCATGGTCATATTTCATTCTGGATGAGTAAAAATTGGCTAAACTTCTTAACATGAAATTTGCCATGGATTAGTCCTTCACGTGCAATATGTGCTTTGCCAAGTTAAAAAGCAAAAAGAACCAAAACCTGATGGGGGAGGTAATATATTTTATTGCACCATCTTCTGTTGATGAGAGACCAGCTTTCGAGTTACGAAGAGCTCTTCCTCAGGTCTGGGAAAGGTACTCTGTCACAGCTCAATGCAAGTTATACAGATACAATATGTGCAAAACCAATGGCTCTCAACCTTTCCAGACGACTGTGCCCCTTGCAGCCGTTGTATTTGTCTCGCGTTCCCCCGAGTTTCACCTCACTTAAAAACTACTTACTTATACAATCAGGCATAGAAATACAGACGTGTCAGGGTGCTATTACTGAGAATTGGCTTACTCATTTTCACCATATAATTACCAAATAAATCAATTGCAATATAAATATTGTACTTACATTTCCCAGCATAGTCTATAGAGCAGTATAAACAAGTCATTGTCTGTATGGACGTTTTAGTTTGTACTGACTTGGCTAGCGCTTTTTCCGTAGCCTGCTGTAAAACTAGGCAAATACCTAGATGGGGTGCTGTACCCCCAGAGCCGTGTGTACCCCTGATTGAGAACCACTGTGCTAAACTATCGGTTTGGCTTGTATTTAGCTGTGACGTGCTGAGTACCTTTCCCAGACCCGAAGAGGAGCTTCTTCAAGTGTAGCCTGAAAGCCTGTCTCTCCCACCAACAGAAAGTTGGTTCAGTAAAAGATATTACCTCGCCCACCTTGTGTCTCTAATATCCCGGGACTGACACAGCTACAGCACTCCCACAAACTAAAACATGATGCTGCGATAAGCTAGTTATGAATGCTGGAAATGGGCTGTCCGTGTTTGTGCTCTGAGATGCAACAGGAACACAATCGCAATTATCGGGAGCTGGATGGAGGGACTGACCTAAGAGGGGAAACGAAATGACCTATAAATCAGTAGCGCTGCTGAGTGGATCCTAGGGGGAAACATACAAGTCCAGAGAGAGGAATTTTTAAGCTAGCATATGGGGGCAAAGTTAGGCGTAATGGGTCAAATTAAAAAGGGGGGGAGGGGAAAATTAGGCTGAGTAAAAGGACAACCTTCTTAACAGTGAGATCTATTGGATTGTGGAATAGCATTGAATGGAAGAGGGAGAAGCTAAATTTCCCAAGACAATTGAAAACTGGGCTGGACCAAATGGCAGTGAATCTTCAATAGGGAGCTAACCTGTATGCTAAAGAAATGGACTGGATGACCTCCCCGCTCTTCATCTCCAGGTTTAGTGTCTCTTTGGTTTAGTTTTCTGTTGGTTTAAGTTTTTGGAGCAGTTTGGACTCCGTAGGAGTAAAAGATGCCGTGCAACGATACGATGTGGCTATCCAGTTTGATTTTATTGGTATTTGAATGTGTAACTATTACGGGACCCTATACTGGACATTCTCACGAAGATTTATTGTTAAATGCAAATTTTGGAGCAACTAGGAGAAGGAACCACCGCATAAGGGAAAGATCCTCAATACTGTGAGTGGCGGAGCTCCGTTGACATTGACAGAGCTACACACTAATCCGCCCCAGATGGGGAGCTGACCTTCCGTTTTCATGTCTTTTGGAACAATGTATTTTCTTCAGGTCCCATCTGTGTACTTCATGGCCCTATCTCTAGGCAGAAGTCCCTCCCCGGGCCATGCCTGGAAACCCTAACTCATGCAAATAGTCATAAGATACACGAGCAAGTCAACTGATTTACTAATGTGAGTAGAGATGATTTTTGTGGCAGGCTTTGGCATTTACTGTTCCACCCCCAATGAACTCGGAGCTCTAAGACACACATGTAACTAGTGTCTGACGGACCATGTATGTTAAGGATGTTAATGATTGTTTGTTGCAAAGGAAACATTTCTACCATCTGGCAACTTCCGATGATGAATGTCAGAACATTTCCAGCACATGAAATATTTCCACCCCAATAAACAAACTCTTGTCCTGATCCTGTCAGTCTGAGATTCATACAGCTGCTTGCAGCCTGGAGCAAAATTTTGTCTGCAAATGATTTCAGCAGTAATGTAAATATGATCTATCTGCCCCATTGGCGCCTGTGGTACTTGGGCTGTTAGCGAGCTTACAGCAGTTCAGCTGTATTGGTGCAGCTGCCCTGCTGTAAGAGCGCTTCTGTAGCCACTTGACGTGGACAGGAGAGAGCTCTTCTGTCGACATTATAAAACCATCTCGAGCGGTGGTACTGTGTCAGCGGGAGAAGCTCTCCCGCTGACACAGCACTGTGCACACTGCTACTCACGTCGCTTGGGGGAGTTTTTTTCACACCCTTGAGCGACACAAGTTTTGCCGACGTAAGTGTTAGTGCAAACGTTGCATTAACGTATACAATACACGGGTGCTAATTCCTTTCTGTGAGCATATCCTCTATGTATTAAAGCCCTGTATTTAGATTTAGCTAACGTGAACATGGGAGCAACCTCTGGGAGTAATAAGGGGGCATATTTTCCTTTCAGTGCTCTCCCTTGCCCTAGACGTGTAACCCCCAACTTTGCTTGCCCTATGGTTGGTGGGAGGAAAAGAGAAAGGGCTCTTCTGTTTCCTTAAGCCAAGCCTTCCTCATGTTCTTCTCCAGTCTGGGCTGCATGAATTCAGAATTGCCAACCGAAAAATTCTGTGAAAGTTTGGGGGAGGAGGGGAAAAAGTGGCAGGTTGGACTGAAACAAAAGTTGAAATTTTCAGTGAACCAAAAACGCAGGGCGGGGGAGTCATTTCAGGTGAATCTCCATTTCATTGTGACAAAACGGAAGCGCTGTCTTTCCGAGGTTGATGGTTTTTAATGGTTTTAAATTCTATTTTTTACATAAAATTTAGGGAACTTTGGAACAGAAAGGCCATTTCAAACCCCTGGATGGAAACGTTTCATGTTGGAAATGCTGAAGGAAAACATTCCAGTCTTTTCCCCTCTGCAATGAACCAATTGGTGAAATTGATGTGGATCTGTGTAGGGTTTGGGGGTCTCTGAAACTGCATTCAGTTTTGGCTGAAAAATCCCACCCAGCTCTATTCTGGCCCGAACCATTCTTTGTCTCCACCCTGCCCCAGCTCCTTTTGGTGCCAGCAGGCTATGGGCAGCTGCACATGTGGGCCGGGGAGGGCACAGATTCTATAGCATTTCCTCCCGCCTTGCAACAGGCTCTGCTCCCCATGTGGGCATGACGGGGGTATGCAGCGTGCAGGACGGACACAGAGTGCCGGGAGGGAGCCCAGCATGAAGCAGAGCACAGGGGAGACGTGACAAGGAGCGCAAAACTCCCAAGGTCACCTTGCTTGGGTGGTGTTAACATTTTGAAATTCAGCCCAGGTTTCTCCCAGGTCTCGGGAGGTTTGGAGCTGTGAGAATGAACCTGGGCAGCTGCCGGCCCAGGATCTGCACGGTATCAATGTGAGATGGGCTTCAACCAAACCCCATATCCAAGCCACCACTTCTGAGCTGCAGGGATGTTCATACCCACGGCCAAACTTTACAGCTGGCCCCTTTGCCCCTCACCGAGGCAGCTGAATTCCCAGAGCCAAACACCCCGGGCTCTGGGAGAGCTGAGAGCGAGGTCTGGACTGTGGGGTGCTGGTTGATCTCTAGTTTCAGAAGTTTTGTTTGGAATTGGAGGCTCTTTACCTGATGCTGGGTAAAGTGTCTGTGTGTGGAGCACAACCATCCACACCAAAACCAAAGAAGAAAATCCCCTGGCTCCTGGTGAACTGATGCACGGAGTCTGACATGTACTTGCACGGTAGGAAATGGGAGCCGCCCCCTTCCCCCCCGCCCCACACCTGCCCCTCAGGCACAAGCTCTCAACTCCCCAAAGATGAGGAGCAGGAAGGGTTCCCTATCCTGCCTCTAGGGGTAGCCAATAACCCTCCTCGTTCCCTCGGCATCTTTCATGGACTGCGGCTGTTTGGTGCAGACACCCTAGTCGTTGGCTACGGTGCATGCAGGCAGCCCTGGGAATGGATCTCAGGCCTTCCGGCTCTAGGAACATGTTTCCCCTATAGCTGGAGGGAAATCTCTTAGCTTCCAGTAGGACTGTCCCACGGGGATCAGTTCTTGCCCCTACACTAGTCAACATTTTCTCAATGACCTAGAATTAAACATAGTCATCCCCGATTCAGTTTGCAGATGACACAAAAGTGGGGGGAATGGCCACCAATAAAGAGGGCAGGTCACTGATACAGAGCAATCCGAGTCAGATGGTAAACTGGGCACACGCAAGCACTGTGTTTTTAATACGGCTAAACGTAAATGCATACATCTGGGGACAAAGAATGTCAGCCATGCTTACAAGCAGGGGGACTCCATCCTGGGGGGCAGTGACCCTGAAAAAGATTTTACACATCTTTTTGAGAGGGACAAGGTGATCGGTTAATATCTTAGCTGGACCAACTTCTGTTGGTGGAAGGGAGAAGCTTTCAAGCTACACAGAGCTCTTACGCAGGTCTGGGGAAGATAACCAGAGCGGTTTATCCCTGCCATCAGCAAAATTGGTCCAATACAAGCTCTCACCTCATCCACCTTGTCTCTCTCACATTCTGGGACCGACATGGCTTCAACAACACTTCAGACAACAGTGGAATATATTTTTGTGACAATTTTTAAAACAAAACAAGTTGAAGCAGCATTGGTCTCCGGTCACTACAGGGCAGTATGACACAGACCGGCCGGGATATTACACCTTCACTTGCTGGTCTGCTGATCGTACAGCTGGAGGATGACTGAATTGCCCTGTGATTTGCAAGGGTCTGCACCAAAGCTTTGCTGCCTTCCCATTTCCAGACACCGGAGGAGGCAGTGTATCGCCACCCGCAACGGTTAGCTTGACAAAGGGACCAAAGAAAAAGTGTGCATCAGATGACATGGAAGCCAGTATGCTTTACCGCTCCATCTTCTATTCTTAGACACACGCTGCCGGATCTCCAGTTGGATATGCTGCTCTCGTTATATGGATGTCTTTCCGTGCGGAGTGCTGAGTTTAGCACTGTGACCTTTACTTATGAATAGGCCTTGAACCCTGGCCCCGGCCCTGTACTACAGCTAGTACACACCTTTCCACCGCTGCAACAAAGGAAGCAGAGCTCCTGGAAACAGTCTCCTTTGCTACACAACCTTGATTCATCCCCAGAGCCCCTCTGTCCTATGCACTGAATAAGGGAGGGGACCTGTCGGTGGGAGGGGAGAGGGGGAAACAGCATGTGCAAACTTGGCTGGTTTCTCTTTGCATGGGGGATAATCAACCTTTTTTCCTAGTTTTGGTCCATTTGAAGAGGCCTGAAAACTCAACAGGCCAGAAACCCCAAAGCAGAAGCAAAGCCAAGGTTTTGCACGGTCTGGACTCATAGCTATAAATCCTTCCTGGACATTGGCTTTCTGGAGGAAATAAGCAGCTTGTACAGACTTGACTGGGGTGCACAGAAAGCTTTCCTCAAACCTGGCCAGGCGCTAGGTTTGGAACAAAACTTGAAAGCAGGCAAATTGTACCTAATCTGGGGTTCCTTCAGGAAAGGTTAGCTCAGTCGCGCCTGCGGGTGGAAAAGGGAATTCAGTCCTATAGGATCAGTCCTGCTGCCATTGATGTTGATTGCAAACCTCATAGGGAAGCAAGACTAAACCTTTAAAATATTGTACTAGAAAGCCACTACCATCATCCTCAGTTGCTCCAATTAACCGTCTACAAAGTGTTACGCCCTTGACCTCTGTTTGATCTCGTGCCCTGCCCTCGACGGAATCTGCATGTATACATGAAAACAGGAGTCTCTTTTACTGCAATGGGAACAGGCTTCTTGGAACAACATCTGAAACCCAGTTGTTTGGTGCACCGTCAGAGGGGCAAATCAACCATCGTGCTTTTGTTAGGGCATATTGCTTTAATGGCAAATACGTCATATTGAATATTGGGCTCGCTATCTTTTAAAAAGGCTGTAAGGCAGGAATCCAGACATGGTAATAAGGACGAGGGGGTTCTTATACAGTTTTTTAAGTTTAAAAAAAAAGAAAGGAAGCATAAAGAAAGGGGGGGGGGGAAGGAAAATCAGGCCAATAATAACTTAAATGTATTTTGAGTTGCTTCCCCCTTTGTCTGAGTGTTGCTCATTTCTCCAGGGCAGGACAACCTGGCTTTAAAATACCATATATAGTCTGGGGTACTCTGTAAATAATAAATCCATCTCAATAGCAATGAATATACAATTCCTAGAAAAGACGCAGTCAGTATGATAGTATGTGTCTGTAACCTAAGGGTAAAAAAATGTTACAGGGATATAGTAAATGTACCCAAAACAAACATTAATACATCAGATACTCCGAGTCAAGGTTACACTTCAAAGGAATCCAAATGTGGCAAGGTATGGAAAGGCACAGATAAGGCACCAAACATCCTAAACCTTTCCCTGTTTGCATGATGCCATGCAATACTAATTAGGTTTATACTATTTTAGTGTGTGATCCCAGTTTAGATTAACCTGTTTCTAAGAGAGAGGAGTTTTTCATTTCTTTCCCATCGTGACATCATAAAAGATGGAAAGATATAGTTGAGGCATACAAACAACTTTAACTCTGTCCTGTAGAGACATCAAGGGGGAAGGGGAGAACATCTTTTAAAATCACTTTAAAGCATTTTTGTGTCTGTTTCCAGATTAGATTAATCAGAATGGTCCAGTTATTGCTTGGTGTCACTACGTGTTAGAGTTTGGATGCCTTAACGGTTCATTTCGATCCCATAGCATCTTTGGATTGCTTAAATTTAATTAACCTGAACACTGAATTTCCTGGAATTATAACACTTACATTGAAGGAAAACTAATTATCCCCAAACTATTTTATGCTAAATTACTGATATCAAATGTCAATCTTAACTCCAGTTTAACGTAGTTTTTAATCTGTCCATTTTACCAGCTCAGTAAATGTCCCTGACATTAGCACAGGGATAATAAAACCATGAAATATTAGGAAATATAATTGAATTAATGCAAATAATGTGAAATGAGGGCTATCATTTTCTTAGTCTGAGAAAAGAGCTTTTAAAAACGCCTTCCCTCACAGAATTAATGGAGATGCAGGTTTCTGATATTGCTTCATTTCTAGGCAAAAATCTGTGGAGCATTTTAAAAAAAAAAAACTTTACGTCATAAACCATTTAAGGTTTAGCTGATGGCAATCTTGTCATCGAACTGCTACACAACAGCAATATTTCCATGAGAAATAAATCCATGATGTAAAAAAAAAAGTGATTCAAATATTATTCTGACACACACTACAACACATGATATCAGAAATACTGATCATAAGAGGCTTGTCTAATTCGCTATAAAAAGTAAGCTGTTTTACCTCTTGCTAGAAACTATAAGCGAGTCAATTACTTCCGCTTTGCTTTTTTGCCCATGCTCTTGGAAAAAGAAGTTAAAATCTCCAAAACCCAGCGGAAGATCCAATTGCAGTTTCATAGCTGTGTTGCGTTTTGCATTTAAGTAGGGACTGAGCCATTCTGTGACATTTGCAAAATCTGGGGTATCATCCCCAAAATTACCACACTTTTGCTTTGAGTACAGAATAGATTACTCAATTGGGAATTTAAATTAATGAAGAATGAGCTTTTTTAAAGAAATGTAACACCTACTGTTAGCTAAATTTAGCTATTTTTTTTAAGATTAATTATCTGCAAACCCTAGTATTACAAACCCAGGGAAATCAGAATTAAAGGTAAACACCCCAGTGATGCTTTTAAATCTCAACCTTAACTTCTGTTTAACATAGTGTTTTTACTGAGAAGAATCCATTTTTTTCTGTTTAGCTACTATAAAAACATTTACAATTTGGCAAAATTGTGTTCAGTTAGTGGACAGTTTCCTTCTTGCTGACTTTTCGGTCCTGATGTTATTAAAAGGAAGCATTTGCAAGGCAGTTAGTTCAACACAGTAGATAAAGCATGGCTTTCTGTAGATTTTATCTTGATGGCATTTACAGAGTCCTCCTTTTCTGTCTACTAAATCTTTTTAAAACTCTTCTAGCCATCCTCTCATAATTGCAGTTTGTTTTAGAGCTGTGCAGAGGGTAGAAGTTCCATGCTGCAAAAGATTTCAGAATGAGAGGTTGAAATCTGAATCCTAGAAATCATAGACGATTAGAGTTAGAAGGGAGATTAGAACTGGAAGTCGGCTGTGTTCTTAACGGAAAGGTAACACGCACATTTCAAAATTCCCCAGAAAGGAAAATTTTTAAAATGTGTGAGAGTGATCAAAACATGTATTGGGACACAATGGTTACGAAGCATTTTGTTTTGATGTTGACGTTTCTGTCCCATTATTATGCAAAACAAACGATCCCCAAACGAAAAGCTATTTCCAAATGTAAATTCGAATTGTCTCCTCCTGAACACGTTCACACGGGACCTTTTGACAGGGTCAGGTTTGTTTTGTTTTTCTCTGAAATGCAATGGCAGTGAAACCAACAGAATTCCCTGACGCCTCTCGAGGGCACTGCGTTCTCTGATGGAAAATGTTCCTGGCCCAGTGTTTGAGCAGGTCCAAGGGTAGGGCAGTGTTCATACAGGGTTAGCTAACGCAAGCTTCACATGCTCATAGCAGCGCATCCGCGGTGCTCCGAAGGCTGCACCTCAGCCAGTTGGACACACGAGGGAGCCCGTGTGATTATACCAGAGCAGGCAGCTGAGGGCTGAGTGTCACTGGAAACTGGGGCCTGGCTTTGCCTGTAGGCATGGACAGGGAGGAAGATCCAACTTGTGTTATACCAGGTGCTGTAGCGCAGCGGTTTATAACTTGAGCGGCTCTGCCTCGCTTTCCTGCTCCATGCTTGGTTCCCGTTCACACTCCCAGGAGCTGCAGTTGGGATTTCTTTTTCTCTTGTGTGATCTCCTTTTATTGCACTGACATTTGAATATCCCTGGATGCGGTGCTTAGGGCTGGTCTGCGCCCAAAGGAGCAATGAACAAAAAAGTGCAGCCCTTGTAATTTACACCCTCCTGTCTCTGGCACAGGTCTGTCTGGACACTCTTATTTCAGATGCAAATTATTATGGGGGCCAGGAGAAGACCCCAGTCAGGACCCAGAGCTCCATTGTGCTGGGTGCTGTACAAACACAGACCACAAAGGCAGTCCCTATCCCAAAGAATTGACTGTCCCTTTTTGCCTTTTGCTTGGGTCAATTATTTAAAACTGAATTAGCAGACTCCGATTGAGAAAGAAGAGCATCCTCACAGAGAAGGAAGAAAAGCTGTGGATTACAACCATTTAAAGTTATTGCAGGGGGAGTCTGTCTTCACACCTGCCCGAAGAAGCAAAGAGATTCTAGGGCAGTTTAGCTGTGATTTGACACGTTTCTTTTCCTTTGTTTACTCGTTAGAATGCGGTGCTGCTGAGGATTAACTCAGGTGTCAGGAAGGAGCGAAATTGTGGTTGTTAGGATGTTTTTTGTCGTTTTCTGGGCGGGTAGTAAAGGAAAAATGAAGACAACTTTTTTAAAAAAGCTGTAGAAATTGCCACCTGATGTCATAAGATGCAAAGTAATAATAGTTTTCAAAGGGCCTAATGGATTCAGGAGTCCAGATTCTGTTGACTTTCATTGGGAATTGGGCTCCACTATCTCCTGGTGCTCGGATACCACAGGGATGGGTGGGTAGATGGATAGAAGGATGTGTGTGGGACGGAAGGATGGATCCCAGGGCGAGTGGTCCTTGGACCCAAGGCCCTCTTAGGCTGAGTGAGCAAGAGGGGGCCCTTTCCTTTTGACATCTGATGTCAAGGGTTAGTTTTTACTGACATGAAGGTCTGAAGTTGGTGTTTTGACTGATACAGTAAACTTTCTACTGTCATCACGAAAAATCCCATAAACAATACAATAATGTCACACGTGTGGACTCACTGGTGGTGATCTGTACCTAGTAATGTGGAATTAAGTGATGGTTTTAGCTGTGGTTAATTGATCAGTTGGGTTTTTTAGGCCTGTGCAATAATAGAAAACAGGAAATGATAAAGGCAGGGTCAATGGTGTTTGGTGAGAAGATGTGATGCTGCACTCGGACAATCCATGTCCAGATGCAGTGTTTTATTTCTATCCAATGTCATGGACCTTGTGGTTGATGGAGGGGTTTCCGGGCCATGTTAAAACGGTATGTTTTTGCTACTGACTGTAAATTTGCAGACAATTGCCACCCTGGGGCTGAGGCCCTGGCTCCAGCCCTGCAGTGTCCAGTGGTGGGAGTTAGAGCAGCGGGGGCTAATAGCCCCTCACCTTTCGCCAGGGAAAGGCGCTAGACCCCCGCAGTGAGCAGCTGTTGCCTGCAGTTCGCTTGGCTGGGTGGGTAGCTAAAGTCCCCTCCTGTGTCACCGTGATGGGCACCTGCCCTGGGCGCCCCTGGTCCTGCCAGCAGGGCAGGGCCCTTAGCAGACGTGCCCCAGCCCCGCTCCCTGCCCCAGGCCGCTCCCTATGGCCAGGTGTAAATGGCCCATCAGCCTGGCCCGCCCCGCCGCCATCTGCCAGACCAGGGGCGAGACAGGCCGCGGGGGGGGCGGCCCGGGCTGGCTCTGCTCTCGGGGGGGGGTGCCCCGCGCTGCTTAGACGCGAGACCTGCCCGAACCGGGCCCGCTGCTGCCCCGGCTGGGCCGGCTCGCCCCGCCCGGTGTAAATGCGCTGGAGTAACCGGGGCCGGATGCGGCCCTGCGCTCCAGGGAGCGCTGGGCGTGTTACTGCTCCGGCCCGAAGCGGGGCGGGTCCGGCTCACGGGGGCTCAGCAGCGATCCGCAGCCTCAGGGCTCGTGCCCCACACGTGTGTGTGTGTGTGGACGGGCCGGTCCCCCGGCCCCCCGCACAGCTGGCTGCGGCTCGGCCCCGGGCACGGCCGGTGGGCCAGGGGCGGGCCGCAGTCACCAGCCGCGGGCCATAAATCATCGCCGCGGCCCCGCCCCGGCCCGGCCCCGCCCCGCCGGCTGGGAGGGGAGCGGGGCCGCCCGGGCTTTTCAGCAGAGCCCGGCTCCGCGTCCAGCAGCTGCGCTCGGCCCGCGCCATGGACCGCAGAGCCCTGGCGCTGCTGGCGCTGCTGCTCGCCCTGCGCCTCTCGGACGGTGAGTGCCGGCGCCGGGACCTTTCCCCCGCCCGCGGGCCCCTGGGCCGGCCGCGGCTGTCCGTGCGCCGCGGGCTCTGGCACGGCCCCGCCGTGTGGACGCGAGCCGGCTGAGTGCGGCGGATCGGGGCCGCCGCTCCCGGCTCCCCCTTCACAGCGGCGGGCGCGGGGGCGGCTGCTCCCGGCCCGGCCCGGAGACCAACCCGCCCTTCCCCGGCTCGGCTGTGCGCAGCAGCGCCCCGGGGAGGGTTGGGTCTGGGGGGCGACGTGGCTCGGGTCTAGCGCGGGCAGCTGGCACGTGTGCGCCCCGTGTGGACGTGGAGCCGCGGCTGCGCCCGGGTGTGGAGCGGCGGCTCTGCTCGCGGCGGGCGGGGAGGTCACAGCTGTGTGGTGGCGGGGACCCAGACCCCGGCCTGCCTTGATCGCCCGCGTCCCTCCTGCGCTACTCCGGGCGCCGAGGGCAGAGCAGGCTCGTCAGGTGCGGCCGTTCACCTGCCCTTTGGCCGCAGGGACCGGCTGCTTCTCGGCCGCGGCTGGAAGTGGCTCTGGCCGCTCCCATCTCCGATGCTTGTCTCCCGGGACCTAGCCGGGGAAAGCTGGGTGTCTGTCTCCTTCCAGCCTCCCCCGAGCCTAGGAGAGACCCCCCCCCCATCAGATTTGTTTCGGCTGCAGAGGTGAGCTTAGCGCTAATGTCGTCAAGGTTTTCCAGGACAAAAACCAGCCCTGCCCTTGGAAAACCAGCCAAACCTCGGCCTCCCTGAGAACTCCGCTCCCCGACAAACGGGTCCCGGGAGCGCCAGCTTTACAAAGGGCTGATCTGTGCGTAGCGCGTTTGAGCAGCCAGCGCCTTTCCGAAATCAACCCTTGAATGTTGGTGAGAGGAGAGAGAAACTCCAGCGCAGCGACAGCGATCTCGGGGTCTGAGCAATCGGAACGATGGTTTCTTTTTGTATCTGTTCCCGTGAAATGTATGGGGGGGGGTTACCTTGACACCTCCGCTTCATTCCTGGTCTCTTGGCTTTAGAGAGTGGCTGGTCAAACATTTGGACGCCCAAGATTTTATTTAAGAAGGGGGAAATTTATCACAACGAATTGGTCTCCCATCCCCCTTGGGTAAAGGCAATCCGAGTCTCCCCAGTGTGGAGGCGGGAAGGGAGTTTTGGATCACCTGGCGGGAGTAGACCGGGGGATCTGTGTGGAGGCAGATGATGGCTTAACACGTGGGCGTTTCTGACTCTCTGGGGAAGGTCCTTGGGCCATGAAGAGCCTTCTCTGGGTCGGGCTATGTTCCAGCCAAGGGCTCTTAGTAAATGGCATGCTCGCTGCCCCAGGGGTCTGCAGAAATTCCCCCCACGGGGTATCTCCTCTGAAGCAGGAAGAGAATCCAAAGGGAGGCGGGAGATTTCGCTGTGTTCGCTTCACGCCCAAAATATTGACACGGGGACGGCTCCTGGCGCCCTTCGCCTCCAGTGGTACAACTCCCCCTGAGTAGAACAGTGTAGGATTGGGCCCCAGAAAGCCCTGGATCCCTTGCACGTTTGTGCCCCTCTGTTTAGGCAGAAGGCAGCAGAGATTTCAGCTTCCCCACGATGTCACCTCTTGAGTGTCACTCCTGGGTTGGTCCTGGCTGCAGCCTGGGGAAACTGAGCGAGGGACGGCACAGTGCCGCGGTCCTGAGCCCAGCTCGCTATTCCTATGGCATTGCCTCCGGGCGGCCCAGCCCTGCCTATAGTCCGTCCGCCAGCTCCCCTGGCTGCCTGGGCCTGGCTGGCACACCTGGGGACGGGGGGATGCTCTGGCAGCAGCTCCAGGCTGGCTCCTTGCGGGGGCTGAGTGGGGGATAGGGGTTGCATTGATAGATAAAGGGAACACTGAGCTTGGAGCAGACATGCTCCCCCCCCCCATCTCACTTTGTTAAAAGTGGAGCAATTTTAATCCTGGTGTGAAACTGCTCCGTGAAGCCATTATTTTTTTAACTCTACTCCCCTCCTCCCCCCCGAAGGTTGTCTGCACAGGGATGATGGCCCAAGTCTGGGACCTGCAGGAACCCAGGAGCACTCCTGTGAGCGGTGCTGGGGTGGGGATCCCTCATAAAAGGGTCTCCGAGGCTGCTCTTTGCAGTGGGAGTGGAGGGTGGTCCCCTTTGCACCGACCACGCATAGGTGTCGTGAGGGGCAGTAGGGGCACGGCAGTTCCAAACTGCAAGCCTTGGTCGTTTGTGGGACCCCCCCCTCCCCCCCATGGACGGCTCATGACCTGATTGGAGCTGCCCCCCCAAATAGAGAAGTCAGACTGCACCTATGCTGCCATGGTGGCTTTCTCTGCTGGTTTCTAATAGGCAGCAGGAGGCTGGATAAAGCAGGCAGGTCAGTGTCCTCAGGGGGCTGGTAAAAGAGCCCGGTTGGGCTAACCCCTGCTGTCCTTCTCCAGCCCAAACTCCCCCTCAGCGACTGCCTGAGCAGACACTGTGGGATGGGCCAGTGCTGTCGGCCCTCTTCTCTCCTGTGTCTGCTCCTACGCAGAGGGGTGTGTTTTCAGGGCAGGAGGATACATAATGTGTCAGGGCGTATCCACCTGGGGAAGTGGTAGGCCAGGTGGGAATTTCAGTCGCTGGAACCCCCGTGTGGACTCTCTCATTCCTGTCTAAGAGATGTTTTGCATTTATCTTATGCTATTTCGGGAGGGGTTTTAAGCCAAAGGGGGAAAAGCCACCTCCTATCCACCGGAGAGCTAGCTCAGTTTAACTATATGTGTGTGTAATTGTGCCTGCGTAACAAGCTCTTAGCTTTCCGGCTGCAAAAACAACGGTGGAGTGGAGGCTCTGTTTTATTGCGGGAGAAGCTATGTGCGGTCACCCCTGGGGGCATCGCCCTGCACCCGCCTGGCCAGCCGGGGGCCTTGCCTCCACTCAGGATTTTATAGGAGGATAACGGGGTGGAGCTGAAAGGTGTAAATTCCAGCCCCAGTGGGACATACCTGCGTGAGCTCTGATCCCACTAGCAGATTAGCTGTCCTAGCCTGGTGTTTTACGCTGCTTCAGCTGGATGAGAGCAGATTGGGAGGCGGGGGGAAGAGGGGGTTATACCTCCAGGTGGAGAGGCAACTTTTGTGTCAGAGCCTGATGCTGGCGTTTCACCGAGATGGTTGAAGCACTCCAGCTAGCCCAGTAAAATCCTACCGCTTGGGAGAAACATGCCTTCTTCTCAGTGGAGATGTAGCCCTGCTGTGTGTCAATCTGAACTGGGGAGGGGAAGCTGAGGGAGCGATTGCCTCCCTAGGCCAGAGCACTGGCAAGGCAGCAGCAGGCAGAGGTCTCCTGGTTTCCCAGGGCTGCTGCTGAGAGCCGCCCACTGCCCTTTGCAATGCCCACTGGCACAAGACAAGGGGCGCAGAGACGCAGGCATTGTTCCTGCTGGGAGGCCTCATCCCCCAGTATTTTGGAGGGGCCACCCACTGTTTGGGGGGACTCTCCTGTGTACTGAATACACTTCTAGAAACGGACAAAATGGGAACTTGGGGGGCAGCCTTGAGGGCAGTGGTAAGACTCCCATGGACCCCAGCTCACCCATGGCTCCCATCTGGCATTGACTCCCACAACTACATCTGCAGTGAGATGCCACCTTTGCCAAAAGAGCAGGTTTAAGGCTGTCAGTTGCGTGCTGTGTAGCCTCGCTGTGCTGGATGTGCTCCTTGGGTGATACGATATTCAGGTCTTCAGATTTACTCTTTGGGGCTCATGCTGTGGATACTGACCAGCAGAGTCCTCCACACTCGTTACACGCTGGCCCTGCTTTGGACCGCCAGAGTAAAACGGGGGGGTTCTGTGGAGGTCAGTGGAGTTGCTCTGCCTTTGTTCCCTGTAGTCGCATTGGCTCTGCAGCGCGGCTCAGGATCTTTTCTAAAGGTTGCGTGATTTCCTTCATGAAGAAATGGCGACATCCCAGCGTTGTGCCCCAGGGTATGAGTGTGTGAGGGTAAGTGGAGACAAACATCAGTCAGTGTCTAGTATTTGCGGATCAGGTGCAGTTTTACAGGCTGCCTCTCTTTTGACCTTCCCAGACAGCCGTTTCAGAAGCATGCAGCTTGCCCAGCATTCAGCTTTGTTTGGGCACTGAGCTCTGCTGTGTAGCAAAACAAGCCGAGCTGCAGAAGGCAAGGCTAGATCCAAAAACCCTTTGGACGCTGGGGAATTTGGATCTGAACCCAAATCCTGCACCAAATTGCAAGGAGCCCGTCCCTCCCTCTATAAACAAGCAGCTCTGACAATCAGAGGCTGAACAGCTGTCCAACGGGAAATTTGTAGGATTTCAGACCAAGTCCCAAGGCAACTCGTGCAGGCTCCCGAGATGCTGCTCCCAGCTCTGTTCCAGTGTGCAGCAGTTTCAGGAAGGACTCATGATTTCAGCTGCATACACACTGGGGGATGGAAAATGCAGTCCCTCCAGCCCTCCCTGGGTGCTCGGTGTGGGGACAGAGGTCTGGGTCAGAGCCTGGAGTGAGCCAGGTTGCCTTGCATACATACCCCTGGCAGAATTTGAAGCTGAGGGGTTAGATTGGCTCAGGGTCTCCTCCTGCTCCCAGTGAAGCTGGGGCAAAGTCCCCATTGGTTTCAGCAGTCAGGAATCGGGCTTCTCGCATGTGGCTGTGGAGCACGCGGTTGACGGTGGGGTGTCAGGCTCGGGAAGTTCAGAAGGATCCGAATCTGCCCTGTACACATGCTAAGCTGGGGCCGTCTTGTCTCGCGCTGCGGAGCGCCTACTCAGGGAGCAGCTCCCTGCCAGCTGACGCTTGGCAGCATGAGTACAGGCCCTATGGCGGGACCCTGGGAAGGCTCCTGCTATGCTCTGCCTCAGACCAGTTCCCAGCCAGGAGCTTGCACCTGGGCAGAGCTGCTTGTTTTGAGTCGGATTCCTTGGAATTCCTTGCTCTCGGCTGCCTACCTTCTAATCTGGCCTCAGGTCAGAATCGTTTAGCAAGAATAACAGTGCAGACAAGGGCCCCACTCTTCCAGCCTTTATCTTGTCTAATTACCAGCAGCAGCTCGGGACAATTGAATGGCTCCTTATTCTAATCTCGTCTCCATTTCTGAGGGTCCAGTTTCTCACCCAGTCCTTTGTCTTCTAAAATCACAAGCAGCCAGATTAGAAGGCCCCCATGGGAACCGCAGAGGGTTTGGGCAGGGAGCTGTTGACACGCTGCTCCTATGCCCCAGCTGTTCCATGGCGCTCTCCAGCTCCATGTTTTCTTCACGCTTACCTAGCAGAGGAACCATAGGTGCCACTGGCTGCACGTTGGCACCACTGCCCAGGGGGAATGAGTAACGGGTGTCCTCTTTCTTGCTGCGTTCCACAGAGAAACCCGTCAGCTTGACCTACCGATGCCCCTGCAGGTTCTACGAGAGCAACGTGGCGAGAGCCAACATCAAGCACCTCAAAATCCTGGCCACCCCTAACTGCTCGCTGCAGATTGTGTAAGTCTCTGGACATCTTTTAAGGCTGCACTTGGCCTCAAATGGCCCTCGGAGGCAGGGAATTGAAGGATTTCATCAACCTCAGTAAAAGGCGCGATAGTCTACGTGCCCTGCCCTGCCTGGGCTTGAATTTGTGGGGTGCCCAGAACTTCTGCAAAGTCCTGGGTAAAGCAAGTTGGACAATTTCAGTCAACATGTTTCTTCAGTGGGAGATGGCTTTTTTGGCTCTTTCTTTTTTGGGGTGCGGGGGGAGGGGAGAGATGTCATAAAAAATTGGGTTTTTTTGGATTTGGGGCTCTTATTGAAAACTTCCAAATTTCCAAAGACACGTTTAGGTTAAAAAAAAAAACCCTTCAAACTTGAAAAATTTCAACAAAAAATTTTTTTTTAATGGGGAAAAACTCGTTTCCCCAGGAGCCTGGTCCGATCCTCTTAGCTCAGTTCCTACTACTGTCAATAATACTGCCATGGATCTAGATCTGTGTATGGCCCTATAAATTACACCGTGGGAGCTGTAAAAACCTCTCCATTTTTGCGTGCAAAATCCCTGTGAGGTTTCATACGATTTCTCAAAAAGCCACTTATTTAGTCCAGGGCAGGTTTCAACCGTGCACAAGTGCTTATTTAAGTGAAAAAATCTATTAAAGAAAATCCAATTTGAGGAAATCCCAAACAGTTTCCTGCACGACCCCTGCCTTTCATTTTTGTGGGGGACATTGGATGTTCAATCCAAACTGAGGAATAATTTGCTCTTCATGAAAAGGGCAAAAACGTGGTGGGCTCTGTGTTTCACCAGCTGCGTTTAGCTCTGATCGCTACCTAGATGGAATGGAGAGTCTAAAAAGCTATAATACATGGATCTGTGAATGTCTGATATGCATCCAGAGAGTCAAGAGAACTCTACTGGGAGGGCTTTGCTGGAATTTGGGATTATCTGAAGTAGTTTCTACATAATGACAGACACTTGAGATTTGATGTGATTCGCGTTTTTCTCTTCATTAACATGAGCATAGTAATCAGAGCTGGAAAAGACCATGACACATTGAAATGGAAAAAACCTGTTTTCCTGCCCCCTGCATGGTCTGAATATGTTGGTTTGCAGTGTGTTTTAGTGCCTATAGAACAGATGATCCTACTGTTCCCCTTGCCCCCCATTGTTTACCATTTGACACAAAAGAGATGTACGTGAAGCAGAACCCTATGTTCAAACACCCCAGATCTTTGGGGACAGCTGCTCCTTGGACCCAACTTTTTCTTAAAAACAGAAATTCAAAAATAAAATAAAATAAGCTAATTTCTAAAAATACCATGTTAGCAGATTTTACCCAAACGTTGAATTTAGTTGGTATGTGGCATCCTGTGTTGTGTTTACTTTGGAATCCATCCTGTTTTGGGGACTAGACCATCTAATTGGAATCCTATATTATGGATGTATGAAGTGATCCTGTTTTTTTTACCCAAGCCAAATTCACTTTGTCTGGGCAAGTTGACCAGGAGCTGGTCTTTGATCTTTACATACACTGTGCATGGAGAGTGGTTATTAGTGCTTTCAGTTTGTTACTCTCCTGTATAAGTTCTGCAGGGCCCATGTGAAAATGATGGGTCTGACTCTGCTTTTCCTTTGCACTGGTATAACTTCACTGAATTTGGTGGCGAGAGTCCTGATTTACACCGGTGTAAGGGAGATCAGAACCAGACCCAGTGAAAACCCTACTGGAGGAGAGAATGCAATATTATCAGTGCATGAAAATTCACATGACTTCAGAACTAGCAACGTTTCAGATTCCTGCTTCTTTCATTGGCTTCCCGTTGATTGGGCCCTAAGGGTTCTGTCTTGCTGGCGGAGAGCCCTTTGGCCGCAATCCAAGATAGCTCTTAAGCATGTGCTTTGCTTAAGCAGATAAGGAGCCTGGCTAAAGTCAGGCGCTTAAAGTTAAGCATGTGCTTGAGTGTTTTGCTGGATCATGGCCAAAGTGCCCCGTATCTGGCAGGAGTGAGTCCTTCACGAAGAGAAGAATTGGCCGGTCTGCCTCACTGCATGGTAAGCTGTTAGTGTTGTTGCATTGCGTGGTGCTTAATGTCCTGATCCTGCAAGATGCTGAGCAAGTCCGTGTAGCTGCCAGGTGCTCTCAGCTGGAGGTGAGGGACTTCAGCACTTGAAACAGGTGCTCAGCACTCTAACGGATCAGAGCCTAGCTCTACTGAGCTTTAAACGCTCTGGGTCAAGTGCTATATATCTGGTTTCTACCTGACCTATCCCATTTAACCCAGAAGCCAGTGATGGATGAATTTCCAGAGGCTGGGAGACGGAGTTTGGTTCAGATAAGCATCCAGAAGTTTGACTCCTTATCTGTAACGTAGTTAATCGAAACCTCCTGAGTCTGCAATGCGGGCTGGAAATGTCACGAGGCCAGACTTTCTCAAGAGATTTTGGGAGGCTCCATTTCTCGTGCTGATTGGAAAACACAGGAGAAAGAGCTTCTCTCTGGTAACTTGGCATTTCCAGTTCTTTCCCTGACTGGAGTCCAGAAGTTCAAACCCATGTGAGAATAAAAATAATATTAATAACAAAAAAAACCCAAAAACAAAAAAAGAAACAGACGAACTGTTCGGATCCTCCCCAAAGGTCCACTTTGGTTTCTGTTCTAAAACTGGGTGGAAGTTCGGAGTTGGGGTTGTGCAGAGGCTGTGCGTGACTATCAGTTATTTCAGCCTACAGCTCCCACGGGACCAGCTCTGATAGCAACACGGATGCTAATAACAACCCCCAGAGAGCCAACTTCTTTCCTTATTCACGCTGTAGCCAAGAGCTGCCCACAAACGAGATTCAGATGAGAAGCTGAATTCTGCTAGCCATTAAAGCTGGGGTAAATCCCGAGTATTTCCAGTGAACTCAACGGAGTGATCTCAGACCCACCTTTGTGAAACAGCAGAATTTGACCCCTGGTGTAAGCAAGTGCAGCTCCCTTGTCTTCACTGGAATCGCACAGGTAGAACTGCGGGCAGTCTTTGGCCCAGGAGGCCTTCTGTGCAACGTCATCCCTTGTGTTCACACGACAACTCTTCTCTTCTCTTTTGACAGCGCAAGGCTGAAGAACAACAGTAAGCAAGTGTGCATTGATCCCAAGTTAAAGTGGATTCAGGAATATCTGGAGAAAGCTTTAAACAAGTAAGGCAAGAAACAAACGGACTTACGGATAACACAACCTGAGAGCTTAAAGGGTAGGACGTTCAGGGCTGGCTTTAACCATACGGACAAAGTACTCCGTGATATCAGGCCTTGCTGTGAAGATCGGGTCTGGGTTTACCCAGTGTATATTCAAACAGTGGCGTGCAGTATTTTCTACACTTTCTACTAAGAGATTTGTCAGTATTTGGGGTAAGGGTTATCTCAGCAAGTCAGAAATGGGGTTCCCTAAATTATCCTCTTTCTAAAAGGGCAGTTCTCCCCAGGAAAATGCTTCCTTTATTCCTCTGCCCACACCCAATCCACAGTTATTTCCATATCTTTGTTAGTGAAGTAGTCCCGGAGCCCCTCCTCTTTACACGGGGAATCGGTGCACGCCGGCAGCTGATGGCTAGTGGCGTTTGGCAGGCGGAAATCATGCTGTTGCCATGAAGATTTGCCCAGGCAACGTGCCTTGCTAAGAACAAACCTTCTCCATTCCTGCCAGACGACACTCAGCCACACCTGGGGGGATTAGCAGGCCTGTTTTTCCTCCTGGCACTTCAATGTGGCTCTCCTGCTGAGGGTCCCGCACAAGTCAGCCTGGCTCATTAGCCTCAAGGTCAATTTGGCTGTTGTGAGTGAGCACAGAGCTGAGACTATCAGTCATTTCTGGGCCAGGGGGGTCTTTGCAGCCTGCCTCAGCTGTGAAATGAATCAAGGGGAGGGGAGAGGGGAGGGAGCTGCTGTGGCCAGCCTGCAGCGGCCTTCGGAGCAGCGACGCCCCCCGGGCACGCACCTTTCACACCTTTCTGCACCTCGTTCAACCAAGCTTGCCTCTGCTGCTGCTTTCTTTGCCCGTGTGAGGCGGGGCTGGAATCGGAGCCATTTGCAGAGGGGAAGAGACAAGGAGGGAGGGGAATAGGAGAGTGGTGTAGGTTGGTGCGTTCCAGAGACGTCATCCTCTGATTTTTCTGAAGCACTGTCCGGAACCAGGGATAAGAATTCTTCCTGACAGACAGGGGAGGGCTTCACCATAGTCAGGAATGAGGGCATCCTCCCCTAGAGGCAGTCAAGCCCCTCTGGGACCCGGGGTGAGACTCCAGAGGGTGGGATGGATGGAAACCGCTATGCAGATCACTAGTGATTCCAGCCCTGCCCTGCCTTCCCACCTTGGTGCCTTCCTTTGCCCCCCGGGCTCCATCCTGCTGTCCTTGGGCCAACTGCAGTCCACGTGAATGGAGCTTGGCTGCACTGGAAAGGTGCTGGAGTCGGGTACCGGCGATGCTAAGAGCAGAACGTGGCCTTTCGGATACAGGCAGCTCCAACTGCTGTCACGTGGCGCTGCGCTGCTTTAAGGCCGAGTTCAGAGAGGTACTCAAGCATCTGTCTAATTTGGAGGGTTGGGAGCCGCACCCTTAAAGACAGGCGAGAACTTAAGTACCTTGTTGAACCTGCAGAGAAACGCCTCTGGGTCACCTTCTGCTCTCACATCAGTGGAGACCTGGGCCAGCTCCATTGAGGACAAAGCCTAATTCTGGTCTCAGGTCACATTCTGATCTGATTTACCCTACTGTCATGCTGAAGCTGCTCTATTGAATTCAGTAGATATGCCCCAGATTTACAGCAGGGTAACGGATGAAAATTCAGTTCAGTTAAAGCACGTGTTTGTGTCTGCTAAGTCTACAGCTGTGCCATGATCTTCGTGTTCCACCCAGGAAGTGTCCATGCCTCAAGATCATCCCTAGATAATCTGGGCTCTCTCTGTAACACTTCCATGGGGCACGTTTTCAATAGATTTTAGTGCACAGCTTCTACTTTTTCAATTACATGTATTTCAGAATACATTTATAGCTCATTAAACAAGTCATATATTTGAATTGGAGCCATACGAACGTTAGTAGTTGAAAAACTGTTATCCCTATAAACTACTAACAGCTTGTAAAATAAATAATTCTAGATCTATAAATGTTAATGTAGCTTATCAATTTCAATCAGCCATATATTATATTTTTTCACTTGTATTGAAATTGTATCAAATGTGACATTACCCTCTATGCACTAGCAATAAAAATGGCTAATTGTTTCATGATACAAAACCCCAACTGTATGTGGGAATTTATTTTTCTGGGGGAAAATTAATACATTTTGTGGAAGGGGCTCTTTCAAATTGCTTACGTAAACCAAGTACACTTGAAGTGTCAAGGTTATCTATGCGGTGCTTAAATGCTTGGGTATCTTCCATGCTATGATCTTGCAGCTCTGGGGGATGGAAGGTGTTCAGAGTGTAGTAATCCAATACTTGATTTGAAAAATGAATGGGTTTGGTTTGATAGGGAAATATTGAGGATGGTTTTCAGCAGGAAAGCATTTTGCTCACTAATTCTGCTTATCCTTCATTACTGCTTTATATTCATTGCATCTTCATGTAATATACACAATTATGTAACATCAGCAGAATAGATTAACATCATTGAGAACCCAGATACCTTAGCTGGCTTTAGAGAGCACTGCGTAACCATGATAGCTGACGTTACTAAACTCACGTCATTTTGATAGACACAGGGCAAGTTAGATCTTCCTTGAAACTGCTACGAATCATAATCCCCTTCCAGTAACAATTTACAGGCCCAGCCCTGGCAATCCTTATTCCTCATTCAAGAAAAGGTTTGCAAAATTGGGCCCTTTACAAGTTACCAGAGCCAAGAACAAAGAGCCGCCAGCGTATGCTTCTTGCTCTTCCATCCAGTGTTAGTGTCTCCCAGAATCCTTCCTTAAGCCTGAGATGCTGGAATTCGGTAAGCTCAGCTGTGAGTTCTGGTGCAAACAAGAAACTGGATGCATCTGGAAGAGAGATTAAAGTAAAATTAAAAAAAAGATTCCCCTGGAGTCTTGCGGGGGAAATAAGGCAATGTCCGGCTCTCCAGTGGCTGGCTGCAACAGAAGGAAAGGATGGCTGTGATCTTATTTTTAACACTTGTACATCAATTAGTGGCAGGCAGCTCTTCCTCATTTGTAAATAACGACGGAAGCTAATAAGCCAAGGTCCGTCTCTCCTGACGTTCTCCAAAGCCCTTCCTGTGTTAGTGTCACACGCAGGGCCTTTGCTGCGCCCTTTTCAGGGCGACCGGGGAAAAGCAACTGATGGCCTGGATCCTCAGGTGTGCTGAGTGCCCAGAGACCCCGCGGCATAGCCGGCCGCTCCCATTGACTTCCGTGGGAGCTGTGGATGGGACGTGCGACAACTGGTCGCTCTGTGTCTTTGCCCCAGGGGTGATATGGGAGAAATGATCAGCCTCATCGGCCTGTTGGGAGGCTCAGGCTACGTCTACGCTGCGTGCCTCTTTCAGTGGTGTGCAGCGTGTGTAATTGCATAGCCCCCTGGCCTGGGTTTAAATAGTAGTGTAGATGGGAGGCCCAGCTTAGGTGAGCAGAGTACAGGAACGCTGAAGCGTGTGGGTCCATACTTGAGTACATATCCTACACGGATCTCTACACACCCAAGCCGGTCCTTCCCGTCTCTGCTTCTGGTTTTAGCAGCGTCCTATCCTGCTGCCTCCCAGCTGCTGGAGCCTTTTCTCTGCCTCAGGAAAAGCCTCCCAGTGGGGAGAGCCTGTTGACTGCCTCCCGGCCCCAGCATTTCCCTGACATGCAGCTACACTGCGCAGGGTGGAAGCAGTCTACTTTTCACTGGGACGTGTAGTGACGTGTTCCTACACGCTGCCGAAAGCGGAGTGTAGGAATGCCGTATCCTATGTTAGCGGTACTTGTAAATTGCTTTGAGATCCTCGAGAACAATTATTAAGAATGTGGGAACGGCTTATCACAATGACACTTTGGGCCTGGCTCTTGTCTACACTAAGGCCCCTTTACACCGCGTTTGGCCTCATGTACCTTGACAGGGATGTTACCGTCATTTGTACCCACTTCAAGGCCGCTTGATGCTGCCAGAGTGGTGTAAAGGGGTCTTGGCTGAAATGCTAATCAGTCCCTTTGTATCTGCCCAATGTCTGTGGCAGTCTCTCTCTCTTTTTTCTTAAAATGCCCTTTTTGCATTTACTCGGATTAAAGCAATGCGTTTGCTTCGGTTCGAAAACCGCTTAAAGGACCCAGCTTGAAAGTGACAAAGGTGGGTCGATTTGACTGTTTCCCCCTGTGCCAGCTGCATAATAGCAGCTGCTTAGTGCTAGCACTTGGCGGCATGAGGGGCTGGTGGTTTCACGCTGTTAAAAAGAGACCCACCTTTATGTGATGGTGCAGTCTAAAACCAGGCCGTTTGTTGGTGAAAGAACAGCACCACTGTCCGAGTCTCCAGTGGGCATTCACATGGCCCAGTCTCACTAATTAACAGTGTACAAAGATGTGAAATGCCACATTTTAGCTTTGCTATTTAAAAAATGCAAAATCTTGTAGTGCTCTATAGCACGTTTCATCCCGCTTAAAAGAACGGACAACGGAAAATACTACTCTTTAGTGTGTGTTGGAAATACAAAGCACTATGGATGTTAGCTGGTTCGTTCCTGGGCTACGTGTGAGAGCTCGTTAGGTAGAGAAAATATTATCCCATTTCACAGGTGGGGAAAGTGAGGCCCAGTGAGCCCTACAGCAAGCCAGAATTGGAGGCCGGATAAGGATTCAGCTGCATCCAGCTTCCTGTCTTGAGTTTACCTTTAACTCTGTCCCTTAGCTAGCAGAAGGACAAACAACAAGCAACACCTGTGGATTTTTCAGTGGTGTTTTCAATGACAAAACCAGAGTGTAGGTGTGCAATGTGGATTGTTACATCGGCTGTTGCTTCTGTGGATTCAAGAAAGCCACCTGGTTTTGTGGAACTGTTAGATTAGCTCAAGCGATTAGCTACATTTGGGCAGAGGATTTTACACACCGTGATTCATTCTCCTCTACCTTGTGGCTGGTGGATCTTGGCTCCCATATTTTGTTCTCCTTGCATGCACAGACCTGAGATCTCCAGCACCGAGGAGAGTGGGATATGGGAATTAAGATCATCTTCTGTGTCTTTCTGAGAGAAGAAAATTGCTTTACGTTCAGTAGAAGCGTTACTGTTCAGATGAGCATCCGTGGCTACTGATGGCGGAGAGGCAAGAGTAGCTCTTCTTGTCACTGGGTCTCATCGCACCACCCATCGTACACTCCTGGGTCACTCCTATCTGCCCTGATAGGGATGCTAGGGGATTGAACGTGCTTTTGCACGGCAGGCTACAGTGGAGAAGGGTCTCAAGCTTTTTTAATAGCCTGGTATTAACCTGCAGCCCTTTGCAAAACTGATCCTCCTCAGACACACCCCAGTGTGCTAAAGAGACAGCACAGGGAGTTCCTGGCCTCTGAGGAGGACCAGGCTTTAAAGGACCAGCTCTGCTTGAGCAAAAGACCCCAAGCAAAGGGTCGCTCCCAACTAACTACTGGGGAAGGCAGATACCTGCCTGTCCTGGCTCCCTCTCTGACGTCCATGGGGCACTGAACATAAGTGAGAGCAGAGCTTGGCCCGTCCCCTTGCAGAGCTAGATTCCTCCCATCGGCTCCGAGACGTGGGGATGTTGGGGCAGGTCCGTGCAGCACGAGAGCGGCAGGATTTGGTTGTACTGCCTCTCCACAGCATCCCCTTTGCAGCTCTGTCTGGGTGGAGCGGGGCCTCGTGCCAGGCATTTTGCTCCCCGGGCCACTTAGGATCATGTTTTAACCCCGGACTGTCTCCACTCACCCCATTCTCTTTCGCTGCATTTCTGTGCGCAGCAACGTTCCCTGCTCTGGCTTCAAGGTTGAGAGTGAGCTTCCTAGCCAGCCCTTCTGCTGCCTTCGCTCTGGACACTTTACTAACTATGATCATCATTACCTGAAAAATAACCACCAGCGCGGGGCTTAGCCTTTGGGGCCTCACCAGCTCCTCCTTCAGACACCGTGCAGCAGAATGGCCTTTGCTTTTCCCTCGACACAAAATGTAATGGCACCCCTTATGTGACTAAGCTCTTTTCCACTGAAAGAAACCTTAATAGTATTTCACTTTGTTCTTCATCAACAGGAGGTTCAAGATGTAAGAGGCAAGCATTGTAAGCCGTCTACAGGATTTCTTACTGTAGGAGCCAGAGAGCAGATAACCAGTCTTAGGGAATGAATGCATTTCACTGTTATCATGCAGCACAAAGGCAACGCTTCATGTATTTCCAAAGGCTCTTCTTTGGGGGGGCACAAATTGGCTTGCTTTCACAGTACTATTTTATGAAGTAACATGTCTTTTGGGGGAAAAAAAAATCTTTTTATACAGTTTGGTTTATCATCTAGCACTGGTGGCAGCGATGAATTAGACTAACCCAACATTATAATGTTGTTTTCCTTGCCTGTATTATTTAGCAATTGCTGTTAGGTTCATGCCAGCATTCAAGAGTTTTTACCTAGCAGGATGTGAGCTGTAAGGTGCAATTAGATGGTATAATTCCCATGTTCCTATGCTCCGTTTGGCTTAGCATAAAAAGCAAGAGGTTTTCCCATTCCCGTAACCAGAGCTTGTCTGCAGCCCTACATGAGGCAGGACACAGCACAGGAGAATAACACTGTTGGGGGGCCCAAACCTGCACAATAGAGCATGATATTGCAAATGCACGTGCGGGCAAATGTTCCCAGGTGGAGATGCCTCTTTTTGCCGATGAAATGATCTAGCGTCCAGTGCTCCTTTGCAACAAGGTTTCACTCAGGAGAGACATGCCACCTCCTGCAATCCCACACTCCTGTTATTTCTTCCACTCGATTCCCACCTCTGTAACCCTGTACAAAAGATGTGCAAAATACAAACTGGGGAGGAAAGCTGTCTCAGCGATGCTGCAATCTCTTGGTTACATTGTGCACTGAGAAATGGGGAAAGCATGTCTTGTTCAAACCGTGGGCAGCAAAATTCCCATGTATGTGTTGCAAAAAGAAAGAAAAAAGGGAAAAAAAAAAAGACCAGCATTGTGTATTTGTGTTTGGGTGGGTTTCTTCAGAAGGAATCGTCTTTACATGTAGCTTGTATTTTGGGCTGTTATACTAAAGCACTCTCTTCTGTTGCAAGTAACTTACATGCCAAAGGCCCATCCTGTTGAGCCCTGGGATGCCTTATTTTCCACTTTGGTCAATGTGGCAAACTAAGTATTCTCCTCCAGACAAAATGAGTGTGTTAACACAGGGTGTGCTTCTGTCCATCAGCTTTGAAGCAGAAACCAAATAGGAGCCCTGCCTGAAAACAGTGCATGCGATTTGGCCCACATATCTTTCTACTAAGTTGGAGCTTTTATGTCTTGTGCACCCTCTTTTGTATGCGTTTGGGGAATAAGGATCCAGCACCACTGACACAGGGGCCAGTTTTACAGCTGATTTCAGTCAGAGCAAGATCAGGCCCTCTGTCGTTTGTGTAAAGGCAAAAAGAGCTTATGTGGCCAAGAAAACCATAGACGAGTGCATCTTCCATATTGTGTATTTTATCACATAGGGTCCAGAGTCCTTCCTGATCTAGGCATCTGCAGTTGCTAGTGCCATGGCTGGAGATTACATACCTATATCAGAGGTAGGAGTTACCCCCAGGTTTTTAAAGACTCCCCGGGGAAAGTGCCTAAGAATTTCTATTCTAACTCAGAGTGATCTCTCTCCCCTACCCACTGGACAAGGGCTCCTTGCGTTCCCTGTCTGAACCGGGTACCGGCTCAGATCCTGCTCCCTCTGAAGTCAGTGTAGATTGGTGAATGAGAGAGAGAGATTTCAGTCTTCGCTGTGCATTGCAACCCGGGTGCATTCACCACAACGGTGGCCCTTTAAAAGGGATTGTCATGGAAAGCAGAACACGGTTTCGGGTTTTAAACAGCCCTCGGTGTGGGGACCGATCTCCTGGGTGACAGGGCCAGCCTTGGACAGACCTCAGTGAGTCAGTGCAGACAACGCTGCATCTGGCTCTCCCCCCATACCGGCTCCCCGCCGTCAGCTTTCATCGCTGCCCTGGTGCGAACCCTACTGTAGACAGGCCAAGCCACTGTAAGCCAGCCATGGCACCTGCGCAATTTACCCCTGCTGGAGATGAAAACAGCCAGCAAGCAGGGTGCAGCTGCAGCGATCACATTACAAAGGGCATATGTCACTTGGAGGGCTGGCCCAGTCAAGTAAGGAAGTGGATGCTTTGTGGGAGAAAGAAACATCGATGGCCTATTTTATGGGCAAGTGACTCGCTGGGGCATCTGATGGGTTGTGTTGTTTGCCCTATAGTATTTGCCTCAGAAGTGTTAATCAGGAAACAGAAATGACAGACGGGCACTTTACACTAGAGAAATCAATCCCTGTGCCATAGAAAGCTTCTTGCACTAATACTTGAATTGTGCTCCGCTTCCCATGTCCCTCTGAGGTCTTAGCAATTTGCGATGCATCGGTTTCGTAAATCTGGCTCCACGGAGACGGATCCGTGGTCAGTTTTGCTTTCTACATTTGGCTGTTGCCCAAAGACAAATTCAGGGGAAGGGAGCATGGGGCATACAAGAGAGATGCCGTGGCCATATGTGAAGAGGAAGGAAAAAAAGAACACTGAAATGCTGCCAAAAGAGCTTTTTCCATAAATGTGAAATGTTCGTGAGTGGCTGTTTTCTAAGTGACAGTCATAGAATCCCAGGTTTAAAAAACAGCAAGGAAAGAAAATGTGGTATTGATCACTGTGCCAATACACATGTTTATGTGAGCTTCACAACTGTAGAAGCTTTAGATGTTGATGTCTTCTTTGAGTCCTGCTTGAGAAAGCATGAAGGGTGAATTTTCAGTGTGGTGTTTGAGGAAGGGTGACTGTTTGTGGGTCTTTTTGAATAGAGGCTGTATTCCGAGTTGAATGTACACAGTTGATTGAATATGCAATTCTTATATAATTTCTTGTTGCTATTTTGCCTTTATTGGGATCTTGAAAATCCCCTTCTCTGAAAACTTGTGCTGTTCTGTGTCAATTACAGCATATAGATGCTTGTCAGTGTTCATTTCCCAAATATAAGCTTTACCTTTACCATCATCCAATCACACAATAACCTTGTTTGCAAATCCAACACTACATTGACCCCAGAGAAGAAGGCATGTACATCACCATGGAAGGGTAGCATGTGTCTTTCAACCTCTGATCATTGAGAACTCAGCGTTGTAAGAATGTGGTGAATACTGTATTTTGTATTGTTGTTAAGGAAAAAAAAACCAAAAAATCAAAAAACCCCACACTTCCCAGATAATGTGAAAACGTTTTTCTGAAAGGCAGCTTTATGGGGGTATTATATGCGTTGTGCTTTTTAAAATAATTCCTTTCGTCTATTTTGAAGATAAACACTTTTTATATCTATATCATGTCTTTGGTGAATGTGTATGCACTTATAATTTTCTTAATAAAATGTATATCCAAATGAAATTTGCACTTGCTTCAGAGTAGTAAATGGTATGGTTTTTCCCCTGCACACACACAGCAAATGGTTGTTTACAGCCAGAAGGGCGTTTACATTTGTTCGTTCTTGTTCTCTTAGTTTTCCAGTCTCCAGTGGCGTTTCCCTGAGACTCACTGAGCACAGGACGGCCTGACTTTGCAGAGAGCACAGCTCGGAGAGATTTTAAACTGTCGTTATCTTTCTGGACTTGCACTTCTCTAGGGTGTGGGGAGTTTAGATCTGAGCTAAGGCCCCTCTCCGATCACGTTTCTCTACTTCATCGGTACACGGGGTTTTTAAAAGAACAACCAATACATATGGACAAATTATGCTTTTCTTGGGAGACGCTCTGCCTGGTGTTGAGGTACCAGATGCACGACATGGGAGGGGCAAAGCCAGGATAACATCCATTGCTCCTTCCAGTCTCTGGACGTGGAGGTGACGCCTGCTGTTCAAATGGAGTCCGTTAAAGGGAGCGTTGAGACATTGATTGCCATCTCTTGAGTGTTGTGTGTCGGAAGGAGAGCAGAGCATCAGTGCTGCTGTGTGGACTGGACAGGGAGGGAGTCTCCTTGCAGTGTGGGTGGGGATTTCTAAAGGGTCTTGCGGGAGTTAGGCACACAACTCTGTTGGGTCCCGTTGAAAATCCTGGGTTTTACCTCCTGCTGCTCTGTGTAAGGCTGGGACGTAAGCTGCCAGCTGAGTACACCTGTCCCGGGTGTGCTGTAGGACTGTCCAGCTCCCACATGGCGTGGCATGTTTGAGCATGTCCACCACACTCCTACAGTCAGGGAGCCTCATTCCGCAAGCTGGATGTGCGTGGAAACCCCATCTGCATTGATGGGAGCACTGGCAGAGCTGGGGCGAGATCCTATCTCTATCCAAGTCAATGGGAGATTTGCCCGGATGCCAATGGAGTGAGGGTTCCTCCTGTTTCGTTCACATCGGTCTTTGCAAATGGTAAAATAATGTGGACGACTCCTCGATGCCAGGCCCGGTTTGTGCAGAGAGAACCAGTCACTTCCCCGTTCACTCGCCCTATCAGCAGACGCAGCTCTCACCTTCCCCAGCCGAGACTGAGGTACAGCGCCATCAGACACACGCAGAAGGGTCCCGGGAAAAGATGAGGCCACATCCCTCAGTGTTGATCAGAACACAAGGTGACCAGGCTCCTTAACAGACACGGCCCCCGGCTTCAGCGAGAAGCTGCCCTAGGGCTGGACAGTTACGCAGTCTTTGTTTGCCCCCATTATGGGAGATGGGGCATACTTCTCAGTCGTCAGGAGTTCATTGTCCCCCGGGCTCCCCTCTTTTGCTAATCAAGGCCTTGGTCCAGATCTTTAAAGGATGCGGTGGGTCAGGAGTCGGATGTAGATATGCCAGCGGCCCCACCAATGACCGGCCAAGGCAAATGTGCGGCTCTATCACAGCCCAAGACACAGCATGGGAGAGCAGCATTCCCGTTTCGGGAGGCCTGGCTGCAGATTGAGCTGCCCAAAGGAGAGAGAAAGAGGCACGTTTGCTGCTGGTATCCTGAGGAGGTGGAGGAGGGGTTAGAAAGAGGACTGGGTTGTATTTGGGGCCAGGTAAGGAAAGGGCATTCCCTGCATAAGGGGTGCCGTGGGAGGAGGTGGCTGAGGGAGAAGCAGACACGAGATGGTGAGGCTAGCGCCTTGGATGGAGTGGAGAGGGTGGGGGAGGAGAGGAAGAGAGTCCTGTGGGACCATCATGGAAACAGGGAGGTGGATACCTGACCAAAAGCGACCCTAAGGAGTAGCCAGAGATGGCGCAGGAGAGTGAGGAGGGACAGTGTTGTAAAGGCCAGGGAGGACAAGATGTTGAGCAGGGTCATAAGAACATGACAACGGCCAGACTGGGTCAGACCTGGTCCATCTAGCCCAGTATCCTGTCTTCAACGGTGGCAGTTGACAGATGTTTCAGAGGGAATGAACAGAACAGGGCAATTTATGGACTGATCCATCCCCTGTTATCCAGTCCTGGTCAGAGGCTTAGGGACACCCAGAGCAGAGGGTTGTGTCCCTGACCATCTTGGCAAATAGTCATTGATGGGCCTATCCTCTGTGAATTTATCTAATTCCTTTTTGAGCCCAGCTATATTTTTGGCCTCCACAACATCCCCTGGCAGTGAGTTCCGCAGGTTGACTGTGCGTTATGGGAAGAAGTACTTCCTTTTGTTTGTTTTTTGAACCTGCTGCCTATTAATTTAATGTGGTGACTCCTGCTTCGTGTTCTATGTGAAGGAGAAAATAACACTTCCCTCTTAACTTTCTCCACGCCATTCGTGATTTTATAGACCTCTCTCATATCTTCCCTTAGTCGTCTCTTTTCCCAGCTGAATAGTCCACCTTTTCAATCTCTCTTCAGACAGAAGTTGTTCCATACCACCAATCTTTTTTGTTATCCTTCTCTGCATTTTTTCCAATTCTAATATCTCTTTTGTGAGATGGGGCAAGCAGAACTGCAGGCAGGATTCAAGATGTGGGTATACCATGGATTTATATAATGGCAGCATGATAGTTTAGGTCTGATTATCCATCCCTTTCCTAATGGGTTCTCTTAGCTTTTTTGACTGCCCCTGCACAGTGAGCAGAGGTTTTCAGAGAACTATTCATGATGGCTCCAAGATCTCTTTCTTGCATGGTAGCAGGAAACTTAGACCCCACCATTTTCTATGTACAGTTGGGATTATGTTTTCCAATGTGCATTACTTTGCATTGATCAACACGAAATTTCATCTGCCATTTCGTTGCCAGTTTTGTGAGCTCCCTTTGAAAGGCTTTGCAATCAGCTTTGGACTTTGCAATCTTGAATAATTTTGTACCCTCTGCAAACTTTACCACCTCACGGTTTAGCCCTTTTCCCAAATCATTTCTGGTGGGCCAAAGCAGTGGGGAGGTCAGGGAGGGTGGGGACGAGGTACCTCCTCCCTGAGGAGGAGGAGCTCTTTAGAGACTTGCAGGAAGGGGTTAAGAAGACGTGAAGGGAAGATGTCATCGTGAGAGTACTATCTTAGCCGCTCATTAAGCGGGAAGGAATGGGATAGAAGCTAAAGACACACATAGAGAAGGAAGGGCCCAAAGCAGAATCCTCAGCCTGAGGCCCCCCAGGCTGGCCGTTCTGACCAGGACCCACGGCCCAGCCCAATTCAAACCAGGGTATAAATTCTCGAAAAATTCCCTTATGCCGCCTCCCCCACCTCGGGAGCCGCTCCAGGTTCTCCACGAGCCCCAGGCCATGCTGGGAGTTTTCGTTAATGCTCTGCAGACGTGTGGATGGATGGCATGTGTTCTACAAAGCTGCTATCGGTTTACTTTACTGGGGCACCTTAATGCACCGAGGCCAGAGCCTGCCGTACTGCAGTGCCTGACGCCGAATCCCACGAGCCCGGGTATAAAGGACCAGGCGAGACGAGTGCATTTCCCTCACAGCCTGCAGGAGGGATGACGGGCTTGCTCAGGGGCCGTCCACCGTGTCCGGCAGAGCCGGGCAGGGATAAAGAGCCCAGTGCTTGGCGTGGCTGGAGCACGGAAGGGATACAGGCCTTGTCATGAGCAGCACGTCAGCACCGTCCCCTCCAGCTCGGCAGTCCTTCCCTGCTTCCCGCTTGCTCCAGCAGGGCAGCAATTTACCGCTGGTCTGTGCCAAAGGGGGCTTTTCCCCTCGCACTCAGGTTACACGGGTACAGCTGGCAAAGTCTTACGGAAGTGAGCCGAGCTCATTTCCCCCCTCGCCCCCTGAGAGGAAGCATAGTCACTCCCTCTCACAGGGCTTTGTTTAACCCCCCTCCCCTAAAGTTTCAACTACTACCCCCCGCATCATATCAAATACAAATCTTCTCTGGCCCCCCTTACTTCAGTGTGTGAGCTCTCCGCACTCCTCACTGGGGGCGTGGATCCTCACGTACCTCTGAGAGGCAAGGCAGTGCTATTACCTCCACTGAAAGAGGGGAACCGAGGCCCAACTTCTCAAAGGTTGGTCGGTGCCTAGGTCCCACGGACGTCATGGGAGTTAGGTGACTTAGTGCTTGTCCAAGGTCGCTCTGGGAGTCTGGGACAGAGCAGGGACTCTGACCCTAGTTTCCAGCTCGTGCCCTAACCATTGAGCCCATCCCTTTCCCCAGAGGATACAGGTGTCTTGGTTACTTTTCCAGCCAAGGAAAGGTTTTGGTTTCTATTTTTCATCCCCCCATCCTGAGAAATTTTTAAAAACTTCCTCCATCCCATGGGGGGGGAAATAATCCCCCTGGTTGATGGGGAGTAAAATTAGTCCCTGATATTTGGGGAGGATTTAAACACCCCCATATGAAAGAGAGTAAAATACACCCTTAACAGGGGTGGTGAAAACAGCAACCTCTACAGGGTAGAGTGCAAAACCCATCAGGAAATAAAAGACCGAGAGCCAGCAATTCTTCTCCAATCTCCCAGGCACGAGGCACTGTGAGAGAGAGAAGACCTCAACCTATCCCGGATCCTAGAGGATATCTCATCAATGAGGAGAAAGAGTGCCGTATGCTGGGGGAAAGGAAAGCGATAACACAGTTGTCATTACACTATGGACCGCCTGCCACTCTAGGTTGGAAATAGAGACGCATGGCAAAGGGCGTCAAGGCCTCCAGAGAGTGTGTGATCTTACCCTGGGTGGTCCTATGTGCCCCTGACACCAGCATCACCAACTCCAGATGTTCCGTTTACCCACACACTTTAGGGCTCCCCACCCTTTCCCAGTCCACAGGGCTCCAGGGAAAAGGCGCCTACCCTTTCCGAATCTGTAGGTTTCTGGGCGTATTCTACTATGGGTTTGCCAGACCTTTTACCAGTGAGAGAGCCTTATGCGGGAATATCCTTAACCTCTGTTGGTTAACAATTACCAAACATAATACACATGCTAAGCATACGACGCTATGGTCACCAATCCTGATCAGGCAGATGGACTTTCTCTGTTGGCCAGGCAAGGTCAGTCCTGTCTACGTTCTGGTTGCTGTACATGACGGTCGTGCAGAGGATGCTAGCAGCTCTGATCTTCGGCTGTGTCTTGGTGGTGAATTCGTCCTCTTTCCTCCTTGTTCCCTAGCTGGTCTCCATCTTTGACCCGTTGTATAGTGAAACTTGAATCCTGCTTAGCTATACTTTAACCGGTCATTTTACTAAAATACTACAAAATAAATCTTTGACCAATCCTAACATATGAGTGAGTTTGCTAAATGTGGCAGCTAACCAAAAAAAAATCTTTCCTCTACGCTAATGGTGGCATTTTCTTAGTAAGGTGAGGCAGCGAGGGATGGCAATAACAATACCCAGCAGGGAGGTAGCGGAGAAGACACATGCCTGCTGCTCCAATTCTTTGGGTCCTTCTGCTTTTTGCTTCTTCCACATACCAGGGCTGTCTTTCAGTCCAAACTGGCATCCATCAGGCCTGCAGTTTAAATGTGAGGCAAAATAATCAAAGTGCAAACAAAGCAACCTCTGGAAGCTTGAAAGGCTCTGAAGCTCGCTGCCCTCCTGGGTACCATGACGGCCTTTCATTTTAGCTCAGAGAATTCTTCATTAATATTGATACCAAACACAAACTGTCCGATAGGCTCCATCACGGTATCGTTCAGCCCATTTCCAGGTAAAGTGTGTTCTCCTTCCAAAGGAAAGGGTTCCGTGCCCCAGGGCAACATTCACTGTGCTAGATCCTGGCAGAAGCCCTCGCTCTGCTAATTGACAGTAATGTAGGTTCTGCCCAGCCGCAGTTTCTCCTTTTGCTTCAGTTAGCAAAGGGACACGCACAAAAGAGCATGTTCAAAACTGGCTCTTGACGTGAGTGTGGATTTGAGCTCAGAACATCTGCAGGATCTTGGGCATTTTTAGCTGGAGAGTTGCTTTGGCTCTTCTTACCTGCACACTAGGGCACCCCTCCTTTACCCCAATCGGTAGGACTCAAAGTATAACCCAGTTGAGGCACCTCCACCCTTTCCCAAACCGTAGGGCTCTGGTGAAATGGCATCTACCCTTGCCCAATTCATACTCTAGAGCTCAGGGTCACCTATTCCCAGGCCGTAGGGCTCTGGACATAAGCTGGTTAATTGAAGTACCCACTGTTTCCCAATTGGTGGGCCTCCAGGCGTAATTCTCTGCAGGCGTGTGGGGTTTTTTTACCAGTGAAGGAGCCTTGCACAGTAATATCCTCATTCTCTATTTATTAACAATTACCAAACAGAATACACACCCTAAGCATGCAACGCTCACCACGCCCAATAAGGCAGACAAACTTCTCCTGCTGGCCAATCAGGATTAGATCATCTGGGGACTCCAGCTTCTAATATCATTGTCAGGAGTTGAGGTCTGGTGGTTCCGATCTTGGGCTGTGTCCCGGAGTCAGGTTTGAAAACACTGTCTTTTGGACCCTCAGGTTATATAGTTAAAAGTTGGGTCCGGCTTAGCAATACCTTAATTGATCATTTTAAACTAAAATACTACAAAGCACCCACCCTAGTCCATTACGAAACAGTTTTAGAACCAATCCTCTCCCACCACTTGGATTGTTTCTCTCCATTGAATAACTAAGTGTGCAACATTTAAATCAACGAAGCAGATGGAAATCATTCAGATAAACAATAGAGAAGCAGGGACCGTAAGGACAAAACAATAAGACGTGTAGATTTTACAGCCAGAGCCGTTGATCGGGGATTCCTTGCCAGACAGAATGCTAGCAGACAAAGCTTTCTTTCCACATCTTAAGATCCGTTTCTTTATCTGGGGGTGGTAGGTACTACTAGGACAGTCGGACCTTCTCAATCGCCCGACATGACGTCGTCTGGATGTCATTTCAGGAATGTGAAGATGTGACCACATGCTATTTAGCTTGTGGCTGCTGTCTCCCCTAATGTGGCTGCTGCTGCTTAGCCCACGAATAAGGCCTAAGCTGAGGCCTTACATGAACACGTCAAAGGGCTCAGTTAGACCTGGCACGAGGCGATTGCTGCTGCTTCTGTACGGCTGGAGACAGTTCTCTGGGGGGCTAGGCCAAAAGGGCTGGGGCAGGCGGTTAGCCAGGTGGGGTGGGCTGAGGTCACCTTGGAAAGGGAGAGACATGGCAGAGGGCTGGGGAAAGCTTCATGTCCTGTTCCCGTCACTCACCCATGCGTCCCGGCTGCTCTGCTGCCGAGCCTTGGAGGTGGCGGGGTCTCTTCAGAGCTTGGCTCAGCCCGTGCTCGCCAGATGATGTAGGCTTCCTTTGTATGGACACCGACTCGTCCCACACTCTTTCCTCCAAATGAACCCATCTCCCCTCCTCAGTGCCTTTCTGCTCTCTGGGAGCTGACTCGCACTCACCTCCGCACCCCCACGCCATTTGGCACCGTCGTCACAGCCCATGGCTGGGTCTTGCTCGGGGCCGGACACCATTGCCCTCTGTTTCCCCACTGGTGTCTGTGTGTGTTAATTACGAGCCCTTCATTTCTGGGCCGTCCCGGAGAAGCGTGGGGGAGCAAAAGGAGTCGGGGGGTGTGATGGAACTGTCTGCAGGAGACGCGAAGCCCGGAGCAGGCCTGCTACAGGAGCTAACCAGAGAGACGTGGTCTGGGGAGGTTCCCTTCCTCCAGCAGCTGGTTCCTTAGAAGAGAGCTGACGCAGTTTGGGAGGGGGCTGACTGTAGGAAGGCTGCAGCGAGTCAGCTCTGACCGGGACAGCTGCAAGCTGAGCCCCAGAGCTGGTCATCCCCTAGGATCCCATTTCTATAAGGGCTCTAGGAAGTCATCCTTTTGCTCATCCAGGCTCTGAGGTGAGAGCCGGGCCCCGAGACCGATTTTGGGACTGGGAGTTTCCCTTTTTGAGCTGCTCTCTGAGTAAACCCAGACACCAGGCAGTGTGTGACTGGATGAGCAAGCGTGGGGAGTCTCCGTAAACGGGCCTGGAAGAGGGAGGATAAAGGGTGAGGCACCCCAGTCACGAGAGGGCACCCGGGGGAGGCCAACTACATTTGGCTCCTGAACGGGGACGTGAACCTTCCGGCCTCCAAGAGGGGCTGTGGAGGAATGGTTAATGAGACAGCAGCAACAGGCTGAGAAGGGGTGAAATCCTCAGCTCCAGCAGGCCTTCCTTGTCACCCTCCATCATACGCAGGGAGCTCAGCTGGCCAAACAGGGACGGAATCGCCACTGATCTCATCCCTCCCCTGCACGAGGATCAGACCGTCTGAGAACGTTTTCTCAGGAAGCCATAATTCAGGAGCCCGATTGCTGCCCATCCATCCATTCTGCAACTCTCAGCATAGCAGGGGATGATTAATGGGCCTGCACGCTAGCATGACAGTGGCCTTTGTGGTGGATTTTCCCGCTCCAAAGTGATTTCCCACCGACCCACAGCAATCTGGGGTTGCAAGTTTCCACAGTGGATCGCCACTTGCTTCTCTGCTGTCAGTGCAGCTCTCCTTGCGCCCGAGGGCCGGGGTGAGGCTGGGCGCACAGTTCCAGGAACAGATCCTTGTGCATTTGAATGTTCTGCAGCCACTGGCTGATCACTGGAAGCCTGCATTGTGACATGGTCCTGCCAGTCAGTGCTTGTTTCTCAGGACCAGAAGTGGAGCTCCACCATCTGCAGCTGCTCCGTGAACGCCAGCAGCAACCTTGAATTGGCTCTTGCTCTGTACCACGTGTCCTGTCCTCCAGGAAGTCGTCACGCTCTCCCCCGGCTCTACAAATACCAGAGGATCAGGCTTCCTGCACTTGCCACACTCACGACAATAGCGCAGAGCTATGCAGGCTCCGTGCTTCTGTCCGAGAGGGCGGACGGCACCACGTCCCAAACGGGTCCATGGGATTTTCAAAACAGGAGCAAAAATTATGGGATAGGCAAGGCCTCAGGATGGATCATGATGGTAGTCACCCCTTCAAGACACATTTCTGCCCCACCATGCATTGTCAAAACTTCCCAAAGGACCATGCCCGGGCTGGTTGCAAATTGCACCATGGGGTACTTACTCATGGTGCACAGCGCATGGTGCATTGAAACGAGCCCTCCTGAGGAGTACGTGCAGTGCTGACGCACGGAGCCGAGCACACGCGCACAGGTGATATGCTAACGGCGCAGTTTTATGAAAAGGTAACTTGCATCAGCAAAAGTTCATGGTGTAGCCCTGGCCTAAGGAGAAATCCTCTGGACACTGGTCAGTGTGGGTAAACCACACCTCCTGGTCCCCTGCCCCACACAAGAAAGTTATTCCTAAGCCCCTTTACATCTAGGTCTGCGCCTGTACCTAAAACTGACAGAAATGGGTCATTTCCAGCACTGTCTGATTTTGATAAAGGTTTCTTGGGTTCCACTGAAAAGCAAAAACTTTGGCAGAAAAGTTTAGACCAACAGTTTTTGGTTTTTGTCAAAAAAAAACTTTCACGGGAACCAAAAATATGGACTACTGCTGAGATTACAAAGCCCTTTTTTCTTTTTTCAGACCGTATAGAGACGGTCTGAAACATGGATTTTGTTGTTTCCTTTTTATATTAGAGATTCACTTCCAGCCTCACATGGCTTATCTTCAAAGACTCCATGGTCTACTGGCATAACGACATCACAGACACCAAGGTAGTGAAACCTGAGCAACTGAGAAGGGATAGGATTTTTATTCAGACTGTATGAAACTTAGCTCTTCTTGCTAATTCAGACCTTTGCGTGAAACAGCTGTTAAGAAAAACTATCTTTTAGTGGTTAAGCATCCTTCCTCCTTTAAATCACAAACTCAGACCTGTCAAGATATGCAAATATACCAGAACAACCTTAACTCTGCCCTGTAGTAATGTTATGAGGGGAAAACCTATTAAATGTGTTTTAAAATCAGTATGAACTGAGATGGGACTCATAACCTATACTCTGCCCTCTATGATGCCATGCAATAATTTTATAGTTAACTGTGTATTTCCATTGCTTACTATGCATGGATTACTTTTAAATTCAATTTTTACTCTGGATTTTTTGCTTATATAATCATTGGCTTGGAGAGAATTACAACATATAGTGTGTTTAAGTCCAGAAGTTACTGATGTATTAGTTTGTACCTTAACTCTATTGTAACATTGTTTTTTTTTTTTAATCTGGGAATTTGAATGCTAAGTGTTCTTGTTCTCATAGCTCACGGCAGACTATTAGAGGAGACACACACACTGTGCGCTCTCGCTCTTTCACAGAGCTGACCTTTGTTCATTATTATTGTGAATTATATATATTGTGATAGTGCGTAGGAGCCCTAGTCATGGGTGAGGGCCCCATGGTGCTAGGTGCTGTACAAGCATAGAACCAAAAAGATGGTCTCTGCCCTAAAGAGCTGGCACTCTGACTAAATTCATTCCTGATTTGCTGGTCTCTGAATCTAAAATCAAGCTTAGAGTTAGTGCAAGTATCTGTTTGTTCTCCGTGCCTGAAAAGGCTAACACTAAACATGGTATCATTTGCCAAGCTCGTAAAATACAGGAATCATCTTATTTTACTTTTTTCCATCTACAGATTTTGTTGGAGGGGAAATATTTCAGTCCCAGATAGACTAAGGGATGGGAGGAATTAACGAGCTACCAGAAGAGACTGCAGAGCAGTGATTAGGTGGGTGGTGGTTGGCCACCTGACAGCAGGGGATGAAACAAAAGGATGGGAAGATCTGCTGCATCTGGGAGGTCTTGCTTCGTTGCAGCTTTGTTTGCTGCCATTCCCACGTGACATGCTCTCCCTTTGACCTAGCTCATCTAGAGTGTCGATGATAATCCCAAGCGCTTGGCCCTTCTGGCTCCTCTTCTCCACCACTTTTCCTGATCTCAGACTTGTCTGTTTCTTGCTGCCATGTTGTTTGTTCTGACTTTGGAAGTCTTTATGCCCTTTCCCCAGGCTTCCCAGAGTTGACATGCTGGCTTGGCCAGCCTTTCCCTTTGTCTGTACAAAAGCGAAAGAATTCTGTTCTCTCAGAAAATTGTGACTTCAGGTCTTTCCCTGTGTCCAAACCTAATCTCAACAAATAGAAGTTCCTAGATCAGTCACTGCCCCTGCTGTGAGAGCTTGATCTCACCGCACCTTGACCCCAGAGTAATTCAGTGTACACCAGTGCAACTGAGAACGCAATCTGGTCCTCAGCAACATAACTGCTTTAGAAAAGAAGATGTAAAAGCAGCATGATGCTCTAGGCTCTGTCATGAAGATCTGGTTTCTCTTAAGCTTAATGAATCAGCTGACTGCCATCTACACCTGTGCAATCTTCTGGAAACCCATGAGAAGCAGGGAAGCTTACGGTAGAACTATCCCACCATAATCCTGGCTCTCCTCAAACCCCGCAGAGATCCTCTTGTGTAACAGAAACCCAGTATTTCAATATTTGTTTTCATCTCAATGCAAGACCCAAAGTGGGGATATCGAAGCTTTCCATGGAACGGAAGTTTCCCAAAAAAATTTCCATTGGGAAATGACAAAACACTTGGTTTTAGCTGTGTTTGATGTTGAACTGCGTCCGCCTGATCTCTCAGGGTGGCTGACGGAAGCTGTGATTGTAGGAGAGCCTCATGCCCCTTAATGGGCCAGGCTCTCAACCTGAAATAGATTTCCCATGATGCATGACTGTTGTTGAGTCACTGCGGCGGTTTAGAGAGAAGACACCAATGCATCGGGGGAGATGTAGTCCTGCCAAGGAAGCTAGCTCATAAAGGAGAACGGGGAAATGGAGCACCTGAGTTACAACTCCTATGAGCAGTGTGGCAGCGCAGGCAGACACAGATGAATGTAAGACTGGCCTGAAATGAAATATTGCAATTTTCCCAGGACAAACTTCAATTTCGCAGAAGCTGTATTTTCTGTGGAATAAACATTTGGATGGACAATTCTCATCCAGCTCTAAATATAATCACATGGTGCAACAGGGGTGTTCCCATGGCTGGTATTTCGTTCCATAAGTCCCACCCATTGCCTTAGGGTGGAGGCCCCTCCTACAGTCATTGTGAGGGACAGATATTTACCCAGGAATCAGTGTGTCGCGACCAGCATGTAGGCGGTCTGACCTAGTGTTAGAGCAGGATGCGACCTAGTGGTTAGAGCCGAGACCAGCACAGGGAGCCAGGGCCACAGTCAGTAGCCAGGAATCCAACCAAGGGTCAGACCCAGAGTCAGAAGGGCTGGAGCAGGACAGGAGCAAGGCTGGGAACAAGGCAGGTGCAGGAGCAATCGCAGCTGCAGACGTAAGCATTGAGCAGCCAGATGTGCTGCTGTTGCTGACTTTAGATGCAGACCCGTTGGCTCCTTTCATCCAATCAGGTGGTTCTGTCCCAACTCAGCTGGGCTCATGAACCTGCCTAAGGCTGAACTTCCTAGCCCCAAGGTCAGCTGAGGGAGCCCAAGTCCGTGGTTCCTGGCGCACTCCAGGAGTGTAATCAGCCATAGTTACCTTGATCAGCAAAGACACGCCCAGTGCCTACAACATCCATCCCCCTGTCACTTATCAGGGGCCTCCATCCTTTTGGGGACTGGCCAATCCTAAGGTGTGGTGCAGGTTCTCTGGGGCCACATGGGATAGGCAGCCGTGGCGCCTGTCTGCCAACCCAGAGCTCAGACATTTGGTGGCACATGCCTTTTCCGGGAGCCCACAGTCCCTTCTTGAAAGGCAAAACCCATCCTGCAGTTCCAAGAGAGCTGGCAACAGAATGTAGGGATGCATTTCCTCTCAGCTCCCCAGCCAGTGGAGCTGGCTGAAAACATTTTGATGGAAGACTTTTCCATTGCAGAAAAGGGAGTTCTGTCAAAAACCAAAACGTTTTGTGGGAGCATGTCACTTTTGGAGAAATTTACGACAGGAAAGTCAAAAAGGTTAGTTGCAACTTTCTGGTTACGTTTTGAGAATGGCAAGATGTTTCATTTTGTCAAGGTGAAAACATTTCCTTTCAACTTTCATACTTCATTTTGGTTTGTTTAGCTTGTTATATTATAATTTTAGTTATAAAATTATGTACTACGCTCTAGAATTATATGCTAATATTCTCTTAAAATATATAAAATATTTATGGGTCCACATATTTAATTTCAATGCTGAAACATACTAATGTTTTATGTTTTATTGGAACAAGACATTTTGCTGTTTCCAAATCACAGCTGGGATCGCAGATTTTCCTTCCTGCGGGAGAGGAGAAAAGTTCAACTTTCTGTTTTGATTCAGAACAAAAACAGTTTTCAAAATGGCAACATTTCCTATGCTAAGAAAAATCTGTTTTCTGACTAGCTCTAAAGCCAACCAAGGCTTGGGAGCAGCCGGCTTCTCCTGTCTACCTGTCCTTAGTCAATCAGAGTTCATCTCACTGCTTCCGATCTGTGGAGAGGGGGCTCCACCCATGCTACACCTGGATTATTCAAGTGGGAATAATGGGTGGGAGATGAAGGGGGTTGGAGGGGAAAACCAGTCCCGGTTAGTACATGGGTGCACAGCACTGCTGTTTTGACAACTTTAGGGACTGAAAGCAGTGGTAGTTGAGGGCTTTTTCTGTGATGGGCTAGAATTGGGCCCAAGATACTTATCTGTACAATGGGACATTTTGTGTCTGTTTTGTATCAAACCATTGCCCTCAGTTTCTTTCTCATTTTAGCAGATGTACAGTGCACAGTATTTTTTGTACTGTCTCAGCTCCGTTTGAAAGAGAGAATGTAAAATAGGGGGATTAAAACAAAACAATTTGCTGCCTTGATTCTTTGTGATTCTCTGCGGTGCCTCAGGTTCAGTTATTAGTGTATTAGTGATGGGTGAATCTCAAAAACGGCAGAGGTTTAGCTCAGAGGAGACGGCAGTTTCAGATGCGATTCCAGATCTCATCTGCACTAGAGATAGGCAAGACCTTCAAAGTTCATGTCTGGCAGGGGATCCCAACTTTGGTGATGGTAAGACCTAGATTTTTCCTTGAAGTTTGTGCAATAACATCAGTAACTTACATTCTCGTTGGTTTGTAAAATCAGGTGCAAAACCTTGGGAGAACAAGCATTCATGTGAGATGACTGGTGCTAATTTTGCTTAGGAACGCCACCAGCCTAGCCTGTTTTGGGCTGTACTTTTTCACGTTTCTGCCTTGTCTCTGACAAAACCAAGAAGTGCAGAAAATACATACAATGAAGAAATGCAAAATAGTCAAGATTTGTTCAAAGCTGAAAAAGGTTCATTTTCTCTAAACTGCTTCCCTCATGCATTATATTTTTAAAATCTTGAAATGTACCACACAAAAGTAAACATCCCAGTGAAAGACCTTTTTTTCTCTCTTCTCTCTTACGCTAGCATTACGTTGTTACAAATGCAGTTGAGTTACTTCTTATTTACACGGGTCTCCGTGAGCTAAGAATCAGGACCTTGTTTCATCTGAAAAGTTACTGACCTGCTGATCAATTTTCTGCCCATGAACTGAAAATGTAGGACTGACTGATTTCCGGTACACAGATAGGAACACACAGTAGTGCTACTGGAAGCGTTTCTCTGGATTAACGCCGGTATAACTGAGATCAGGTCTAACGCCGGTATAACTTGACCTAATGCTCTCTCCTTAGACTTTTCAATTACTTAGTTTTACTAGTTACTCAGGACCCACAAATCTGAACGGTGTGAACATTTGTCCTCACAGGAATTAATTAGATTATCTTTAGTTTACATCCTGTAATCACAGTTTCTCAAACTTTGGCAAATCCTCTTGAGCAGAATTCCAGCCGTTGGGGCCCAAGATGCATCTCACGGCAGGCTTTCCTGCTCAGGGACACAGAGAAAAGATTTCTTCTCAGGCCAAGCATATGTCCAACACTTGTTAGCAAATAAAACAGAGAGAGAGCTGTACGCCATGCAGAGATTGTCCCTTACAACTAAACAAGCGCTTAGAAATGGAAATCGTACAGCTTCCAAACGACACATGTCACAGAGGCAGTGGCATCCACACTAAAAGTAGAGCTGGTTGAAATGTAAAATTTAATTTTTGTGCAATTTTTGATGGCAACAATGGTAATTTTCTTAGAAATTAAAGCTTGTCTGTGTCTTTAGATGAAAAAATTCAAATCAAAGCATATTTTTGTTTTGTTTCACATTCAATAATTTCATTGACATTTTCCCCCCTCTTCTTTACTTCCATGCCCTCTTTTTTTTCCTCCCATTGGTTAAAAAAAAAAAACTGAGAAGGGGAAAAGAGTCTAGTGGGGGAAAAAACTAAAAAGTGACCATTCTGTTTTGATTTGAAAAGGGAAATTTGTCATAAATGTTGATAAAAGTGAGAAATCAAAAAGTGAAACAGAAAAAAAAATCCCTTTGGCACTGACTGTAGCAGAATGAATCATTGGGTCAAAGAAAATAAAAGGGAAAAAAACGTGGGAAGAAGGGGAAAACCAAAAACCGCAAATTATGAAATTTCAGAAAGGTTTCAGTTTTCTAAAAGTGAAATGAAACAACATTTCAGGATGAATTGAAAGGAAAACTTTGGGTTTCATTCAAAACTGTCTCTCTGAAAAGCAAAATTATAAAAGACATTATTTGCCCATGACAAAAATCATTTTCTACAAAACCCCATTTTTCAGAAGGAAAAGCTTTCAGCTGCAAAATTTTTATCAGCACGGGTAATTGTGAGAGCTGGGTAGGAAACAGTTTTCCCATTCCCTGAATATTTCCAAGTTCGGAATTTTTCCCATTCAGACTCCAGGTGAAACTGAGACCTTTTGGCATTTTTTGAAGAAAAAGCAGAGACACACCACAGTTCAGAACAGCCAATAGCACTCTCCGAAGTAGGCGAAGCCGGCTCTAACCACTGGGATATTGGTAAAGCTCCATGAACTCTTTTATTTTTTATAATTTTTCATTTTGGGGGGAGGGGGATTTCTTATTTCATTTTAGCCATTTCCAACAGTTCTGCTCTTGTGCGGGGGTGTCGGAAGACCTGGGAGGGGGGCCGATACTGCTGGGGGGAGTTGAGTTCTGCCTCTAGGGGGACTGATCGGCCCGGCAGGGGGGGTCCCCAGGGGCTGGGAGCCCATGAGGAAGGAGTGCAGAGCTTTCCCACTCTCATTCCCCAGCCGTGGCTTCTGTGTCCGGGCGTTGCGATCCGGTGCACAGGGTCACGGTGCCACCCGGGTGTGGCCCGGCTGCCCCTGTGGTGATGGCGGGTGGGCAGCCCACATCTGAGTAACGGGGCTGTGACAGGGCACGGTTAACAGCACCTGGGCCATGGATGTGGCTGCGATGTGAAGGAGGCGCCGGGCTCCGCGATGAGCAATTGAACCCTGGCTCTAGGGGGATTGAGTGCCAGGCTACCATATAATTGGGGGGAAACAGGCCGCAAGAGGGGCTGCGAAGGGAACCTGGCCTGAGGCTGCAGGGAGCCCTCTCTTGCTCTCAGCCTGTATGAGGCTGTTACGCTTTGTCAGGCAAGAATAATTGGTGCCAACCTGGCGTGCGTGTGTGTGACTCTGAGGCCACCCAAACTGGCCAGGCAGTGAAGTACACTGGGTAGCGACAGAGACGCCTTGTGACAGCTGCAAACCCATATGCCAGGTCGAATGCCTGGGGCAGGGAGCCCAGGCCCACGGGAGAGGAGCTGCAGCCGTGGACACCGCCGGGTGAGTTTCTCATTGTTATGGCACTGTAATGGTCTTGCGTTGTTTGACGTTGGCGAGACGCACGGGGCTCTAGCTGTTGGCTCTTCAGGAGTGGGTGTGTGTGTCTCTTTCTCTCTCCTTGGGTGTTGACCAGCCGTTCCAGGCTGCATCTTAACAATCTTTCCCGGGATACATTTAGTCAAACCCGGTCTGTTCCCCTAAACAGCTTCCGTTTTGATGAACCTGCATTTTCCAGTGACAAAACGGTTTTGCTGAAAAATTCGCAGCCAGCTCTGGTAATTATGTTAGTATTGGTAGGGGTGCGGTCCAACATGGACCCCAGGAAGTCATGATTTCTGGAGAGGAAGGCTGGCCCAGGAATTAGGGTGCTAACCTCAATAGAAGAGACCTCCCTTCAGTTGCTTGCTCTGCCAGAGCCTTCCTGCATGACGTCAGACAAGTGCCTCAGTTTCCCTTCTGTACAACTGGCGTTACTTCCTTTCTGCATGGGAGTGTTGTGGGGCTAGATACAGTAAAGACTGTGAGATGCTCAGCTACTCCCGTGATGGGGCCAGGGAAGTACCTTAGAGTGTTCTATTCCTAGCTCCGTCACTGATGTGAATGAAGTTCTGCACTTGTGCACAGGGCAGCTTTTAATATGCAAAGTGATCCACCTGCGTCAGGCACCATCCACATGGCAAACTTAATCCTCTCGCACAAAGCTGCATTTTTTTAAAATCTCACAGATGCAGGAAAGCACTGACCCTTCGCTTTTGTCCCCTGGTTCTGGTTTAACAATGGTTAAATACAGCCTTCCCCATTGTGCTCATTATGTGCAGGTGACCAGAAGGAATCTTTATCGCAGTTTAAACATGTTTTCCAGTGGAAATCCCACCTCAGAGGTACCAAGCGTGACAATAGCAGGTGGTCATCTGATGCCCATGAGCACTTCCTGTCCCAGCCAGGTGCAACAGCCACGGGAGCCAGGAGATGTTAAACCCAGCCATGGGACCGTGGGTATAACACTTTCTAACACTGACCTCCCTTCATGTGACTAGGCCAGCACAAAAGAGCAGTCTCGGCCCGGTGCTCCTGCACATCACCACTTCTTCGAGGTGTGAGAAGAAAGATCATCTTTGTCCATGGTGGAAAATCCCCAAATGGCTCAGTCTGGAAGGGAGGCTGGCAGGGAACTGGGGTGAGGGAGGGGCAGAGCTTCCCAAACTTCCGGGAAGCAAGTGGCATTACACAGAAACCAGAGAGAGTCAGCCTCTCCCAGCTGCTACGCAGCACAGGTGCTGAGTGGACTACAAACTGCCAGGCAAAGACACCCCTACAGCTGGCCAGAAAAATTCACGACACATCTTCCCATTGGAAATCAGAACATTCTGTGGAAAAAGATCCATTTTAGTAAAAGTTTCCATCAGGAAAATGAATAAAGTCATAGATTCCAAGGCCAGAAGGGACCAGAGGTTACAATGAGGAGGGACAGAAAACTGCAACGCCTATGAGGCGTTGAGGTAGTTCAGGTAGACGGTGAGTTTAATGTCAAGCCAAAACCAAAGCCTTTCTGTAGCCACTGGTGTGGAGCTTGGAGGGAGGCGCACGGGTGGCAAGAGGGAAGAGTTTGGAGGAGGCACCTGGAAGTCAGTCTATGTGCACATGGTTGGAATGCATAGTAGAGTCCGTTTAGTTTTAGAAACACGGAGTCTTCCATATGATTGCCAACACATGGCACATGAAAAATTTTAGATAGTGCCAAACCACAACATTGCTGGAACTTCGTGTTCCATCCAAAGTTGAGATCATCTGGTATTTTAGCCAGCTTCAAATGGAAAACAAAATATTTCAATATCAGAATTTTCATTTTCAATGCGCTCCAGTCATTCAGACATTTCCAGAATCCTATTAACTGCACAAGAATATTACTTGGGAAAGGCCCATTTTCTTTGCAATAAACCATATGTTAGGGGAGACCATTATGTTACAGAGTCATGTATTAAACATAAATCATTTGAATTAGAAGTTAGCAGACAGACTAATTAGAGGCCCAGTGATTGGTGTAATAGATAACCAGGTCAAAGCAAGTTTATTGCAAGAAATACATTGGACATTGTAGAGAAGAGTGAATGTTTTAAGGCTGAGGTTAAAGGAACGCCATCCTCCAAACCCAACACTTGGCATAGCACGAGAATCTGCTGATGGCAGCTTCGTTACAGCAGTAGAAACCTACGTGTGTCTGTGTGTGTCTATATGTGCCCGCTCCAGCGTGTGTGTGACAGGCTAGCCATAGTGGCGTAACTCATGTCTGCAGGGATGGCAGGACTGCAGCGAGATGGGGAGGGTGGGGCCTGGTTCATTCGCAAAGAATGAAGCTGCAGGTTAAATTGAACAAGTGGAACTTGATTGAACCCTGTGCACTGCTTGGTCCATGTGGCCGCGTTGCTTGCAGCCCAAGGCCTCGCAAATACTGTTTTCCTGTCAATAACAGTCCCTCCAGGGAATATGGCCCTCGGAGTCTAGTTCCACTGGTCATGATGCATCTTCTCAATTTTACAAACATTTAAATATAAATCTTAAAAACAAATCATTGATGCCCAGCCCTTCCCTCCCCATGTCCCTTCTGCCAGAGGCTGGCAGCACTGAACCGAGTTGAAGCATCATCTTTTCCGCAGACACAGTTGGTTACACAGTCTTTGTGAGGTGACCTCTCTGTCTCTGAGCCGAGCAAACCCTTTCTGTGGAGTTCCTTCCCATATGGAGGGATTAGGCCCCGGATGGTTCTGTCTGTATGATCTTTGTAGGATCTCTCTGGCTATTGTGCCTGCTGGCTTGTAAGTGCCCCCTGTTCCTTTGGACGAGGTGACCTCCTTGCAGTCACCTCATTTGACCTGGGTCGCATTGCACCCCTCACGACTCCTTCAGTCCACTCCTTGTCCTGTCCCTCTAATGGCTGGAGCTTCACAGCAGTGTCTGTCTCCAAGACTGGTACATCCTTGGATGCCCTGTTGTAATCTGGTGCCTGATTTCTCTGCTTGGTTGGCCATCTCCTCATGATGGTGTCCCCATCCTTCTGGCTGCAACGGGTCTCCCCTCATTGGTAGCTAGGTTTTCCAGCTGTCTTTCAGGCTATCTCAAATTCACTGCCATCAGATCGATGTCTCTGGATCAACTGAGCGGTCTGTGTAGACCCGCTCAGTTGAACTAGAAATGGACGTAGGAAAACCACCCCCGTAAGTGGCACAGCACAGTGTGGACGGTGCGCGGAGCACACAGCGAAGTTGACGGGTGATACGCAAGTTTTTTGTGTCACTTGAGTATCTCCCGTCGACTGCCACCGAATCCGGAAGGTAAGTGTAGACCAGGCCTTAGACCTGCTTTTTTTCCTCCCCAGCTGCTTCTCCTCTGCCCTGTCCTCCTCACCCTTTCCCTTCTATATCCCCTCTTGCTCCCTTTGCATTTCCATTTAGCAAATCCCCTTCCAACAAAACCCACCCAAGAATTGAACCCCTAGACCCAAATAACTTGTGCAAAAAGACTGCAAGTTCTTCAAGATAGGGGCTGTCTATTACTGTGTGTTCGTACAGCATCTAGTGCAATCGGTCTCATTCTCAGTTAGCCCCTAGACACTAGCATCAATAAACCCCTGATTATTCTTCTCTAAATACTCGTTGCTCCTCCTTCAAAGGCACGTCCACTCAGAGCTGGGCTCTCTGACCGGGGAGGACTGCTATCGATGCTCTTTCAAACAAAAGAAAACATCCCTCCCCACTGACCCCCTGTGCTGCCGGGTGCTTGAGAGACATGCTGCAGCAAAGCCAGAAAGAAGAGAACACGAGCAGCGGTAGAGCCCACTGTTGACTGCTACAAAGAAAATCCAGAAGAGGGAACTTCCACAAACCTCCATTGCTGTGACGAGAGAGGATGATATCTGTCTCCACAGAGACAACAAAGTCAGACTCCGCAGATACATACATTACTTTGCAAACCCAGAATGATGGAGACAAAGGATTGAAGAGAGGAGAAAAATGCTTCACAACCATGCAGTAGGCTGTCCGTTTTTCTTTCTCCTGTATATGCATCTGCTCTAATCAACCTGTTTCTAACCAATTGTTGCATGGAGTATGTAGCAGAGCAGCAATGGCCAGCTTACAGCTGTACTGACATGGCACTTGGATATTTCAGCTTGTTTTTCCTACCCAGCCAGCAGCCAGATGTAGTGAGAGCCCATGATCCTTGGCTGGTACAAACTGACACAGCATCACTGCAGCCAATGGAGCAAGGCAAATTTACAGCAAGTGAAGAACTGACCCGTCATCTTTGAAAGGGTGCAGGACTTCACGTGGGTTCCTTCTCTCTCCCTGTCCCAATGCCATCAGTTGCAATGCAGACAGAGCACAGCTGGTTCATGGTCCCTGCCCCATCAGCCTCTGGGATCCACAAATCCTAACGCTGGGGGTCCCTCAATTGCTTTTTGTGGGGTGACTGAACTACAAGGGCCAGGCACCCCTGGCTCCCACTGAATGTTCTAGGGCTGCAGTGCCTTCTCATCTGGCTGCTGCAGATGAGTGGTTTATTCACAGATTATAAAGCACTGTGGCCATCCAGTCTGACCTTCTGTTTAACACAGCCCATGGGACTTCCCTGAATTAATTCCCGTTTGAACGAGAGCTGATCTTTTACACAAACATCCAGCCTTGATTTAAAAATTGCCAGTGATGGAGCCCCCCCCTTTAATAACTTGTTCCCATGAGTCATTTACTTTCACTCTTAAAAATCGACATCTTATTTCCTGTTTGAATTCATCTAGCATCAACTTCCAGCCACTGGATCGTGTTACACCCTTGGCTGCTAGATTTAAGAGCCCACTATCAAATATTTGTTCCCCACGTAGGTACTTACAGCCTGTAATCCAGGCACCCCTTAACCTTCTCGCTGTTAAACTAACTTGACTGAACTCTTGGAGTTATTGCTATGAGGTGTGTTTTCCCACCCTGCATCATTTCATCCTTTAATCCTCACCAGTTTGCATGTAGCCTTTCTGCAGGCGGTGTTGGCAGTAAAACGGGCTGAGTCCAGTTTTCATGGGGTTCCTCTGGGAAACTTAAACGACACCAGCTCAACCCCCCACCCAGAAATGAGATATGCCCTGGAAGCCTTGGATGGGCTATACTTGCCCACTCGCAAGCACTGAGTGCAGAGGTTTAAAGCAGAGAACTTGTTTGGAGGAAGAACAAGGGAATGACTTTAGCAAAGTCAGCAATTAATAACTCGACAATGTGCAGTAAGATTCGCCCCCTCCAGCATCCTGAAAGGTCTGAAGAACAGTCCCAACCGAAGTCCTTCTCTGGCAGTTGTGAGCGGCTGGCACTCCCCACTACAGTGTGCGGCCCAAGGCTGAGAAATCTAAGGACTCGGGCACATCAGTGCTGCTTGAGCGGCTCCAGAGGCTCCGTGCCCTGACCCAGTGGAAGTGATTTCAGCTTTCATTGCTGGGGAGGGAGGCCCACACCAGAGCGCCGTAGGTAGGTAGCTGTTCTCTGCAGCTTCAGCCCAAGCCGCCTCAGCGCTGCTTCAGCTCTTTGCTGTCCGCTACCTCAGTGACAGTTAAACTCAGCAGATCTATTGTGTTGTATTTATCTCAGCTCAGTTCTCCAGAGAGGAATCCGTGGCACACAGTCTTTATCACCACCGAGGCACTCCCAGCAGAAGATAGGCCCCTCTTTCTCCCTTGTCCAGGCTCCCTTCTTTAATTGTGCCTGACTGCGGTTGTGCTCAGGATGACTCCTCACTCAAGGCACATTTGGTGTCTGTCTCTTATCCCTTCCTTTCCCAGCAGGGACAGTAGCATTTTACGTACCCAAACTCAAAACTTAACTGTATTTTCACCAAAATGCCCCCAAAAGGCCACACAACTGCCATGCAAATGAGGCTGGGCCCATTCCGTCATTTCCCTTTGCTCCCCAACAGATGTCAGCAGAGAGTTCCCTGCCCTGTGGAGCCCCTGCCTGTCTGGCGTTCTCAAGCAGCTCTGGGCAGCTCTTCTCCCCATTCACCCACAGGTGGCAAGAGTGAGCTCCTCAGGCCCCAAGGCTCACGTCCGCACCCTTCCTGACTTACGGACACCATGGCTGGACGCAGTGTTCCAGCAGCAGTGACGGCAGTGCTAAACATAGAGGTCCGAAAACCTCCCTTCTCCTACTTGAGGTGCCACTCTTTTATATATCTCTAATAGGAGGCTTCTGGTCACAGGGCGGTCAGTTCATTTGTGGAGCCACCTCGACTGCAGGCGCCTGGCATGAGAGGGAATAAAAGATATTGGACCCAGCCCCATCCCACACCTTTAAGCTTTTGCAGCAGTCCTCTCCTTCCCTTACCAGCACGTGAAAGCAGAAGGACATCATGAGCATCAGTCACACCTTCAGTTCCATTCACAGGTTGCTCCCTGTGACGCTAGTTCCTGGTCCTGTTTGCTGTCCCACCACACATCTTTGTTCCCATGTGGAGCACAGTTAGTGGCGATTCCCTGGAACTTTTCTTGCCAAGTCTCTTCTTTTCTCCTGGGGGCACATTCCCATCCTGTTTTCTTCGTTCCTTGAGACACCAGTCAGTGTTGTTTGCCTCTTCTTCACTCTGGTGGCTGCCACTCACCGACAGCCTGGCCTTCTCCTCTCCCCAGCACCTTCTCAGCCTAGTACCCCTTGCCCAGCTATCCAGGACAGAACATTTATGGCTGGTGTGTGGGGTGAATTATTCTGTTATTCCCTTCTTCCTTTTCTTGTCACCATAGTTCCTTCTTTCTTCTCCTCCACAGCTCTCCCATCTGTGATAGTTTTGGCCTATTGTCCATCTCCTGCCTGTGCATCCCTTCTAGCCAGTTCAACTTGGTTTCCATCAGTCACTTCAGCTGAAGCCCAAGGCCTGCCAGCATCTTTAGCCTGGACTCCTGCTTCCTCTTAATGCGTATGTAGCGTCACCATAGAGAAACCGGACCTCCTGTATGTCTTTACCAACATTGGCTGGCTGTGGCCGGTCCTTTGGTGGTTAGTCTAATTCCTGCTTGACATTTCTTACAATACTAACCCCTTATGGGTCAGATCCTCAATGGGCATAATTGGTTACAGCACCATTGATTTCAAATAGGTCGATACTGATTTACACCTGCAGGATATGGCCCATGCAATCCTCCAGAAAGATTCCAGAATGCTCTAGAGTGGGTGGCTATGGCCGATACGTGGCCATCTCAGTTTCGTTACGGCAGTCGTTTTTCCTGCATGTGCCTTCCATGTAGGGTATCCTTCATAAGAGCCCTAGCTGGATAAACTGCAATGCATCAGCATGCCCATTTTAATCTCCATATCTGTACAATGGGTGCTATGCACAGACTAACATCCAGACACCCATCCTGGAAAATATTTGCCTTGTAGGCTGTTGGGAATCATTAAAACCCGAGGAGCAAATGCTCACAAAAGTAGACTTGATGCTCGCCTGCGGTGGTACAGATGATGTGTGAATTGCTTAGGCGTCTGCTCTCACCGGAGCCTTAGACACTCAACTGAGAAAATATGCGTTGTACTGCCAAAGTCTAAACACATCTGTGTTCGCTGAGCAAAGAGAGATTGAAGTCCTGACACCGGCTATGTATAATAGGGTTTTTCCCTGTTAGTCTTATTGGCACAGTGAAACTCTCAGTGGGGACGCAGTATGCTGGGAGAGGACAGAACTATATTCATGACATAGCCCGTTATCTAGAGGATACACATGATACCAAGTCATGGCCAGGTGCACTTCTAGCATGTCTCCTTGCTGTTTCACTTACAGTGCGGATATATAACTCTATGTATATAGAGCACTATCTTTATTCCCTCTCAGTGACGTCCAGAATCCGAGTTCAAAGTCAAATACAATTTTTCCAGCCGTTGGTCTTGAAAAACTCCCTAGCTTTCATGGCAGGGTGAACCCTCGCTCACCCCAGTGGCGGCTTTTAAAAGTCGCACGCCTTCCCTAGAGAGCTAGCATGGCCCATTGCTTGGGGGTATTCGTGAAAAGACGTGGGAAACCTGGATTTCAGATCCCTGCTCAAAAACAAGGCAGTGGGGAGAAAAAGGTGAAAGTGGAACCCCCTCCCCCGCCATTTTCTCTTCTCGTTTTTTTTTTTCTTTTTTAGTCCCCACCTCCCTTTGTCCAATTTAAAAAAAAAGGGGGGGTTGGGGGGAGTGAGAAACAAAAAATCTGAAATTTTCCTCCCATCCAGTTTCAAAACACAGAGGGATTTTTAAAGATTTTTTAAAAAATAAAAACAAAGGGTACTGGACAAGGCTGAAAATTGATGTCATAATGTCATTTTTTTAATTAAATTTTTTTTTGGGGGGGGGGAGGGGTGAGAGAGATGCTCTAGTGGTGAGTGACAGCTCCTCTGGAATGCATAATGCTACAGCCCATCGGGGGACACAACATGTGCTTGTCTGTATAGCTGCTTGGCAGAGCGTGTGGGGGTCTTCTCCCCACCCATTCCCCTTTTAGGGGTGGATGCAAGCAGGGAGGAAGCCCTGCCTTGTGGAAGGCCCAAGCATTATGATTTTGGCTGGCCCTCATGTGTCCTCCATTCCCTTCCTCACCAGCACCTGGCACAGCCCAGCCGTGAGCGGGAAGCTGATGCATGGTTGAATCACGCCGGCTTTGAAATACGTTCTTGCTTGGAGTAATTGGTGAAAAGGGGCCTTTCTTGATCACAGCACCCCCTAGGGCTTGGCTTAATTCAGCCAGCTCATCAAAAAATGAGCATCTGGACATCCTTTGCATTTTTGCATGAGCCTGACGGTTGCAAAATGAGAACTTTCTGAGCAGAACCTCACATTACCCCCTGACCCCTGTGCCACTCCCCACCCAGGACTCACCTCCAGCCTTCTCACTCCAGCCCATTTTAAGGGATAAAAAGGTGTTTGGGGGAGGAGACTTGAAAGCCAGCACTGAGGGGTTCAGATGTGGTAGCCGTCCATTTCCTAATGGTAACGAAAATCCAAGCTCTCTCCCTGATGTTTATTGTCCTATTCAAAGGGTGCTCCTGTTTTATGTCAGCTCTCGGATGTCAGGAAGTCCATTTAAAAGGAAGGAATCTGAGGCGGTCAAGAGTGTTTGATTGGGCTAAATGTAAATGCAGTGTGAGAACTGACCCAAGCCTTTGCCACAAGGCTGTACTAAAGCCCTGGATACAAACACTCTAGATCCTTGTCCCATCTCCGTGAAATCCCCATGTTCCCCCCCCAAATTTTGCGTTCGATGAATTGGCATTTTCAGATGGAAAAATGTTCTTGTGACCAGTTCTAGGTGAAGTTCAGATAAAACTTACTCAGATCAGTTACATTGCCATACCCAGCACACCCACATTTTTATTTCATGGACATTATTGATTGCAAAAACTTCATTCATTAACCCTTTCTTTCCTTATCTCCTCTGTGCTCTGCTCTCGATTTTATTTTTCTCTCGTTAAGCAGTTTCAATTATCTTTATTCTCATTGTAGTTTTCCGTTCATTTCTGATATCATATTTTTACATCCCTACACATCAGTTTCCATCTTTGGGTCCAGTCTCACCCTGCATTCTTGGAGCGTTCAAAATTCCCACTGATGTCAAAACTCCTACATAAGCCAAATTGCAAAAATCAGAGCTGGAACCAGGTTTGGATTTCATATCTGCTCTTTGAAGGGCAGTGGGACTTTTGGATGTGCAAGGACTGCAGGACTAGGCCTGAAGTTTACAGCTGTTGGACACCACCCTGTAAAGCTATGTTATATTGATCTGAAAGGGTCAAAAGAATTAAAGGTGTTTGTAAGCTCTTTGTCAACATAAAAACAGTGACACTTAATGTCTGGTGGTTTGGGTTTTTTTCTACAGAGGCCTTGGTTTTATTGTGCTTTGATGAAAAGGAAAGGGTTAATTTTATTTTCAGTCGTGATGTGCAAAGGGTATTCTCTACCCTGTGTCTGTCTGTTAGAAACCAGACAAGTGGGGAGAGAGGATAGAAAAGGTGGGGGAAATATGTCTTTTGTTGATCTCTTTGGAACTCTGGATGGCTGGTTTTTCATGAACGGATGGGCTGGCAGATTGACCGTGGCCCTTGTTGCTTAGACCCTGGTTCATGCTCTGTTCAGGGTCGTCATCTGGCTGCGTCTCTTCTTCTTAGACAGTGCAGGACTGTGGTCCTCTGGTTCCGCTGTGCTAATGTAGTGCAGTTGATTCCAGGATTTGATGAAAAGCCAAAAGAATAGGAGATGGGCTTGAAGGAAAAGCAAAACCAAAGGCAGGGAACAGAACATGTTCTTATATGCCTTTAGTGGTGCTGGCAGTTAGGTATTCCCATTGATGGGCTGATGACCGGATGTCATGACGATACGATGATTTTCAGGACTTACAAGTGAAAAACAAAGTTCTGTGAGGACAAGCAAGGCCTACTAGCCTTCCTCTCAGGAAGAAAGTCTTTCAATGAGGGCTGTTGCTTCTGTCTTGGAGTCAGGGGATGGGTTTTTCAAAGTCTTTTTTTAAGGAACCCAAAAAGGGGAAAAGTGGTCATCATAGTTTGTCCCTGCATTATTTTGTCCACAGTCAGGCCTAATATTTGCCATGCCAATTTTGGTTCTTTAATGGCCAGCTTCACATCTTCTGTTTTAAGCATGATTTCAACTGTAGTCGAATTAAATCGCTAGCCCCCTTTTGTTTGGGCTACTCTAAGGTTTTTTTGTCTTGTTTTCTTACATTTATTCATAACACTCAATTACTGAAAACAATGTGATCTATTTTCTATGGTTAATTTCTAAGCGGGCAAAAAGTCATAGATTATTTTGACCTTTTATTAACTTTTGCTCACTTTCTACATTTGAGCTTACAATTGGGGCCCATTTTTAGGTCCAATGATCAATAATCTCTGCCTAAAACTGCCCTCCATCAAGGAATTCGATAGCCAAAGGCCTGAGTTAAAAGAACGCTTGAAGAAACAGGTTCTCTGTGAGAACAGTACACAGTACTTGCATCTATACATACCCTTCCTATTTCCAGCCCTTGTTATTCCTCATGGCTGGCTGCCAGCCCAGGATTTACTAGTGCAATTCACATGAGAGCAGTTTAAGAGTATAAGAATCAATCATGAGTTTCAGTCATTCTTTTTTCTTTAGGAGTAACCCAGGGATGCATGGCTCTGCTGAGTTATTTATTAAAAAAAAAATTCCTCAGCCTAGACATAATTGAGTTGCTGTGAAAGCCCTCAAACTGATTCATCCATGGGACTCAACTCATTTGTGCTGCAATGAAAAGTAAGAGGCTGACAATTAGCTCAAGGGAGAGTTAGCACCTCCAGCTTCACGCTTGCTTTCGTGGTTCATTTCTGGGGTGGCTTAATGCCTGGAAAAAAGCAGGGTGGGGGAACCACCTGATTTCGTTGTTGTTTGTAGATTTGGGTGCTCTGCTGCTGCTCTTTGGAATGCCAACTCCGGTACTGGCCTTGTGAATCTGTTTTAAGAGTATTTCACTAGGGGGTGGCGGACTAATCTGGGGGCTTTTTCCTGAAGGGGCCCTATGACCTGGGTGTGAAGCAGTGTGAGTTTAAGGAGGCGGGGGGCAGGAATTCTTTGGAGTTTTATACCCTCTGTCTGCACCATTCATTTTTCTGAGTGCCTCAATACGCAGTCTGTAATACTAATTATTAACAATAACGCCTTCCTGTAGGCATTCTATCAAGAAAATAAGTCTACAGAAGGACGGCATAGCCTTGCATCCACTGGTCACATAGGTTCTCTGTGGGTTGGCCAACTATATATGTAAGCATAGCATTACATTTGGTTTGGATGTGTCCTATCTGGATCGTACCTTTCTTAGGAAGGGTACCTTGGACCTGATTTTGTACCCATTCACCTGCGGGTAAATCAGGAGTAGCTCCATTAAGGGACAGTGGCTGTGTGGTCTTACGGACAAACCCCTGACCTCGGCTGTTGGTGGCGGGTCTAGGCCTGGTTCCGTCATGGATCTGCGGGGTGAGCTGAAGCAAGTCCCTTCCCACCATTTGTCTGGCCGATCGATTTAGGTGGTAAGTTCTATCGGACAATCACAGACTATCAGAGTGGGAGGGACCTCAGGAGGTGTCTGGTCCAACCCCTGCTCAAAGCAGAACTATCCTCAGCTAAATCATCCCGGCCAGGGCTTTGTCAAGCCACAGGTTAAAAACCTCTCAAGATGGAGGTGCCACCACCTCCGCAGGTAACCCATTCCAGTGCTTCACCACCCTCCCAGTGAAAAGCTTTTTCCTAAGGTCCAACGTAGACCTCCCCCACTGCAACTTGAGACCATTTCTCCTTGTTCTGTCATCTGCCACCACTGAGAACAGCCTAGCTCCATCCTCCCTGGAACCCCCTTTCAAGTATTTAAAGGCTGCTATCCAATCCCCCCTCATTGTTCTCTTCTGCAGACTAAACAGGCCTAGTTCCCTCAGCCTCTCCTCATAAGTCTTGTGCTCCAGTCCCCTAATCATTTTTGTTGCCCTCCGCTGGACTCTCTCCAATTTGGCCACATCCTTTTTGTAGTGGGGGGCCCAAAACTGGACACAGTACTCCAAATGCGGCCTCAGCAATGCCGAATAGAGGGGAAAAATCACTTCCTGCGATCTGCTGGCAATGCTCCTACTAATGCAGCCTAATATGCCATTAGCCTTCTTGGCAACCAGGGCACACTGCTGACTCCTATCCAGCTTCTTATCCATTGTAACCCCCAGATCCTTTTCTGCAGAACTGCTGCCTAGCCCGTCGGTCCCCCATCTGTAGCTGTGCATGGGATTCTTCCGTCCTAAGTGCAGGACTCTGCACTTGTCCTTTTTGAACCCCATCAGATTTCTTTTGGCCCAATCCTCCAATTTGTTTAGGTCCTTCTGTATCTTATTCCTCCCTTCCAGAGTATCTACCACTCCCCCTAGATTAGCGTCCTCTGCAAACTTGCTGAGGCTGCAATCCAACCCCTCTTGCAGATCATTAATGAAGATGTTGAACATAACTGGCCCCAGGACCGACCCCTGGGGCACTCCAACCGACCCCTGGGGCAGGGAATCTCTCATTACAGGTTTATACAGACCGTGAGGCTCTGATCTTGGTTGGGCTCTCTAGATGCTACTGGAAGACGAGTAACAATACTTCCTTGACACAACGGTCTGTCTAGACGGAGTTCAGGCTGCGAGTGTATGTGAACACATTCAGAGTGCAAAACATCATTGGGCTATCGTAAGTTTCTGGAAATACAATAGGTCTTCAGGGTTTAGATGACAATGATTTTTAAAGTGCCTTCATCATAGCCATACGGTTATCACAAGGCAGAGTTAAACCACAAGCCCCACAAAACACCTCCTACAAACCAAGCAACCCAGTCATTTTAAAGTTGCCGCCTTAATATTTTTTGGCTGCACCATTTCAAATATGACTGTGGCATCACCGTGCCAGACTTTTTAAACTTTCCAGCAGGCCGGCTTGGGGTCTGTGGCAGTGGGGAAGGAGGCGCATCTTACTTGTCTTTCCACCCACTTGAAGTCGTGACAAGAACTCGGCCTGAGTTTGATTTCCTCATTGGCACCAGATAGTCTCACGTTGCCTTTGGGCTGCGGGAACTTGGAGACATTTCCGATGACGAAGACAGAGGTTTGACGTTGCATGGTAGACGTGGGCCTGAACCAAAATCTCTGCTCCAAACACCTGTGAAGTCCAGGCTGGGATCTCAATCTGGATGCAAATTCTGAAATTAGCTGGTCTGAGCCATTATACAGATAAAAGCCATTGTGACGTGGGCCATCTTCTGCTCTTGAAGTCCTCAGATGAAATGTGCTACTTATTTTTTCTTCTTGTTTAGTGTTTTATCACATATATTATAATAGTGCCCCAACCGAGAGTGGGGGCCCATTGTGCCAGACGCTATCGATTAGTGGTCAGAGTTAGGAACAGATACCACACCCCCACTCTCCGGTGGCTTTTCCTGACCTAGTCGTGGTTAGGAAGCAAAGAGCATATCCAAGGGTGGGTTAAAGCAGAACCCACGGAACTGGTTCAGAACCCAGGAAGTAGTATGGTTAATGAGTGAGGCATGCAGAACACACATAATCAGAGTTGGGCCCTTTTGCTTTGTTGGGGGCCCTCTCTCAGGAGTAGTTTCCCTCCGCCACTGCCCATTGCCTCATTGTTAGAGCTGGCTGAACATGGGATTTTCACCCAACAGGAAATGTAGTCCCTTCCAAACACGTTTCCTTCTTGAACTGAACAGGAACGTTGAAATATTGACATTTCAGGGAGCCCAAATGTCTGAAGAGTTTTGAACTGGACATTTCGAAATGCAACGTGTTGACACTCTTCGATTGAAACAACATGATCTGCCATGCCGAGGCGACATTTTTCCTCTGAGATCAACGTTTTGAAATAAAAATGTCCTATCGTTCAGAAAGAGCCACTTGAAACAAAATTTTCCTTTTGAATCTCCCCGTGAGAAACCAAAACCTTTTGTCAAAATCAACATTTTCCCACTGAAAATGTTGCTTTGGCTGAAACCATGTTTTCTGTTGGGCAAAATTTTCATGCGCTTAAATGCTAATCCTCTTTGTGAATATAGATGCTGTGGTGTTTGGGAAAGAGCTTTATCTGAACACAGAGTCTCCTTTTATAAGGAGACATATCCTGCCTGCTCGGTTTTCCTCAGGACACAGGCTTGTAAATAAAACTTAACGGGATCTTCCTGCTGCCTCTAGCCCCAGCAGATGGAAATGATCTACGGTGTTTGCATATCGTTTTACACCCTGGGGAAATCAAGCAGGTGGTGATGCAGTTACCTTTAGCCAGAACTTTAAAGCAGTCATATTATGCTTTATTACCAGCGATGGCTTTGCCTCTTAGCTGGCAGAGTTGGAAGAAAGTTAATGAATAGTTGATGATATATTTTCCCTCCCCAACCCCCATTCCCTTTCCTCTTCTGGTGCTCTGACTCCTTACCCTGGTGACCCCAAGTATTTGTGAAGTGGCACCTGGGTTGCAGTACGTTCCAAAATGCATGAGATACCATGAGCAGTGGCTTGCTGAAACTCAGTCTGCCTTTACTTTGTTGTCTTTTGTCCTAGGGGGAAATACACCAGCCAGAGAGAACTAGCGCAGATCCTATTCTAAGCCTTTCCCCTCACCTCTTCACAGGTTTTTTTTTCTGGACTCAGGCTTGAGACACAAGTTCCCAATATAGAGTTTATATATAGTAGGTTGAAAGGATTTTTGGGTCTTGTTTTGGTGCGTTTTTGGTCTCACAAATCCATTCAGGAATTTTCTATAAAATAGTTTAGGAATGAAAGGGTTATTTTAAGCAGCCATTGGCAAGTGAGGAGGGATTTGATAGCAGCCTTTCACTACCTGAAAGGGGGTTCCAGGGAGGATGGAGCTAGGCAGTTCTTAGTGGTAGCAGATGACAGAACAAGGAACAACGGTCTCAAGTTGCAGTGGGGAAGGTCTAGGCTGGCCATTAGGAAAAAGGTTTTCACTAGGAGGGTGGTGAAGCCCTGGAATGGGTTACCTAGGGAAGTGGTGGCATCTCCATCTTTAGAGGTTTTTAAGATGCGGCTTGACAAAGCCCTGGCTGGGATGATTTAGCTGAGGTTAGTCCTGCTTTGAGCAGGGGGTTGGATTAGATACCTCCTGAGGTCCCTTCCAACTCTAATCTTCTATGATTCTATAAGTGAGTTCATTTTGCCCTTGGTGCCTAAAAGCTGACTCTGAGACTATGGGGCAGAGGGAAGAAAGTTGGATACCTACCTGGTCCTTGCACCCTGATTGTGCTCCCATCTGGCTTCACCTAATAAAAGGCTGCTCGGGACCTTCCGTTTTCACTCGGTACTGTTGCCTTTGAAATAGCTCATTGGAGCAGGCTGCAAAATGCCCATTATTCTCCATGAGAATGTATTTTTTAAAAGAGAGTTTGGGTTTTTCTTGATTTCTTTTGTAAAATTTTGAAAAACAGTGTCCAAGGAAAATCTGAAACCAAAATGAGAAAAGTGTTCAGTTTTTCAAAAAACCTTTTTGATCAAAATTTTCTGTTTTCAGTTTCTAGATTTTTAACTGGGGAAAAACTGGAAAATTACAACAAAAACAAAATAGAAATATTTTGGTCTAAAAACCAGTTAGATCGATTTTTTTGTAGTCAAAAGTTAAACTATTCTTTCTATCTATATATCTATCTATATCCACCACAAAAAAATCTTTAACTTTGGCTGTGTCTACACTACGGAGACTACACCAGCATAGCTGTATTAACCCAACCCTAGAGTGTAGACAGCCTACACCAATGGAAGGGGGCTTTTCTGTCAGTATAGGAACAGCATGTCCCCAAATGACAGTAGCCATGTCGACGCAAGCATTCTTCCCCTGACATAGTTGCGTCTACACCCCAGGCACAGTTACGTTAGTCAGGAGTGTGGATTTTTCACACCTCTGATGGATGTTGCAATGTCCAACTAACTTCTAAGTATAGACCTGATTTGTTGACCCAAAAATGTTCACTGTTTTAATTGTTCCATTATAATTAAAGCAATACAAGCCCTCAGCATGAATGCAGCTATCCCAGTATATATGTGCTTTATACCAGAAAATAATTTTAATGGCATAATTTATTCCTCTTCCCTATGGGCATAAAGCACCGTTAAAGTGATAGAAATGCATCCACACTGGAGGCTGTATCTGTTCAACTATTTCAGCTGGAGTGTGATTTTATACCAATTTAGTTAAACTGTTACAAAAATGTTGTGTAGGCAAGGCCTCAGAGTTAAAATGGCCTAAGGGGATGTCTACATTACAGCTGGCACAACGGCACAACCAGAGCTCTGCACGTGTGCCACGGTAGAACCATAGTGTCTTCCTTCATGGTTTTCTTCATTGAGAGAGTTAATCCATCTCTCTGAGAGGTGGCCATGTCAACACCAGGTGCTAGATCAAACTAACTGCGGTGCTCAGGGGTGACATTTTTCCCAGCTCTGAGTGATGTAGCTAGGTTGATCTAATGTTTAAGCGTAGCCCAGGTGTAAGTGTACTTCCTTTCAGCAACACAAACACGACAAAGCAGTCACATCCAAGACGACACCAAGAAAGGCTAATTTAACCCTGATAGTTGAACTGATTGTTCCTTCCAGTAAGAAGAAGGAATGGAAAATAATATAAAAGAGATTGTAGTGCCTTTCTATAAACTAATGGGACTCTCTCACCCCAGGCACTATTTTCAATTGACTGGGACACGGCTAACTCTAGAAAGGAGACCAATAAAAAGGGACATGATAGAACTATGCAGAATAATTAATGGTCTAGAGAAGGGAGATTGGGAACTTGTGTTTGTCCTGTTTCATAACACAAGCACAAGGGGACATTCAATGAAACTGAGGGGCAGCAACAGTAAAAGGGTTAAAAGGAAATACTTTTTCTACACATTACAAAATTGGCCTGTGGAACTCTCTGCCACAAGATATCAGTGAGGCCACAAGATTAGCAGAGCTCAAAGGAAGATAAGATAGATGACGAGAACATCCAAGCGTTTGGGAAGGGTGATAAATCCTCCAGTTTAGGGAGACTGATCTCTAATGAATGTAAGTAGGAAGAAGCTTCCTCCTCTGGACCTCAGAACAGCCAGCTGCAGAGTTTTTCACCCTCCTCTGAAGCAGCTGCTTCCGGCCACCACTGGAGGCTGTCTAGTGGGCCAGATGTCTGATCCAATCTGGCAATTCTGATGTTCTTACCCCTGAATTTTCTCATGAAATTCAACCGAGGTTCAAAATATTGAAATGAATGTCTAATTTCTCTCCCGCAGCTTTTCAGCTTGTATTGCCAATTTCCTTATTAAATAAACAAAACCCTACAAGATGCTACAGAAATGGCCCTACACGTTACCGTAGCAGAGGTATGTTACAAGAGCACAACTGTTATGGAGTTGGAGTCTGTAGAAAGAGAAATATATTTCTCTAAGGATTTGTGGTTTTGGCCAAGGTTGGCAACAGAAGTACTTAACCACTGGAAGGAAGACACTTTTGGTGAACTTTCTGGGCTACTCAGAAATCTCTGGAGAGAGTCTGTTTTCAAGAGATTTGTGCAGGGTGACCAGATAGCAAAATCGGGAGAAGGGGTGGGGGTTAATAGGCGTTTATATAAGAAAAAGCCCCAAATATTAGGACTGTTCTTATAAAATTGGGACATCTGGTCCCCTTAAATTTGCAGCACTGTTTTGTTTTGCAGAAGTTGGAATAACTTGCATAAATTTAAGTGAATCAGCCCAAATGCTGAGTGCTTATCTGCATCAAAGCCAGATGCGGCACACTCTGACATTCTCCCGTTAGCTGATTTTGCTAGACTTTATCACAAACATTCCCATTTCCTGATAACACACAGAGGGGGCCAAACCGCCTCTGAAAAATTCTCTAGTGTGAGAGTGCAGGCATCTGGGGATTGCATCCCTGTCCAGCGGCCGGGATCTGACGGGAAGCTGAATTAGTGCCAAGAAGACGCGTAAATGCAGCAGGAAAAATTCCTGAATTTAAGACACGTGCCTCATTTATGAGCGTGTTTAGCGTGGTCTCCTTGTCAGCCACTGAAATGGGTCTCTTGGATTGCTCTCCCCATTAGCACTACAAGGTGTGTGTGTGGTGTGCTGCTTTGAGGAGGGGGGGAAGCAAACAGCATTCTCATCTGATTAAACCGTCACTGATTGATGAGTTGGAAGTTAGGGAGGTCAACAGCCCCCTTAGGGTCCATAATAACTCCTCCCAAATGGTGACCCTAATATTGACCCAGTCAAAAATGGAGTTAAGCTTGAGAGTACATATTAGTAATTTAGGACGTAATCCATTACAGGGATGCTGTAAGTATTTGACCGCAAGGCACTGGCCTACTCCAGGCCACCTAACTGGGAAGAAGAGGGGGAGGGGGAGGCTTTTTTTAAACAACTAACAAAATCATCCAAAGCATGGGATTTGGTGGTGGTGGCGGACTTCAGCTCCCCAGACATCTGCTGGGAAAATAACACAGCAGGAGGGCACAGATGATCCACCAAGTTCTTGGTAAGTCCAGGAGACAACTTTTATTTCAGAAGATGGAGAAAGCTACTAAGGCAGAGGCTGTTCTAGATGTCATTCTGACAAACAGGGAGGAGCTGACTGAGAATTTGAAGGTGGGAAGGCAGCTTGGGTGAAAGTGATCATGAAATGATTCAAGGGTTCATGATTCCACAGAATGGTAGGAGGGAAAATGGTAGAAAAAAAGACAATGGACTTCAAGAAGGCAGACTTCAGCAAAGGATTTGCTCCACTTTCTGGGCACAGTGGAAGGACTTTGACATGGCTTTGAGAGAAATAAATCTCTCCTGCGGGAGCAGAAGAAATTGAGCCGAGAACCGCCTTCCCCTAGAAGACTTTGCTAATAATCTGCAGTGCAATCGATTCAGTCCTCCTTTTTTTACTTACCTTCTTCCAGGGCTGAGCCGGATCCCAGAGGGACCAATTCACCAGACATTTATAGAAAGAGTAAATTGAAGCAAAACCTGATGGAATGTGGATAGTACAACACGTGACATGGGAACAGATGTTTTCTAATCATTCCTGAGTTGCTCCTGGATGCTAGCCAGTTACGTTAGGTCCCCAAACAAGACCAGAGTGGCTTTAGGCTGTTACACAGAGATGCTAGCTAATCCAGACATCTGTTTAGGAAAACAGTTAGGAGACGTGACACTGGTATTTTTACAACGTCTCACTGCTACATGTTAGTTACTCATTGCACTAGAGGGTGACTCGGGCGGGGGGGGTGAGGACCCTCCTTTTTTAAATCACACTTTCTGAGTGAATTTTAATGCTGGTTTGGCAGCTTTGGAGCCCGCTGTATCGCCAGGTGCAGCACGGTGCTGCAAACTCCTTTCAGCCTTCCTAGTGTTGCGTAGCTCAAACCCAACCTGGAGAAGCCACCTAGAGAGGCAGCGGGGTGGTGCTTTTCCCAATCTCGGTTGACTTTCAGGGAAAGAGCTGGGCAGGTGCCAATGAACATGCTGTCGCCACTTTGGCTGATTGTCCTGGGACTCGAACCAGGGACCTCCAGAACCACAGGGCTACAGGAGCACGTTCAGGGGAGGGCCTATCCTCAGGACAGGCAGAGTGCAGAGCCATGGGGCATCCAGAGCTGATGATTGTTTATGGCTTATATTACAGGGGAGCCCTAGCAGACGTGGTCAGGGACCAGCGCCCCATTTTGCAGTGCACCGTAGGGAGATCAAGGCACAGAGCCGTTCTCCTCTGGGCCACACTAGAGACTTGGCTCAGCATGGTGGCCCTTTGGTGAACTTTTTGTCCACATGAGAAGGGGTCAGAGCAGCTGGCCTGTGTAGGATAATCCCTTCCCATCAGGGAGCCAACTGGTCCCATTCAGTATCTCAAAAGAGATATTGAGCCTGTTAGGGAGGAACTGAACTTTCAAGTGAGCAGAACTAGAGGAGTAGAATGGGATTTGGAAACCGTTTGTGAATCACATCGGAAGAGACGCCAGACTCAGACCACTGGGTGCTGGAGAAGAACTGGGCTGCAAAGATGCCTTCATTTCAGGAGGTAACCGACCATCATAATTTTCTTCTCCACCTGCCCCTTTTTCTGTTCTTCTTTAGACGGGGGTGGGCATGGAAAACATGAAGGTCAATGGGCCACAGGCCAAATTCTGCCTTTGGCCGCATTGCGAACTAGCTGAACGACGGTGACGCAGTAATAAGCATTTGTTGGAAAAATTCCCATCTTCGCAAGTAATATTCACTACAGACGATCCCGCCAGCTCCAGCTTCAACCCCGCGGCCCCGCCACAATCACTTTTGTAGAAAGCCAGCACCACGTTAGCGAAACGGGAGTGGGTCGCCTGGCACATGGGTCAAGGTGGTGGTGTATCATTTAATCATGTGGAAGGCAAGACTCGAGGCTAGCGTTCAAACGTTCAGCTCCATTCAACCGCCCCCACCCCCGGTGCTTGTTTATGGCCCCAGGGAATTTGGAGCATTCTAAAATGAGATGTGGATAATGAGACCAGCCCCTGTGTAAAGGATCTGAGTCAGTTTACACCTGCGCTCAGTACTACCCAGCAAGTCTAACTGTGTATCAGTTGTCACCTCTTAGAGGACTCGCTCAGAGTCCTCTGGAGTCAATGGGACTCTTTCCATTGATTTCTATGGGCTCTGGATAGCACCTACATTAGCCGCGTGCTCCAGAACTGGTCAGTCATCTCAGCCCACCTGCTATCTCAGGTGGGCAGATGCCTCCTATTGACTGAATGTGCCATGGAGACTTAACAACCTGGTCACCCTCTAGAAAGGGTCCTTTAAAGGCCCTAGTGTGACCTGTTGGTGGAAAGCAGAGGGCGTTTATGAACGAACGGGATGTGTGTCCAGCTCGTACCTGCTCTGTGCATGAATGGGGGCCTTCAGTCCCCAGGGCTGCCTGTCTGGCACTGTTCAGGAGTGGGTTCAGGGTGGGTTGCTTTGCGTCGGATTGGTACTAATGTGCAATGGTGAGGAGCCGCTCTGGTTTCCCGAGCAGTTTGAGACTGAAAAGACAAACGCAAGCGATAATTAGAAAATATTTTGCCAAAGGAAATCTGGAAATTGTCGGGAGTGTGGAACTGAAATTACAGCCCAGCTGCGGTCTCAGCCGTTCAAAGAAGGATCACAAGAAACCCTTCAGGTGGCGGCAGTTGGCACATCTCTGTTGCTCTCCGTACAGCAGTAGCACCCGTCTCTCAGCAAGGAGGGAGAATCTTGTTCTACTGCCTCAGCCATGCAAGTGGTGCTTCTCTTGCAGCTGGCATCAGAGCTGATTGACCCCTCAGGCATATGGTCAGTGAGGATGTGGGCCGGGGCTGTGGGGTTTAGATCCAGATCAGTGACGTACCATGGGTCTCTGGCCCCTGGGGGCCATACTTGCATTGGCACCCCGCCTCCCCCATCAGCAGTGCTCCGGGGGGGCGGTGTGGTTTGTGGGCCCGTGTCCCGCTCTCTTCCACTTCCCCCGTCATGGTAGCAGTAGCGTTGGCAGTGCCCTGTCAGGGAGGGTGTCTGCGGGCCCGTTTCCCGCGTTCTCCCTGCTGTGGGGGTGGCGGGAGCTGCCCGGCAGCGGGATGGGGGGGCATGATAGGCTCTGGTCCCTGCGGCTCCCTACTTGCACCCAGTGTAGGGGCAGAGGCGTCGAGAGGATGCCCTGGCTGCCTGCGACAGGGGGCAGGGTGGGTCCTCCTCTGAGGGCCTGGCCGGCGTCTCTTTGCAGGCTGGTGCCCGGGGACATGGACCCCCCTGTGTCCCTCCCCTCGGTATGCCACTGATTCAGATCGGAACTTCCCCAAAGTTTGGGTTTGTTGGGGCTCATCTCCAGAACAGCGTTTCCAAGGGCACAGCTCAGTCACCCACATGCTGCAAGCCCATGGGCCAAGCTCCTTCCCTGGGTAGCCTCACTATCTTCAATGGGCTTTCACAAGGCTAAATTTGTACTCATAGCTGCTGGGATGGATGCATCCTGTTACCTCCCCCATTCACTGGAGAGGCAGTGGTTCCATAGTCAGATCAGGGGTCAGTGAATGAGACCTCTGGGGCCTCTTCCAAGCGCCAGCCCCGAATCACTATGGCCTTGATCCAGCAAGACCCTTAGGTACGAGTTTCGTCTCAAGCCCGTGAACAGCACCGCTGAAGCGCAGGCGGTTCAATCACATAAGAAAGTCCTTGGCCGGATCAGCGCCAGTGTGCTCTGGTGAATCGTTGCCAGTGGGCACCAAACCCTCAACTTGTGAATCTAAAAACATGAGCCTCTGGAATCGTAGAAGATCAGGGATGGAAGGGACCTCAGGAGGTCGCCTAGTCCAACCCCCTGCTCGAAGCAGGACCAACCCCCACGACTGCCCGGGCTGAAAGCTATGCTGGCTCTGTCAGCAGACTCATAGCCTCTGTATATGGCCTAGCCCTTCGAAGGGGACCGAGCGAGCCCTATCCGACCCAGACCCCGATAGACCCAGTGCGAGAGCTTGTGTGGTAAGGGAGGTGTTTGAAGTAAGGGCATAGCTGTAATGTAATGCAAGTCCTGTGCCCCTACAGAGAGCAGGGAACTCCGGCTGGATGGGGGCGCCGTAGGGGAGGGAGCTCTCTGCTGCCATGTTTTGGAGAGCAAGGGGAAATACTGAATAGGGCCAGCCTCATGTGCACTTCAGCTATGAGACACTTTGAGGTGTTTTGGTTGACATACTGTTAAGTTTTGAGTTTGGGGGCAATAAAGTACTATTGTAAAAGGACTAAGGTCTCTCAGCAAAGGCTCTTAAGCAAAGTAGCAGTCATGGGGTGAGAGGGAAGGTCCTCTCCTGGATCAGTAACAGGTTAAAAGATGGGGAATAAATGGTCAGTTTTTAGAAAGGAGAGAAGTAAATAGACCCCAAGATCTGTACTGGGACCAGTGCTGTTCAACATACTCATAAATGATCTGGGAAAAGGGGTAAACAGTGAGGTGGCAAAACATACTCACAAAATTACTCAAGATAGTGAAGTCCAAAGCAGACTGCAAAGAGTTACAAAGGGAGCTCACAAAACTGGGTGACTGGGCAACACAATGGCAGATGAAATTCAGTGTTGATAAATGCAAAGTAATGCACATTGGATCACGTTTTCCTAACTCTATATATAAAATGATGGGGTCTAAATTAGCTGTTAGCACTCAAGAAAGAAATCTTGAAGTCATTATGGATAGTTCTCTGAAAACATCCACTCAATGTGCAGTGACAGTCAAAAAAGCTAACCAAATGTTGGGAGTCATTAGGAAAGGGAAAGATAAAACAGACAATATCCTATTGCCTCTTTAGAAATCCACGGTACACCACATCTTGAGTACTGCGTGCGGATCTGGTCACCCCATCTCAACAAAGATATATTGGAATTGGCAAAGATACAGAAAAAGGCAGCTCAAATGATCTGGGGTATGGAACGGCTTCCATGTGAGGAGAGCTTAATAAGACTGGGACTTTTCAGCTTGGAAAAGAGACGACTAAGGGGGAATATGATAGAGGTCTATAAAATCATGACTGCTTTGGAGAACACAACTAGAGGTCACCAAATGAAACTAACAGGCAGCAGGTTTCAAATGAACAAAAGCAAGTATTTCTTCACACGACGCACAGTTAACCTGTGGAACTCTTTGCCAGAAGATTTTGTGAAGGCAAGACTATGCCAGGCTTCAAAAAAGAACTAGATGAGTTCCTGGAGGATAGGTCCATCAATGGCTATTAGCCAGGACAGGCAGGGATTGCTGTTTGCCAGATTTAGTCTGTTGTCCCCCCTTCTCCAGTTCTTTCTCTTTTTTAAACCCCTGCTGCACTTTGTGTATGACAGTGGGGAAGTGTTGCCCATCAAGGGTGCCCTGGGCTGTGTATGTAGTTTCCAGGTTTTGCAGGGATTTAGCTGTTATTTAGGTTTTCAGAAGCAGTCACTAGAAAATTGAACCAGGAACTTTTTGCTGCTGACAACATGTGGCAGAAGGGCTACACTAAGAAGTGCTCATCTTTTCTGAATGTAGCTGGATACCATTGGCCTTTTGCTTTCCCTGTCCTGTCCCACAGACTTAAAATTCTGTCTGTCCTACACAGGGTGACCAGCTGTCCCAATTTCATAGGGAGAGTCCCAATTATTTGGGGTTTTATCTTACGTAGGTGCCTATTACGCCCTCACCCCATCCTGATTTTTCACACTTTCTATCTGGTCGCCCTAGTCCTACAGGACCTCAGTGGCATTCACGCCCCCCCACCCATTCGTGAAATCCTCTGTAGAATGGTTAGCGTTTTGAGGTACACATCTTTGAATCAGTAAGTAACGTGCTGTCTGAATCTTTGTAAGGTACTTATGTGGCTCTCATTACTTTAGTCTCTGAGCACTTCCAACCCTTTACTGTCCTGAGCCTGCCAACACCCCCTCCCACCATGCGGCAGGGCAGTGCTATTGGCCCCATTGTACAGGAGGGGAACTGAGGCACAGAGACACTCAGTGACTTGCCCCAGGTCACACAAGGAGCTTGTAGGGGAGAAGGGAGACGGTTTGATGTGCTGATCACTGGACCGCTTTACTACCCTGCGTGGGGAGCCTCCGGGCAGCAGCCCAGCTGGGACTAGGGAGCTGGAGTACGAGGGGCGTGGCGGGAAGGCAGCCAGTTTATAGCTGGAGCCATGAAATTGACAGGATAGCCAAAAGCCGATGTAAGTAACACAGTGTGTGTACTCAGGGCAACACTGTGTCTGCATACAGACATAAGGTGCCTTACGTTGACCTAATTGTATAGTGTAGACCAGGACTAGGTGAGGGTAAAAAGTGAAAAATAGCTCCTGGTACTAACTTCTAGTGCTACACAGGTGTCACGTGAGTATTCTCAGCCCATTGAGTGAAAAGGCAAGATTGCATTCCTCGGAAAAGACCATATAGTTCCATGCCTGTGAACAGAACGTTACAGAAATTCACTGTGGGGAAAACGTATCCACTGATCAGTTTGTTTCACCGAGAACTGGAAAACTATAAAACTGGGATCCTACAGTTCAAGGGTTTTTGGATGAATATCTAAGGAGTTAATGATGATTAGCCACTTAAACTAAAGTGCTGCACAAAAGGGATTTGAGGGATGTAATGCTCTTTAACACTTGAGCATAAATATTACTCCAATTTTAGTACCATATGGGGCCAATTTAGAAGGTTTTGAAATTCTCCATGTCCTGTGTCTTAGTTTCAAGTACATTTTAAAGATGTGCTATTAGGCTAAAAATTATCCCTATCACCTTTACCTCTGTTAAGTATGTTGGAAAGTAGCCGGCCTGGCTGATGCTCAACAAAATAAAGGTGTGTTGAGGTTTTACTACAAGCTTAGTTTGTGTTGGTGTACATCTAGAAGTGTGTGCGCATTTGTGTAGAAGAGCGGGATACATCTGAGGGAGAAGAGAATTCAGAAATGTAATAGTTTCCCGCAGGACAAATCTCCCAGAAAAGCTGGCTACCATGAACACTCAAGGCAGCATCTAAAATACGCACAGGGCTTTTCAGAAAATGGGTTTTCTGAAATAACCTGGATATTAGGCAGACGCTTCTGCAGACTTGACATCTTCTTTGCATCCACCCTTAGAAAGATCTGATTGAAAGTGCTTACAAGGCAAGTAGCTTTTTGAAAGCACTGAACTGTTCCAGGCCATGACTGCAGTCACGCTCCTTAATTATATTTTCATTCTTTAGCAAATGCAGCTCTCTGGAAGGCTGGTTACTGTTTGCGTAGCTGCGAAGAAGGGACGTTCATTAGCAAAGCAAAGGATTTGCCCTTTGGCGTTGGTTAACCTCCAGGGCCAAATTCCACTCTCTGACGGTGATGTAAAGTTGATAGCGTTACTCCAGATTTACAGTGGTACAAAGAGGGGCAAAGTTTGGCCTTTAGCTTCAGATGGGAAAGTAAATACAATATTCGTTCCTTCCATCCGTCATGCAGATAGTTAGATAGATAGATTAGATTAGAGAGGCCATGCCTGCAACTTCATATTTAAGGGTGCACTGAAAAGTGCTGATAAAATGCAGATTTGTTCATGGAACTTCGAAGAAAAACAAAATATTTCCTCCCCAGACTCCTTCCCCTTACCGAAGGGGTTCAGGCTCGATATCTGAGAACGCTTTAAGGGAATCCATTAAACAGGTCACACAGTTAGAAATGTTGCAAGAGGATTCGTTATTTTTGAAATGTTGCCCTGGTTTTATTACATTTCTTTGGCTCTGTCTGGTTTAACATTGAGACAACTTATAACCCTCAAACTTCCTGTACTTAATGGTGTCTCTGTGTGCTGAATGTCATTTTAACCACCAAGTGTTCACATTTTTTCACTAGACCTATTTCTATCCCCTTTGTAATGAGGGTTGATAACTATTATAGCAGTTGAATCGATTTGTTGCTGAAGGCGGGCTTCAGAATCGCAGCTTTCATCTAAAAACAAAACAATTCCAGCCCGCCTGGCTGTGAGGCATGGCAGGGTCTGTCTGTGCAGCACCCCTTTGTGGCCCACCATGCCATACACTATTCGTGCTCCATTAGTTTCCCCTCCAGCCCCCAAGAAATCTGCCAGGCGGTTGCCCCTCTTGGCACCACCCTCCTCCAGGCCCTACCAGAGGAGCCAACGAATCTCCTGCAGCTTCCCTCTTCCAGCTGAGCTTTCGCAGCCTTAGACGTTCCCTGACCCCTTCACAGCTGGGTCTAATAATTAAATAGAGCCTTCTGATCCCTAACAAGTCAGGATGAGCTGGGAGGGTACTAGCCTGGCGCCGATGAGGCTGGGCTTGATCCCCCCTTTAAAGGGCTGGCCAGCCGGTGACACAGGAAAACCCTTAAAATGTGTCCTGAGTGAGAACCAGTGCAGTGATGTCTGCCTGAGTCTGCAGGCAGCCTGAAACAACGGCTTTGAGGGGTGTGATCTACTGTATTCATCTCCTTGGGTTGTTGACTCTGAAGCCTAGAGATGGCAATGGAATGCAGATATGAACTATTTCACTGCTGATTGTTCTCGTAGATCTCGTAGATCCCATCTGCTTCAGCCCCGATTCCCGAGTCGGGAAGAACTGTGCTCAGCTCAAGCGTTGGGAGGGTAAGGCAAAGGCAAACCCAGGGTCACATGGCCTCAAACAGCTATTCTGGTATGCGGCTAACAGAAGCACGTGCCCCGTTTTCCCAGCTGCTTCCCTATGCCAGGGGCTCCAAGAAGAGGGGTGTTACGCCAGCCAAGCTTCTCCATGTTACCTGGGCATCTTCCCCCTAAGCTGGGGGAATCCCCCACTGGCTGGTTAAAGGGAATGATCTGACGGCGAAAGTGCAGGGAAGTGAGACGTGAGCCTGGTCGGGAGTTAAAAATGGCTTCTATCTGAGAAGCAGGTTTTCAGTCGCACCTATCCTTTCCTTCCCTCTAGATAACAGAGAGCTGGGATGCACCACTTCAGCGTTTACGGTCATGTAGCGTTAAACTAAATCTCAGTCACGAACTAACCTTATACGGAGGCTTTGCAGAATCCGCGGTGTTTATAATTTCAGTGGGATAATATCAGCGTTCATTTTAAAGTGTGTTTTATTTTTATCATTTACATTTTCACAGCTGTGCCAAATGATGGGTTTTAAGCTTTTTTCCCCCTATTTATCATCTCCTTAAATGTTCAATTACTGGATATTACGGGAGGTTTCAGACTATCCGGGTGTGAGGGGTGGAGGACAAGAATTATTTAATGACAGTAGATGTTGAGATGCAAAAAGTTAAAGCTTTATAACTGTTAAAACACAAAATGGGCACATCGTAGGTCAAAATACACAAAGTTGATAGCCTGAAATGAAATGCTAATACATTCGCATGCAGCGTTTTTCTTAGTTTGTCCATCTGTAAATGGTGATTTTTACTGATGCAAATGTGTTTTGTTGGCTTCATTGTGTTTGGTGAAATAGATGTTTGCTGGCATTTACAGATAGAAATCTAACCCTTCCATACCTATTCACATTTGAGATTAATACTTAGGGGAGTCTGTGATATTTTCTGTGTATATAAAGAGGTTCTCCGTGCAGAAAACAAACATGGAATGAATTTTTAAGCAATCGGTAAACTCGGGGGTTGTGCCGTACGACTGGAGAATTGCTAACGTAGTTCCTATTTTTAAGAAAGGGAATAAAAGTGATCCGGGTAATTATAGGCCTGTTAGCTTGACGTCTGTCGTGTGTAAGGTCTTGGAAAAAATTTTAAGGGAGAAAGTAGTTAAGGACATGGAGGTCAATGGTAATTGGGACAAATTGCAACATGGATTTACTAAAGGTAGATCGTGCCAAACCAACCTGATCTCCTTCTTTGAGAAGGTGACGGATTACTTAGACAAGGGCAATGCGGTAGATCTAATTTACCTCGACTTCAGTAAGGCGTTTGACACGGTTCCGCATGGGGAACTGTTAGTTAAATTGGAAAAGATGGGGATGAATGTGAAAGTTGTAAGGTGGATAAGGAACTGGTTAAAAGGGAGACTACAGCGTGTCGTGCTGAAGGGTGAACTGTCAGGCTGGAAGGAGGTTACTAGCGGAGTCCCTCAAGGATCGGTTCTTGGACCGACCTTATTTAACCTTTTTATAACTGATCTTGACACAAAGAGCGAGAGTGTGTTAATAAAATTTGCGGATGATACGAAGCTGGGGGGTATTGCTAACACGGAGAAGGACCGGGATGCTATTCAGGAAGATCTGGACTACCTTGTACACTGGAGCAATAGTAATTGGATGAAATATAATAGTGAAAAGTGCAAGGTCATGCACTTAGGGATTAATAATAAGAATTTTACATATACGTTGGGGATGCATCAGTTGGAAACGACGGAGGAGGAGAAGGACCTTGGGGTATTGGTTGATAACAGGATGACTATGAGCCGCCAATGTGATATGGCTGTTAAAAAAGCAAATGCGGTTTTAGGATGCATCAGGCGAGGTATTTCCAGCAAGGAGAAGGAGGTGTTAGTGCCGTTATATACGGCGCTGGTGAGACCCCACCTGGAATATTGTGTGCAGTTCTGGTGTCCCATGTTTAAGAAGGATGAATTCAAACTGGAACAGGTTCAGAGACGGGCTACTAGGATGATCCGAGGAATGGAAAATCTGCCTTATGAAAGGAGACTCAAAGAGCTTGGCTTGTTTAGCCTGGCCAAAAGAAGGCTCCGGGGGGATATGCTTGCTCTATATAAATATATCAGGGGGATTAACGTTAGGGAGGGAGAGGAATTGTTTAAGTTTAGTACTAATATAGGCACGAGGACGAATGGGTACAAATTGGATATTAGGAAATTTAGACTAGAAATTAGACGAAGGTTTCTAACCATTAGGGGAGTGAAGTTCTGGAATAGCCTTCCGAGGGAAGTAGTGGGGGCAAATGACTTATCTGGCTTTAAGACTAAGCTTGATAAGTATATGGAGGGGATGTTATGATGGGATAGTTTAATTTGAGCAATTGATTTTGGATTATCGGCAGATAAGTCTGCTCAATGGTCTGTGGGAATGCTGGATGGGATGGGAACTGAGTTACTGCAGAGAATTCCTTTTTGGGTGCTGGCTGGTGAGTCTTGCCCACATGCTCAGTGTTTAGCTGATCGCCATATTTGGGGTCGGGAAGGAATTTTCCTCCGGGGCGGATTGGCAGGGGCCACGGAGGTTTTTCGCCTTCCCCTGCAGCATGGGGCATGAGTCGCTTGCTGGTGGATTCCCTGCAGCTTGAGGTCTTCAAATCTCACTTTTGAGGATTTCAATAACTCAGTCATGGGTTAGGGGTTGTTATAAATGTGTATGGGTAGGGTTTTGTGGCCTGCCTTGTGCGGGAGGTCAGACTAGATGATCATATTGGTCCCTTCTGACCTATGAGTCTATGAGTCTATGAGTCTATGTCCAGATGTGGACAAGTGCAAGGGAAGGCAAGGTACCGGTTGGCATGGAAAGGAACAGAGGAGTGAAGGCTTCGTGGTGAGAGAGCCTCTTGAGTTGCTCACTGGGCCATCAAAAATAACCCATCTCTGGTTGGACATCCCTGTACTTTGGTGACGTATTTTTTTTACCAATTTCCCTTTTAGAATTAGCTTCTGCCCAACACTCAGCCTACACCTGATGCATTCAGTCCCTCCTTGTGTGTTTTCATTACCTTCCTTCGTGATCGCTTATGCAAAGCAAATGAGCAGAGAGATGTGATTTTTAAAGGGACAGGGGGAAGGATTTCAATGTATTCTCACATTAAACAGTCTAATTTATTGTTAATAAATTACATTTCTTCCTGGGGCTTGAAATGGTTTGCGGGTTGTGGTTGAATCCCTTTACTGCCGGTGCGATAAAACTGTGACCACGGCTAATGGGATTGCTAATAAGTAACCGAGAACACCACTTACTTCCCATTAAAAAGACCTCTGATTCCTGGTGCACTTTGCATCGTGTGATGTGATGTATGTATCTAAGGGCACGTCTTCACTGCAGTCGCAGGGTATGACAGAAACTCACGTAGACATCCGCGAGTTAGCTTTAGTCTAATTCGCATGATCTACCCTGTGAGTGCAGTGTAGACAGACTCGAAAGATCAAACAGGCTGCTTCGTAATTCACATAAATACAGAGGAGTGTTAAGAGATCATAAGAGAGAGCAAATATTAAAACGTAGGCTGCATTTTGAGACTGTTCTCTGAGAGAATGTTTAGATTTGCCTTTTTTTGGAAAGTAATTAGGCAGAATAGTGATCAGAATTCTCTCTTCCTTGGTAGGTTTGTTCCTGTTACTAGAATTCTATAGCTTTTCTGGATGGCTTATTTCCCTTTTTGTTTCATTTAGGACTGTTGCCTAGGACAAAGGGGTTAAATATTTTTGCACAGAGCACAGCCTCTCCTCTGTGTGTGTGTGAGAGATAGTTACATAATTAATTATTAATTACAGATAGGCAACTGTCCCACCTGTAATAACTACGCCTAAAGTTCAGGTTGCCTAACACTGTCTGCTATTAGACCCTGTTTTCTGTTGCTTATAACTTTCCTAAACTTGAACTATTGGGGCTGACGTTTTCCATCCCAGATGTCACCATCCGGCTGAATTCTTCTGGAAAACAAAAACAGCTCAGAGAACGGGGTTAGGGGAAAACATGTTGCTTTGTCCATGTTAAAAAAAAAATCTTGCCATTACTTAGAGGATCTTCTGCACCTCCGCGTCAGAGCAAGGACTTGAAATGTAGCAGTGGAATTGCCCTAGTGTTTGCCACCCCGTGAAAATGAGCCCAAAGCTGGCCAAATTCTAAACCTCTGAAAATTGCCGTTCACACATGCAAAGCAGACTTTTTTGGGTTCTGCTGAAAAATACTGTGTGATCATGTAATTAAAAACTGTACATAACGCGTACATGCAATGGGGGGGGCAAATTAAGGTTGTACAGGCAGCCTTAATTCTGCTTCCTCCTAGTGTCTGAGTGTTTGATTTTGCAACCTGAGTGTCCTTTTGATGTTTCTTTAAAATGCATTCTGTAGATACTTGTAGCTGTGAGTAGCTAGGTAATGGATAACCACTGAACTGAGCTGGCAAGGTAAGCTATTTATTTCACATCCTGTTCTCTGATTTTTATTAACGTCTCCTAAGAGAAGTCCTTGGACTGAGGAGGATTCAGACAGGTATGGACCAAGATGCATCACTGGCTTCTGTGAGTACCACAAGGGATAGAAATCAGGGAAGGTGTTTTCTCGTTGACCCTTCGCAGTCCCCTCTGGCTGCCACAGCGTTGGCTGTTGTTAGAGCTGCTGATAAATTATTGTCACGGTGCGAGTCTCCCTCGAAAACCTCCCCCAAAGTTACGCAAGAGACCATTTTCACTGTCCCGCAGTCCGAATGCGACCCCATCAAGCCCAAACGCATACCGCATGCTCCCGCCATAGACTTCACACACTCAACCAGTGCACGGATGTCTATGGCACGTAGAGTATTTCCAGCCTCAAGCATTCAAAAATCACCAGACGGGTCCCAAATGAGAGAAATAAAAAGAACCCATATTTCTTATTTTTTCCCAAGTTTTCTAGTTTCTGAGCCTTAACCTTGAAAGCATGAAACCTTATCTCAAGAATTGTTCTAGAAACTTTACATGAAAATCTCAGCTTACGTTTTAAAAAATCACCTGATTCCAGTAACTGTCTTAACGAAAACACCTTACATTATAAGACTTGGTGAAAAAACTGCAAGAGTAGCAAAACTGCTTGTTAGATTGATTTATTGGTGGTACGTTGGAAGCCTGTTCATTGTTCCTTCATGTTTGGGAGGGTTATGTTCACGACATAGGCACACACAAGAGAGACAAAACCATAAAATACTCTTTCTGATAGATTGCAGTGTAAGGCAACTTTATTTCCGAGACTCTAGCCTTAAGACAGATGAATCAAAACCAGAAAGACAAATCAGGCTGCTCCCTACAACAGAGAGGCACAACTCAACCTCCCACTCACAGGGTCCTAACGCCTGGGATCCAGCCTGACCCAGACATCAACACGGCAAGGAAGCAGCGAGAGCCCACGTCGGCTGGTTTCGCAGGCCCTGGGTGTGGAGTGGCGTCCGGGATGACTCGGGACTCCCACTTTTTGACATTTGTACCATGGGTAGCCTGAGATTTCCCTCAGATAGTCATCAGCCAGGGCTATAAACCTCTGTGCATCCTTTGATCCCTGCCAGCTGTCTGCTGAAAGTCAGCTGTGTCTCCTTTGTTCTGCTGGATCTCTTGAACTGACAGCTGGTGTCGGTGAGTCCAGAGTTACCCGACCTTTCTCCAGAACTTGGACCCCCTAGTAGCCCTGGGCCATATGATCCGGAGTTCCCAGAGGCCCGGTGGTCCAGAACAAGACTTGGGCTGCACAGAAGGCTGGCAAATCTACATGAAGCAAAACCAGCAGCTCTTCCTAGACACACAGTCAGCTCTGCTCCACCTCCAAGTCCCTCCATCTGCCAGTTGGTTCATTGGAGGCTGGAGGCTGGAGGCTGGCCGCGCCTCTCACCAGTTTCTGAGGTGGTCAGAGTTTCCCTGTGGTTGCTCCTTAGGCGGTTTATTTCCACTGGACCGTTTCTTGGGGCCTCCGAAGTGTAGCAGCAGGAGAAGCATTAGCTGAATTGCACCTGGGACTTCAGCTGGTGTCAGGCACACCCTTGCTGTCCCTGTGGGGGGAGAGGCGCCCCCCCCCCCCGGCAGTTTTCAGGACCTTTCTGGGAGGTCAGTTTCTCTGCGTCATGAAGGTGACGCACATTTTGACTGAGTGCCACAGACCAGTGTGGAAATGAGCTGCACGCGGAGGCTCCCTGTGTTTGGATCTGGTTCTCCGCTTGTAGGGTTTATTTCGTCCATTTCCCAGTGCGTGGCCTGAGGACGCTCCCCATCGAAGGCTGTCTTTTTCCTGCAGGCGGCTCAAAGTGTTTGGTGCGAAGCTGGTGACTGCCAGATGGATTTTCATCGCGAAACCAGATTCAGCTGAATGTGCTCAAAGACTCGTCAGCGTCTTCCCCTGAAAAGGCCTCAGCAGACAGCAAACCCCTCAGGATTAGAGATGTGTCAGCCCTTTGGAAAGGAGTGACCCCCCGCCAGAGCTGAGGTGCGGCCAAGAGTCTGAAATGTCAGGGAGGCTTTTATTTTCACTGCTGTTTTCCTCCTGGGACCAGAAGTGGAAGTGCCAAGAGGGGAATGGAGGAAAGAATCTGAGAGCTCATGATGTTTCTAAGACTGGCGGTCGACGTGCCAAAATCACCCACGGAAACCTGTTTGCTTTTTGCAAATTTCCCCCCTGAGGGCCCGCTACCGAGAGGTTGTGATGCTGCGGCTCCCATGGGAGAAATTCTGGGTGCTCAGCAGATGAGCCACTCCACAGCTGGCAGTCCATGTCAGCTCTGCTCCGTCTCCAGGACCTTCCATCTCCAGATCCTTGTATCTCAGGATCAAACCCGAAGTTTGGCAAGCCAGGTGGTTTGGATTTTTTGGACAAACGCTTTGAACTTTCGGGGATGTTGTGATGAGCGGATATTCGGGGGTGGAGGTGGACGGGCATAGCACCCGAGCCCACTGAAATCCGAGCACCAGGAGCAGTGCTTAAAGTGCGAGGGTGGCGGCCCCAGGATAACGTGCGTTTAAAGACGGAGCTGGGGTGCTGGGAGGTGCGGTCTTCTAGTAAAGCTGCCGCTGCCGCTTCCTGCCATTGTGCTGGGCTCTGCTGCCCCATCCGCCCAGGTCTGGTGCTGGCCCCGGCCACCCAGCGCCAGTCGCTGCCTCCGCATTGTTTGGGCGTTGAGAGCCAATCAAGTTCTGGCCAGGTCGTCCCTAGCGGTGGCGAGGACAGGGCACACCACTGCCGATGGGAGGCGGTAACAGAGCTGGGTGGCGTGGGCCGGAGCCCGCGTCAATGGGGACCGAGTGGAGCCTGGGACTGGGCGTGGCAGCCCACGCCCTGGATTTCTTCACCACTCGTTGGCCCAGTCCCTTCCCCATCATTCACGCAGGAAGGTCTCTCCATGCCCCCTGGCTCTGATTACTCCCTTCCCATTGGCTCCTGACTCCCACAGCCAGTGTGATTGCAGCCAGCCCCACCATACCTGGCCACAGTCTGATCATAGACAGTTTTATTGACCTGTCTTCACCTTATATGCTTGTTCCTCTCTTGCCTACTCTCCATCTCTGCGTTTGCCTTCCCCTGTTGTTCAGGTCCGTGAGCAGAACTCCTTTTATGCTTTGAAAGCGCTTAGCACACTGGGGGCGCTATCCAGATGAGAATCACACCCCCACATTTTTAGAGCTGATGGGAAATTCTCAGTTGAAACTTTTTCTTTTTCCTAGGGAAAAATGATCGTTCTGTTTCAAATTTTCTGGTTTTTCAACAATGACAAAAAACAAACCACCCCCCCTGCTGTCCCGAAGTAATAATTAGTGCCACAAACTTTTAACAGTGGGGCATTCAGGGAGGAAAAGAAAAAAGAGAGGAGTTTCATTGAAAAACAGGGATGCTTCTACAGCAAACTGAGAACAAAATGAAAGTAGGTTCCTGCAAAATGCTTGTGTTGAGGAATAACGTCCACCACCACTAGGATCACTGACTGATCTAGGATGTGACAGGACAGGATGACAAAGAAGCTGGCAGGCAGCCGTTTCACTTTACCTACATTACCTCCCCAAGTTACTATGCCATAGAATATGCTTGGCCTGTAAAAACAAAGGTTGGGGTTTTTGGTTTTTTTTTTTTTTTTGGAAGCCTGGTTTTCGTTTTCTGTAAACCAACGCGTCCCAGGAGAGGCAGTCATGTGGTGAGGGCAACAGCTGGTTTCTCCATTCGGGAGGAACGGTAATCTTGCGGCACACCACACCACACCTTCTGCAGACTTATTAGCATTAGGCCTCCGTTTTCTGGGTAATAAACCGTGCTTTATGAACTGACAACTGGATTATACGCTTCACAGGCGGCAGAAGCCAGGCTGGAGCGTAGTGGAGCAAGGCCAGCATGGAGAAAAAGTGAATGAGGGCGAAAAGACACTGAAGATCCCTTGGCGTCAGAGTCGCCTTTTAGAGTCATGCAAAATCTACATGCATACAGCCAGGGAAACCCTGCTGCTCTGCGGGTAGGCCTCCGTGGAAAGAGCCAATTGGAAATGGCTTGTGTGGGCTTGGGAGGGAGGGAGCCCATTTAATTCCCAGTCACTCTGGGTCAGAAAAGGAATTAAAGTACAGCAATGAAGTGGAGGTGTGTATTTGCGCTCCTGCCGTCTACTGGATGGAATCGAAACTGCTCGGCTGGTGGGTCACAGGCTCCATGTGGGCACAGCCCATGAGAACAAATATGCAGTTAGGAAATCTCCCAGGATTTGAATATTTTTAAATATTGAAAAAGGCTCTTGAAAGATCCACAGGAGGCTTTCCTAGTGGCAACCTTACAACTTGTCCAACCTAATTAGCACTCGAACCTGGCCCTCCTGGTCCTATCCTGAGACTCAAACAGTACTCAGCACGGGCCACGCAAACCATCTTCTTTCTGTTCCAGAGCTCCTGCTGCAAACACCCCTCAGACCTGCCAAATTTAGCACTAGGGAAATCCCAAACACACCTGCCTGCTAGGATACTTGTGCACTCCAAGCACGCAGGCCGTTATCGAGAAGAGGATGCTCTGTGTGCAGGTCTGTAGGATGTCTGTAGTAAACATTAGCCCAACAACTAGCCATGCAATGCCCTTTTTATACAGGGTTAGCCCCTGAGCAGAGAGACTGGAACGTGATGCGCTCCTAGGGTCCGTGGACCATTTTCTGAACCAAAGCTTTTCTCCTCCTGACCACGAGGGCTACAAACTTCCTCATGTTGTTACATGACAGTTGAGAGTCCCATATAGTCACCATATTCCTACCACACTGGGGCTGCGAGCTGTGATTAGATCTTCCCACTCTTCTTGTTTTTATTATCAGCCATGTTTCAAAAAGCCTGTCCAAACACCACGCTTTTTTTTTAAACCTATGCTTGTGTTGCAGACGTAGTTATCCCCCCACTGACATGCTGCTGAATACGGAGATGCGTTTCACATGATACTCACCCATGTCTATACTCACCCACTCATCACGCTCTGATGTATGCAGAGCTGCGCTTTGCCCCGTAGTACATCGCATGTGCGCGTAAGTCGCAGAGAAGGTAGCATATTTCCATTAGAGATTTGCAAAATATGGGCTCCATGGTGACTTTTAGTCACTACCTAGCTGATCAGAGCTGAACTACTCCACGGGCCGCTCTGGCGGAGGTTCTGCATCAACGATGCACAGCCCCTTTCAGGATCAGCGAATCCTTACAGAGGCTGCAGTACAATCACGCCTGTACATCAAGCCAACTCTGCTGGCTGCCGTGAAGTAAGGGCATCGTTGGCTGTGGGGCAAAGAGGGACAGTTGCCTCTGCCCAGACCTTGGTTTGCTCCCACCCAAAGTTTTCATAGATCTAAAGTCTCCTCCCAATTTTGCAGATATAATAGAATCACATATAATATTCTATATGCCTACAACTATGTGCTGCTCACCTCCCCTGTGAATTTTTCTATAACTATGCCCGTGCTGTGAGCCATGATCCTTAGAGGTGGTTTACACCACAGGATACTAAAAACACAGCAGTCTTGAGTAGCACCGGGAATGGACAGTTCTTAGTTTTCATCCCCATTTCACACATCTAAACAGCAGCCAGGCACAATTTGTCCCTAAATTAATTGTTGTTGTTATTGTTGGCTGTAATTGCTATTGGTGGTGGCTGCTTGGAAAATAAATTTCCAACCCCCACGACATTCTGACAGTTTGACCTTTGTTTGTGTCCCAAAATGGAATGAAACCTTCCAAATAGTGAAAATGGCGAGGCAATGGAAAGTCCCCCAAAATGTTGTTTGAGAAAAGGTCACAGTGAAAAAGACCCCATTTTCAACTGAAATGAAAAGATTCATTTCAAAATATTGCTATTTTTTACTTTTCAACGTGTCGGGCTGAAGCAGAACAGTAAGAAGAGGTGGGTGAGGCTTTTTTACAAACAACGAACAAAATCATCCAAAGCATAGGACTTGATGGTGATAGGGGACTTGAACTATCCAGGCATCTGTTAGGGAAACAACGCAGCAGTGCCCAGATTATCTAACAAGTTCTTGGAATGTATTGGAGATAATTTTTTATTTCAGAAAGTGGAGAACATGACTAGGTTTTTCTTCTAGATTTCATTTGGACATATCTGAAGGAAAGAGTTGAGAATTTGAAAGCGGAAGGCAGCTTGGATGAAAGTGATCCTGAAATGATAAAGTTTGCAATTCCAAGAAATGAGGGAAAACAGCACAATCAAGAAAATGGAATTCAAGATGGCAGACTTTAGCAGCGTCAGGGAGTTGGTTGGTAAGATCCCTTGGGAAGTAAGTCTAAGGGGAAAAACAGTTCAAGAGAACTGGCAGTTTTTCAGAGCGACATTATTAAGGGCACAAGAACTGACTATCTCACTGAGCATGGCGAGAGAACAGTATGGCTTAGCCAGGAGATCTTCAAGGATCTGAAACTCAAAATAGAATCCTAAAAAAAGTGGAAACTAGGGGAAAGTACAAAGATTAATAGAAACAAATGACACAAGTGTGTAGGGACAAAATTAGAAAGGCGAAGGCACGAAATGAGGTTAAATTAGTTAGAGAGAGAAACAGTAACAAGGAAACATTCTACAAATACATTAGAAGGAAGAGGAAGACAAAGGACGGTAGGCCCATTACTCAATGGGTAGGTTGGTGGGGGGACAAGAAGAGAAAATGTTGGAATGAAAGAAGTGCTAAATGACTTTGCTACTAAACCTTTTGGTGAAAACTGAAACAAAACAATCGGACATCTAGCATAGTGAATGCCAGTGAAAATGAGGTAGAATCAGAGGCTAAAATAGGGAAAGAATAAATGAGAAATGACTTAGACAAATTAGATGTTTGCATGTCACCAGGGTCTGATGAAATTCCTCCTAGGATACACAAGGAGCTGACCGAGAAGATATCGGAGCTGTTAGTGATTAGCTTCAAAACGTCATGGAAAATGGAAGAGATTCCAAAGGACTGGAAAAGGCAAATATAGAGCCAATTTATATCAAGGGGAATAAGGAGAACCTGGGGAATTACAGACCAGTCAGCTTCACTTCTGTACCTGCAAAAATAACGGAGCAAATAATTAAGCAATCAATTTGCAAACACCTGGAAGATAATAAGGTGATAAGTAACAGTCAGCATGGATTTGTCAGGAACAAATCGTATCAGGCCAACCTAATAGCTTTCTTTAACAGGGTAACAAGCCTTGTGGATGGAGGGAAGCCGTACATATGGTATATTTTGACTACAGTAAGGCTTTTGTTACTCTCTCGCATGATGATCTCATAAACCAACAAGGAACATACAACCTAGATGGAGCTACTATAAGGTGGGTGCATAATTGGCTGGAAAACCATTCCCAGAGAGTAGTTCTCAGTGGTTCACAGTCAAGCTGGATGTGCATATTGAGTGGGGCCCTGCAGGGATCAGTTCTGTCCAATATCTTTATCAGTGATTTAGATAATAGCATAGAGAGCACACTTATAAAGTTGTGGATGATACCAAGCTGGGAGGGGTTGCAAGTGCTTTGGAGGTTAGGATTAAAATTCAAAATGACCTGGACAACATGGAGAATTGGTCTGAAGTAAATAGGATGAAATTCAAGGAGGACAAATGCAAAGTACTCTGCTTAGGAAGGAACAATCAGTTGCAGAAACACAAAATGGGCAATGACTGCCTAGTAAGGAGTACTGCAGAAGGGGATCTGGAGGTTAAAGTGGGTCACAAGCTAAATGTGAGTCAACAGCGTAACACAATTGCAAAAAAAGCAAACATGGTTCTGGGATGTATTAGCAGGAGTGTTGTAAGCAGGACAGGAGAAGTAATTCTTTCACTCTACTACACACCGATTAGGTCTCATCTGGAGTATTGTGTCCGGTTCTGGGAGTCACATTTCAGCAAAGATGTGGACAAACTGGAGAAAGTTCAGAGAACAACAAAAATGATTACAGGTCTAGAAAACATGGCCTATGAGGGACGATTGAAAAAACTGAGTTTCTTTAGTCTGGAGAAGAGAAGACTGAAGGGGGTCATGATAACAGTTTCCAAGTACATAAAAGGTTGTTACAAGGAGCACGGAGAAAAATTGTTCTCTTTAACCCCTGAGCATAGGATAAGAAGCAATGGACTTAAATTGCAGCAAGGGCGGTTTTGGTTGGACATTAGGAAAAACTTCCCAACTGTCAGGGTAGTTAAGCAGTAGAATAAACTGGCTAGGGAAGTTGTGGAATCTCCATCATAGGTGTTTGTCTAATCTGCTCTGAAAAACCTCCAGTCAGGGATGGTCTAGATAACGCTTGGACCTGCCATGAGTGCAGGGGAGTGGACAAGGAGACCTCTCAATGTCCCTTCTAATCCTATGATTCTATAACATTTTGAAAAATTGAAATTTTGTCTGAAAATACAACGTTGCAGTTCAAATCTGCCCATCAAACAACTGGAAAATGTTGTCAACATTGACATTTTCCCGTACTTCATGGGGATATTTTTTCCAGCCAAAAACTTGGGAACTGTTCTTGTATTTACTTTTTTCAGCACATATTGAGTGTGTCCCTCCATTTACAATTTGCCAGGGGTTGTGGTGGATCCTCCATCAATGGCAATTTTTAAATCAAGAGTGGGTGTTTTTCTAGAAGATCTGCCCTGGGCATTATTTTGGGGATGTTCTCTGGCTTGTGTTACACAGGAGTTCATTCTTTGTGGCCCTAGAATCTATTGCTCTGAGGAAGTCCATTGGGCTGGATTCTGGTCTCAGAAAAATTGGTGTAAATCCCAAGAAACTCCACAGAAGCTAATGGAATTGTTCCAGGTTTAAACAGAGTAAATGCTGACCTCGCGGAAGTTACTCTGGTTTAACTGAGATCAAAATCTGACCCTGCAGCTTCAGTGGGGTGGCATGTGAGTAAAAGTAGCAAGATTTTGCCCCGCATGTATAGCACAGCACATCATTTCATACTCCAAATTTGGGTTTCCTAGAGGTCTGGACGCGAACCAAAGCAAACGTCATAGTGAAAGTGAAGGATGCTCTTGTGGCAAAGGTCCTGGTTGGGACTCGGCAGACCCACGTTCACGTCCTGGTTCTGTCACAGACAGACTCCCTGCGAGCCTTTGGGCCAGAAACCCAGTCTCCTTCGGCCAGATTTTCAAAGGCACTTGAGCACCGAAAGCTGCAGAATGCGGAGCTTTTGAAAGTCCCCCTGGGCGTTTTTACCTTGGAAAATCCGGCCCTTTCTGCTTCTGTTCCCATTTGTGCAGTGCTGCTACTCACAATGGCCTGCCTCCCTGGGCTGTCGTGAGGGTCCATCCCTTAGTGATGGATCAGACAGTAGCGATGAGGGTCCTATAGGATGTGAAATGGGGCGGGTGATACTGGCCGCCTTTGTAAAGCGCTTTGAGATCCACTGAGGAAAAGCACTATGGGAGACAGGGATGATGGTGGTGATTATTGTGTATTACCTAGATAGCTGGATCTCTGTGCGGTAAGCATGAGAACTCCTCAGCAACCCGGCAGAGCTTATTGTTTGAATTAAGCCTTACCATATTCGCCAGAACAGAGCCCTTGAGCAACACACACAAATCGGTCCATTGTTACTTCCAGCTAGACTTTCCAGGAGAGAACGTGTTGCCAGGCTACAAATCAGGGCTTGTGTGTGACCTCCTCCACAGTAACTCGGATTGGAACCACGGAGGATTTGCTGAAGAATGATTTGTATGGCCACGATCTCAGGTCATTGCCACAGATGATTTGCTGATACGACTGCGGGGAGAATTAAGAGGTCCAAGGGTACTGGAATTAGATGCAGAGGGATAGCTGGCAAGCCACGCTGGATACTGGGGGTGAGAGTAAGCCCCAAATGTCGCACATGACAACTGTGAGCAATCAGGAAGCAGGAAAATATGATGTGTCAGTAACAGCAAAAATCATGTCAAAGGCCAACGCCATTATTATTTCAGGTCATTCCCCCTTCAGCTTGCCCCATAGCTTGGGGTGGCTTGGGGAACGTGACACAGTCCAGATCTCTAAGACAGACGTGCCTGCAAACCCCAGGCCGGTAGTGCCTAATTGGAGTTAAATACTGGACATGTCTGGATTTAATATAAGCCGCTGCTCAATTACTTCAGCCATTCAAGCCATGGAAATCTGGCCGCTCGCCGCTTTTTAGTGGAGAATGCACTCGGATGTCACGGGGCTGGCCCAGGTTTTCTAAGCGATATTCTACGAATACATTCCAAACGGTTTACAGTTTGTGCCAAAGCTGGGGGCTGTAGCTCAGGGGGGTTGGGAGGAAAATCCTTCTTCTTTGTAGAGTTCTTCCAGTGAGTTTAGTGCTGATGAGAAGCTCCAGAACTCTGGATTTCAGGGCTGTCAGCTGGCTTATCCAGCGAGCAGGTAGAGCGCAAGCTCCCCTAGGGCCTCCCCTACACAAGGACCTGTTTTCGGGATGAGAGAGGACGCTAGTCTCTGCCTCATTCACTCCTTGGCTTCTCTGATGAGGCTGCCAGCCAGGGGGCGTGGGGGAAAAAGTCCAGAGACACAGAAGGTGACAGCAGGACAAATGGGGTTGTAAGAAATTGATCATCTGAGATGCACCCACCTGCTACTAACAAGACGGTCTGCAGGCTCAAGTCTCCAGAAGTGAGTGGCAAACTTCCTTCCTGACTCAAATAGGGGGGGAAGAGTGTGACCTTGTCCATGTGAACAGCAGCCACCAAAGTGAAGCAGCTAGCTTTTGTGTTAGGATGTCGTATCCCCATCCTATGCCCTTTGGCTGCTTGTGTCTTTAGCTTCCAAGCGTTTCAGAGCAGGGATTGTCTCTGTGCATCACCTAGCACAACGGGTCTCCGACCTCAGTGAGGACTCCAAGTTGCTGCCTTAACATATGCTTAACTTTAAGCACGTGCTTCAGTCCCACTGATTTCAAGTTAAAGCATGTGTAGAAATGCTGTGCCTAACTAAAAGGGCTTTCCTGTTCCTGTCCTCTTTGGGAGGGATTTTCAAAGCTCCCAAGTAAGTGAAGAGGTCAGATCTTGTCAATGAGGTTTCCGTAGTGCTGGCTGCGGAAATTCCCGGAGAAAATGCTGATTAAAAACATTGTTCTTGTTTGAATTTCTGGCTTTTTGTGAAGAAGCAATTCTGCTTCGCAGACAAAAGTACACAAATAGAGGAAAGTGGACACACTTCCCACAAAGATTTACATCAAAAACTCCATTTTCAATCAAAAGAAGTGTCGGTGGAAAAAAATTTCAACGAACTCTATGCCTTTAATGCATGTAGATGCCTTGAAAATCCCACCCTTTACAGCCCCAGATATCACAGAGATCCAAGTCATTTTCATTTTGAATCCTGGCATGATAGGTTCTGCCATCTCCAGGGGCAGAGCATTCCACGTGCTGATCACCTGAGGTGGAATTTGCTTCCGTGCAGACGATCAGCACAGCAGCTAAAGTCCCATTTAAGCCTTATTACCTAACCCCCTCATTGTTGTACCTTTCTCTTGACTGTGTATATATGCCACCTACCAGATTTCCATTCCCTGCATCTGACGAAGTGGCTTACAGCCCACAAAAGCTTATGCCTGCAAAAATTAAATGTGTTCGTCTTTAAAGTGCTACAGGACTCTCGTTATTTAAGCCTTAGGGCGTAAGTGGGACGTCAGTGATGACTCGCTGTCTGTAGTGGGGAATTGAACACACCCACCCTCGCCCACTCCACCCCCACGTTGTGTAACTGAACTAAATTGTCTCTTTGATTTCTAGGAACATGGACCTATTTGCCTGTTGTTGCTTATTTCAAATAGATAGCCCTTGGGTCTGATTCCTCTTTGCCCAGCATCTTTCCACGTGCATGGGATCAGTTACAGTACAATGAGAGGCTATAAATTGCTACTCTTCGGATTGCACCATTGCCACCTGCTCCCAGATCTTCAGGACAATCCTTGTTGTTCACTCCTCCTTGCTTCTGGATACCTAGGCAGCCCTGAAGATCCCCCTTGTCTATCTGTGGCTGGCAGGGAGACTGCACCCCCTGCTGTCAGATTTAAGCATAGCCACCATGGCCCCCACTGTGCAAGAGCCTAGCAGGGTTAGTCAGACAGAGACGATAATTTCTATTATGTGAATTATTAATTGATTTCCTGAGAGAAGCACCCCCACATCTGCCCCAGTTTGGTTGTAGGTAGTGTATGGAAGAGGGCAAATAATGGGAAAAAATCTATTCACAAACAACTATGCAATGGAAAAAAATTGCCAGTGCTTGCAACAAATATTGTTCAACGGCAAGTGACTGGAGCAGATCTGACCGGATCATTGACAAGCCAGCAGTTGGCGCAAGCACAGACAGTTTGATTCTGGGTAAGCCCTGAACCTGCGAACATTTATGTATGTGGGTGAATCTGAGGCAATGGGATCGATCCCGTGCTTAAAGGTGTTTGCAAGACTGGGGCCAAAGTCAAGCGGAGATCCAGTGACCTCAAACAATGTGGGGAAGAAAATCCATCTGTAGCCGCAGCCACTTTTCTCCGGGATATTTTTGGCATTCGGTGCCCATGGTGGTAGGCGTTACAGAACAACTGTATGCCAGGTACTTACTTGGCGCCATTGCTTAGTATCTGAGCACCTCATGGTCTCTAATACATTTATTTTCACCACGCTCCATGAGGTAGGGACGTACTACTATCCTCGTTGTACAGGTGGGGGAAACTGAGGCGCAGAGAGATGACGAGATTTTCCTCCGTGCACTCAGGAGTTCTGCAACAGAGAAGGGACTTGGCCCTGGTCCCCCAAGGGCTAGACTGATCCATCCATCATCTCAAGCTACTCTCAATAGATTTGGGTTATATTCTTACAGGAACTCTCTCCCCCCGGTATATTATCGTTTTTGCTGCATTTTGCTTATTTTTACAGTAAATGGGCACATTTTGTGGTTTCCACAACTACCTCCATAGTGTCTTCATGCTGAACGCCAAAGATATCAAGTGAATAAAAGCAGTCATAAAATATACATTAACGTCTCTTCCCTTTTGCCATGGGACAGTTTTACAGCAAAACCACCAAATCTCTTATGGTAATTTTATCTCACTCAGCGCAATGGAGCTGCCTGCTATTTGCTGTACTTTTCACAAGGCATTGCGTGTTCTCTCTCTAGTGTCCCTTTCTAGAGTCACCCCCAAACCTCTTCCAAATGGGGAGCTGCATGAGGAGAGCTCCATTTTAGAGGCCCTGTGGGAAAAGATCCCTTTCTGGAGTCTGGAAGCAATGCAAATTGGTCACAGAAGGAAGTGAAGCTGAGGGAGGGACGGGGGCAAATTCATTCTCGTGTAGCTCCACTAAAGTAAATAGAGTAACATACTTACGTACGTTCTCTCACAGCATAGAATTGCTTCAAGTCCCATCAAAAGCAACACACCAAGGAAAAAGGCCGACAGTCTTCCTCCACGTTCTGTGATCTTCACACAGCCTTGAGAAGCGCGTCATGCTGCATCCCAACCAGTCAGCCACATCCAGTCGAGTAGCAACAGGGATTAATTTGTCCCATTTTTTTTTTTTAAAGTGCTATAGTTTCTATTGGCCATTTGGCAAGCAGCTCCAAGTCAGGGCCTTGCGGGTTGTTTTCCCACTGGAGAAGAAATCGGCGACATGGAATCTGGTTCCTTTCTCAGTGCAGCTTGTTCATTTACACTATATACACCAGTCCTGGAACAGGAGTGGCCACAGAGAAGTGGTCACACAGGCAAGCCCCTCTTTCAGAAACCTCAGCCCAGACATGAACGCCGGTTCCCAGGGAGCAGCTCTGCCTCCAGAATTGAACGCCGGTTCCCAGGGAGCAGCTCTGCCTCCAGAATTGACTCTAGTTAGAGAGATTAAGGCAGAGAGGAAACTGCCTTGCTGCGTGCCACAGCTCCCTAAGCAAAACACTTCATCACAAGTCTCACTTCAATGCAGCATTTTTTCAGACTGAACACGGCTCGCACACTCAGAAAATAAATGTATGCAGCTACGTGCGCCAGTGCCGCCTGCGATAATATTGTTGTAGGCCTCTCGCTAGTCAAAGAATCATAGGGCTAGAAGGGACCGCCAGGGTTAGAAAGAGCATGATTCTAAGATGCTAAGAAAGAGTGTCGTTCTCATCTCAGAAATAAGCATAACATTGCCACTGACGTGGATAGGATTTGCATGCACTCGCTAGATGGCAGAGTTTGGGCCTCAACGTTTATTTCCGAGGCTATGTCTACATTACAGTGGCTACCGCTGCACAGTTACGGCACTGAAGCTGTGCTGTGGCAGTGTAGATGCTTCCCACATTGATGGAAGAGGGTTTTCCATCAGCGTGGGTAATCCACCTCCCCAAGGAGCGATAGCTGGGTTGATGGAAGACTTCTTCCATCAACCAAACTGCATCAACAGTGGGGGTTAGCGCAACCTAACTATGGTGCACGAGGTGCAAAGCTTTTCACAGCCCTGAGCGAGGTAGGGCTAGGGAGGTGTAATTTTTAGGTGTAGACTAGGTCTTAGATTACTGTTGCTTCCAACTGATCTTCAGACCTCCCCAAGGTGACTGTAGAGGAGAAGTCTAAGTGCACTTGCTTCCTAGGTTTTCGTTTGGCTGGGAAGAGGTTTTGGCGTGGCGGGGTAAAGAGGTTATCAGCATGACGGTTCCACTGGAGAGGCTCGTAGCTGCAGGAAAACTCGCATGGAGTTTTCTTTTACAAACACAAGGGTTGAAAGTAAGGTTTCCTATGTTGTTTATTTCAATGGGGTTTCTGTGGTCTTCGCATGGCAAGTAATTCCAGGCAGGCGATGTCCCCCAGGGCCTTAGGGGAAGGCAAGCTGGCCAAAATGTAGTTGGCCTGAGGCGATTACTGGGGTTAGAAGAGGCTTCATGGAGGAATGCAAGAGTCAAGAGTTACTTGAGAAGACACTTGAGCAGCACATTTAAAGGGGCAGACTCAACCTCTTTAGGGCAAATTAGGGGAAACACCTGGGCTGGTGTGTAGGAGATTGGCGGGTGAAAGGAGCCACTTCCCTCGATGACTGGCTACACTGAGGATCTTTACTCGGTGGAAGACCTGGACTTTACAAAGCTAGTGCAAGCTTAGCTACGCTGGGCCACCCATGTCACCCCCGGTCCTTACGCCAGGCCCTCCCGGGGCGCCCCGGGTCCCAACGGGGGCAAAGCACCTTTTTCCTCGCTCCTCAGGGGCGAAGACCCACCTTAGGATCAATGGTCCTGGGTTCTTTGCGCTGTGTCCCCACCTAGTGGCCAGGTGCAGGAATAAGTAGCAAGCCCCCATGGCCTCGAGTCCATTACAATTTGTCGGCCCTGAGTTCCGGTTATACAGCGTAGGGACAAAGAAATGTTTTTCTCCAGGGAAAGAGAGGGACCGAATATAAGGAGGGGAAAAGACGGGGGCCAGAAGGAAAGGCCGGGGAATGAGCCATCCCAAAGCTGGGGTGTTGGAGCTCCAGAAGAAGGGTCACTTGCTGGGAAGCCAATAGCCTTCAGTGCAGGGGGTCGCTGGCCAAGCCCTGGTGCCGGAGGCAGGGAGACCTGCCGGGCTTAGCTCACAGGCAGCCCTCCCAGGTGCAGCAGCCTGTTGAGGCTTAGTCTCTCCTTTGTAGAGCTGGGATCTGTGAGTTGGTCTCCGCCCCCGGACAAAATGGCACCTCCTCTTCTGCTGCAGGGAGGAGCTCTGGGTCTGCTTCCGCTAGGCCACTGGTGTTGGCCCAATCCTGCTTTAATGAAATACCTGAAAGACCAGAGCCACAAGCACCGCCCCCCTCTTTCAGCCTCATACGCTGTACTTTTAATCAAAAGCTAAAAGCTCAACTGACTCTTATAGTTCTGCCCTTTGAAATGGTCACGTCAGTCTTTTTAAAATATTCATTTACTGTGTATCGTTGGAGCCAGAGATCCCAGATTTTTGTCCAAGCTATTCTCTAAGTCCTGCATTCCAGCTGGACATGGTTCCAAATCATATTATTTAGTAATAATTCAAGTCTGTCTTTACTTTGAATAATTCTGTCTGTTTTAAGATTATTTGTAAAAGCACTCCACTGACAGTTTTATTTGTTGATTTTACCCACTTTCCGAATATTTGTAAAAATCCTATTTTATAGGTGCTTAACTCAAAAATGAAATAACGTTTGCTTTAAAGGACATGCAAGTTCTTCAGCTAGCACTTTGCATGGAGTGGTTGGACTGTGAATGGCTGAGCAATTGAGGGGGTGTAGACAGGGAGAGTTATTGAACAATTGGGCCAAGTAAGGGATGTCGAAACATGATAAAGAAAACACCAGCCTTCCCTCAAACGTGTGAGGGAGGAAGAAAGAAGCGAAGATAATAACTTTTACCACTCAACTGGCCAAAGAGGAGCCCACCCTGATAACTTTGGAGTCAGCCCACTTCAAAGAACAAAATTGGATCAGGCTTGCAACAATGTGGGTGATTAAGGATCACACCAAATGCAGATGCAGCCTGACAGAGCAAAAACCCACAGCCTTACATGGGGTCTTTTTCCTATAAAATGGGACAGAAAGATGAAGGCTGTAGGTTGGGGTCCACATCGCCACACCAGCCAGGAGCACCGATGCGCATCGGCAGAACCTTGCTCCTCACCCTCATGCTACCGTCCGCTGGCCAGTGACCACCATGAGCACCAAGAAGCTGGTAGCTATAACATCTGTGAGACCCCTTTGTGTGTCTGTCTATCTGTGTGAATGAAAGTACCAGTTGAGACATGTGCCAATGAAGTATACTTTACCTAGTGATTACAAATACAGAGATTCTGGTTAATAAAGCATGATATTGGTATTGTTACAACGTTGATACTGTTTCCCTGGTATTTGCATTATTGAGACTATTTACCACATGTTTGTATTCACAATAAAGGTGGCTTGTTGCCTTATCCCCTGACAAAGATCCCGTGATATTTGTTGTTTGAATAACACTGGGACCTGACTCCCTGCAGCCAGCTCTTGCCACGAACGCTGCCCGGCCTAGGCTCAGCGCACCCACTGGGGCAGCCCCAGCCACGAGCAGGCTCTCTGCAGCCTGCACTTGGATGTCCTGCTTGTCCGTCGAGCTCCTGGCCCGGCCCCCCCAGGCTGCATGTGTCTCAAGCCCGGGGGTAGCGGCAGGCTCTGTTGCTGTTCCAGTCTCTGCCTCGGTGCTGCTGTCTGTGGGAGCCATTTCTCTCAAGCGTCCAAACCGGCAAAAAGAGACGGCACTCATAGGTGAGCAAAGCCACCCCGCAGATGGCCCTGTCCACAGCATCCCGGGTGCCTCTCTGGAATACCTCCGCAGACACAGCTCTGAGTGGGGACAGGGATCTTTGCTCTTCTCCGATCACGGCCGCCAAAAATCCAATTATAGCAAGAACATGGAAACTTCAAACTCTCCTGTTTGGAACCGAGCGGTCCCCATGGATGTGGGAGAAGTTGAGTTGGAAAGCAGCACAAGGACAGAAATAATGGATATGCCTCAGTCTTAAATCGTACCGATTTTTCCAACATCAAGGCACCTCCCTACTTCTTGGTCACTTTTACTCATCGCTTTGTACATGTTCAGATTAAAGGGGCATTACGGATATCTAGTCTAACCTTCATAGCACAGGCCAGAGCATTTCCCCCAGGACTTTCTGCATGAAGCCCAGAAGTTCTGGTTGGGCTAGGCCATGCTTTCGAGGAAGACGTCCACTCGTGAGTTATGCAGCTTCGGCAGCCTGTGATGCCCAAACTTGGTTTTGGGTCGGGAAGATGCAGTGCACACGAAACGATGCCATAAAAAGGTTAAAATGGAGGTTGGTTGTTTTGTCTTAGGTGTTGTTTTTCCCATGTCATTATATTAAAAATACAAGAGGGTCGCATGCTTCATTACTTCTATGGCCGAGCTGTGTACGCAGCCATGCCCTCACCCGCATTACAGCCAGGTCCCCTTGCCCACCCCCTCGCAGAGCCCTACTGGCTTTGGAAAAGCAGAAAGGGCTGATTTCCAGGGGGGCGGATGGGTTGTGGGTAGGGGCTGTCTGGAGTATTGGGGGGGAGGGCGTGGTTCCCAGCTGGGGGAGCACTGGTCAGAGTGGGGTGAGGTGCTTACTGACCCAAACCTGCCTCTCACCCTTGTTCCCTGAGTTTCTGCTCCCCTGCCACAAGGCCCTGTGAGGTCACTGCCTCTCCCATGCAACCCATGACCAGATGGTGCATTTAGTGACAATGAGGCTTTTCCGAGTTGCCAGCTCTCACCAGACTCAAGAGGGCTCCACCCACCAGTGCCTTGAACAGTCCCTAGAATTTGGAATGAATTGGATGCGGTTTCCAAAAGCTGTCACATTGCGGACAAGCAGAGCGAGGAACGCCGCTGCAGTGAGAGCAGGCCCTGCCAGACGGGGGCAGGGAGTGGCAGGGGGAGGCAGAAGAGGGGCTGCATCATGGGGCCCCCTATTATTAGTGGAGCCTGCTTTTGTGGTGTGGATACTTATCCTCTGGAAATTGGCCTTCTCCGGAGGCCACCAAAGAGCTGTCAGCTGCTTCTTCTGATGAGGGGCTGCTGGCATCCGCATTTCTCTTAGCTGGGACGGGGAAGAGCCCTGATGCTGACCCTTGATTCTGGCTGAACCAGTATATTATCCAGATCGGAAACCTAATACATTGGGGTGGAATTTTCAATGGGGTCTGGTCACCTAACTCCTTGGCATCTTTGGAAACCCCACCTTTGATGAACGGAGAATGGTATGTCGAATCCTCCTTTCCAGGCACGTCTGTCTGGGGTAGGGTCACAAAGGCAGGTGCTGAGAAGAGCTGGCTGAATAGCAAAAGTGTGTTTAGAGTGGGGATGGGGGCAAAGAAAGCAAGATAAGAAAATGCAGTGTGAGAGCACTAGGAAGATTTTAGGCAGTATATAAAAGCCGCATGGCCCAACATCTCTTGGGTAATTCCACCTACTTCACTGCTATTTCTGTGAGGTGCACCAGGCCCAGATTCACGCTGTCAGCCCTGTGGCCTGGAGCATCATTCAGATCGGCCGAAAGCGGAGGCTGGATCCCTGGGTGGTGATCCAGCTCCGACTGCTGGCTAGGAACTGTGAACACGACACAGAGAGAGAGAGAGACTGCAAAGTCAGGGTGGCAGCAGCGGGTCAGTGTTCAAGGAATCCTTTTCCACCGGATAGGGTCTCCACGCTGACCCCTCCTGCACTGAGGACTAGACGTGAATGGCGAAGCTGGCTGAACTTTGGGCAGCTTTCCCAAAGTGTATCTGGCAAGAGGCACAGAGCAGAGCTCCACGTGGACGTTTCCCTGGAAGAATCCCAAGGGGTTTTCAATTCTCGAGTGCTCTGGGAAGGAAAGTCAGAGTTGGTCATAGAAGGCTGATGGTCCCTTCCCAAGCACGGGCGAGGGTGAATTCCTGTTTATCGCTGATACCGCTTCTCCGCCTACCAGCAATGTTAATGCTCATCACATTGTCCAGCCCTTTCTAAAAACCTCATGAAACTGCTTGGTTCCAGGACCTCCTGGCTGGCAACCTGAGCTGCTACGAAATGCAGGCCAGATCCCAGTCCGGCACGATCCACTCTGCCGATCCGCTCCATCATAAACGCAAGGGAACAGCTCCTGCCTAGGCAGCAATTCATTGTCCTGCAATAGTGCTCGGGAGGACCTCCTCGGAGCCAGCCTGGCTACTTAAAAAACAGCCAACATGGGGCAAAAGAGGGTCAGGGTCATAGATCGCTCCCCACGAAGAGGCAGCGCTGCACGGGAGACGTTCAGCCCTGCCTGGAAGTCTAGGAGGTACACGTTTCTCCGGAGCAGAGAAACTGTGCGGCTCCTGGATTTCTGAGGACTATGGCAATGCCCAGAACATGCTGCCACTATGATGAAGCACACACAGGACGTGCGCAGGGGGATGCAAAGCCTGGTCCAAATGTGGTATGTGTAATACTAATTACTGGTTACCAGCGCCTATCTAAGGTGGCCCCTGTGACCATAGGACCTGAGAAGTCTTTAAAGCATTTAACCCCACAACATCCCTGTGAGGTAGGGAAGTGCGATTATCCCCATATAACAGATGGGAAAACTGAGGCCCAGATCAACTAAGCCCCAGATCCCCAGGAGGTATTTATTAGTATATATAAATGTTGAGAATTTGGGCATAAGTGATTTTTCAAGATTGCCCATGATGTTTGTGGTAGCCAATCATTGGACCATCCTGCCTCTCAGCAGTGCTAATACATGCGAGGGTTTGTCCGGCCACTGAGGATGGAATGGACCTGCCCCGACAGGGAGCGCCGACTAAGGACAACAGACAGGTAGGCAGAGGTAAGGGGAAGAGGAAGCACAAATACAGATTTTGTACAAGTCCACTAGATCCTCTGCAAGCTACAGGGCAGAGGTGAGTCTTTAAGAGGGACTTCATGTGCACCACGTAGGCAGCAGTCCTTCATCAGGCTAAGATGCCACTGAAGGAGGAGGTACCGATGTCAGGATTTGGGCCAGGACGCATTTGGTTATAGGGGCAGGTCCTCATTCTCTGTCGCTGGAGGGCTCTAGTCCCTTGGTGTGGTCAACGCTGCCTTTCTGAAGGGGGTACTGGCTGTTCCAGCCCATGGCTTGGCCATGTCTTGCACTCCTGGGATCCGCCACACACTGGCCCTGTAGCACAGACTATGTGAAATCCCCCCAGTCAGCAGTCAAACAGCTTGCCCTGGTGGGGCTGGGTCAAACCCACAGCAGCCTTCCCTTTGCCCGCTGGAGGTCACATCTCAAAGGCCGTTGAAGGAGGCCAGTCAAATTCCCACTCAGCAAATCACTTTGCAGGCACTTGCCCACACCATGTAATGGGGTTAAACAGTCCAGCTTGGCAGCAGCTGGGAAAGCAGCCCTGTGCAATTCAGAGCAGCCTCAGGGATGCTCTAAATTGCACTAGCTTGTACCAGTCCCTTAGGAGCCATTATGTTGGCATGGAGCAGTGGAGTGCAGTGAGTCTGACTGTTCCCCTCACACCCTGACATACCCCCTCTGTGTGAGGGGGGCTGCCAGCGGGTCGCTATACTCCCTTTCTGCCATTTGATGATGCCCACCCTGGGGCAATCCCCAGCTGACAATTGAACATGATTTCAGGTTTGTTTTGCCCCACCTGAGCAGTTCAAAGAGGACTCAGTGGGGCCAAAGATCTGCCCCTAACATTCCTGAGAAGAACTGTGTGAATAACTGATTTTTCAGCTCACTGGCAATTCCAAAATAAAATAAAATAAAATAAAATCGTTCTGGGTTGAACTGAAAACTGCGAGTTTTTCAAATCTTCTTGGCCAATTGAAAAGTAGGATGAAAAGAAGTCATTTCAGCTTGAACCGGTTTTGACCGTTTAAAAAGGGGTTTTGATTGTTTTTTTAAAAAACAAAACGAAAGGGAATTTCTCAACAGAAAAAGTCACTTTGAAGGAAAAATTGAACTATAGTGATTTTCTTCAGATTTTTGGATGGAAGCAATTTAGTGAAAATGACACAAATTTGCCAAATGTCTCAGTGTCAGCAAATCTGAATGTTGCTGAAAAATCCAAAGCTTCCTCTTAGCTGGCTGTTCCGGCATGTTTAACGGAGGTGGGGAATCTCCCTGAATGCACAATTCCTCCTTTCCTTGCTGCCCACAGAGAAAATGCATCAAGGCCAGAGATGCTGGTGTCAGCCAAGGGAAGTGAGGGGAGGTTCTTTGACCGGGTGCAATAACGTAATGGCTATACTCCTCTGTGCACTGTGGGAGGCTCGTTCAAAAGCAATGTGACCATCTTGGCGCTCAGCCTCTACCGTGTGGACGTGCCTGGTGTGGGGGAACCTCTGTGCGAGCCGTGGATTTGGCGAATCGCAGCGATCTGTTGGAGAACAAGAAGGATCTCTTTGAAAATAAATGAGGCAGCAAAAATATTAAAACTCACGTGTCTTCTGCAGCCTGCTCGGTTTACACACGGGGGGGTGGGAGGGATGCTGTGATTAAATAGCTGCCGAGGAGTTTGGGATCACCCCACCTCTCCAGTTAATTGCTGACTTAAGCTGAACCAGTTGAGCACAATTTAAGTGTGCACATTAGGTGTTTGTGTCAGTGTAACTAGACTGATTTCATCCCACAGATGTTTTCTAACACGGACCAGCCCCGAGTTAGTCAACAGGACTGGATTTACATCTCCTTCCACCTCACCCTGTGCGTCAAGGAGGCTAGAGTCAGGTAGCTCCCGGGACTGAAGCAAGCATCTGCCGAGCATTGGGTGTGGCAATATGGGATTCTGCAGCACCCATGTCCTGGGCATAGTGTGCTTGGTAGCCCCTGGCACGATTGGGGATGCATTTTCCCTGCTGGGGTATTTGGCTTTGTAGCTGAGTTAGGCTGCGTGCAGTGTCAGTCAGAGTGAATGTCTCTGGAAAGCAATGAGAGCATTTGCTTTTTCCTCCTCTCCCCTTCCCTTACCACAAGTGGCTGTTCTGAAGTTTCGAGGAGGCAGTAACATTTCATTTGTTTAACCTTAGTTCCCTGTTCCCTTGGGTGGTACCACTGTGCTGTGACCAAATTATTTCTCAGACGCTCAGTACAGTCAGGCCTGGTTTGCTGTTCTGTGGAAGGTCCCCAGTGAGTGGTGTTGACCAAGTATAAAACATGTTCCCTGTGACTCTGTACTGAACACGGGGGTCGTGACGCGTGTGGACACAGCGGGCGCTCAGCATCTCCCAGGATGACTGGGACTGGTTGGAACTTTTTGTTGGAAAACTGAGGTTTCAATCATGTGACAAGTTTCCCAGAGACATCTGCTTTCCTGGACAAGTTTTGGGTTTTCTTCAATTAGGAAACCAAAACATTTGGGTTGAAAATTGAAAAAGGTTCAGTTTTCAGCAGATGTTGGCCAAATATTTTCATTTTTTGGATGCCACAAAAAACCATTCAGTTGGGGGGAGGGGGGGTTGAGGGAAACACTTAGATTTTTCACTGACAATTTTGATGAAAAGAAAAGTTTTAATTCTCAGCAACAGTTTTCACCCAAATAGACTGATCGGTCAATCGTTCTCTTATCTGCCCAGCTCCGCTGAGAGCACCTGCAGGATAGAGCTCTCATTGCATGGCCTAGTGGTAGTGAAGGGCTGTACTGTTGGAAATAGCATGCTTGGCTGAGTGGAAATCTGAAGTCCTAGCCTTTTAGGATCACTGAAGACTTCTCTCCAAAAGCCCAGGGAAATGAATCGTGGTGTCATGACCAAATTCAACTTATTCAGCTTTCCCAAAACTCCCCTGTGCACATTTGTTTGGATACAGGAACTTTCTACTTCTCCCGTCCTCAAGTGCTGTACGGCTTTCTGTCAACATTCAGGCGATGTCAGTGGGCTTAGGAAGGAATCCACTGACGTATCTTGTCAAACAAATCCATGCGCAAGCTCCAAATGATAAGACGGCTGCTGAAAAACTAATAAACAGAACACGTGGTTTAATGTAACGAAAATATTTCATTAGATTCCCATGCTTCACCCTGTCTACTGTAGAAGATCACTGATAGAATAACTTTTCCATGTACCGCAAGACTATTGTATTCATTTGCAACTTTCCTTGGTATGAATACGAATATGCACCTTGTTACCCATTGGCTTTAATCAACGCATTGTGGCTCAGACAAGCACATCACTCACGTGTGCTTAGTTTCCTCGGTGTTTGCTTCTCCACTTCTTTCCTTTGGGACTCTGTCTCTTTGCCTTCCTCTTGCTGTCTAGATTGGCAGGGTGGAGGGGTTAGAAGTGGGGCTCAGAAGATTTGGGATCTGCTCCTGACTCACTGCCTGGCTTTGGGCTAATCCCATAGCCACTCTATCGCTTTCCCCGTATGTAAATTCAGGATAGTTCTCAGCCGTCCTCGATAAAGTGCTTTGAAATTCTCAGTGTCATGCTGACCCCATTGGGGGGGGCCTTGAGGTGTATTTGGGAGCTCTGATTACTCCCTTCTACACCAGTCTCGCGTTGGGGGTGTCATGTGGACTGGATTGGGGGGACATTTGTGTTATTTGACATTAATATGTCAAAATCATAGTGATTCCTGTGAGACATGCCATGTCAGGTACTGTTAGAAAGGTTATGATATGCTGAATAAGATGATAATATTGGTGTTCATGTGTGAGGAAAGTTATGGAGATCTTTGATATACCTACATATCAAACTGTGCTGTAGAAGACACACCCCAGACAGAGAGGCCGCAGGACAATAGCCCGCTTAATGGCCCATGAAGACCTTTACAGAAGCCAAAGGCCCCGGAAGGAACTAAAGGCATACCTGAAGAGTTAGCAGGATTGGCCCATGTGACTCTGGACTCCATTTGAGTTCCTGTAAAGTTCCACAAGCCGCATGGCCAGTGACAGAGGGTATATAAGATCAAACCACAGAAACCATTTTGTCTTTGTTCCTGTCCAGCTGTGGGGACACCTCTGGATCAACACACTTTGCAACTGAACTGAAGGACTTGGACCCATCCAGGTACTGGATGTAACCTGAGGGACTATACAAGGCTGCAACTCCACAATTGTTCTAGAAACCTGATGTATATGGACTTTCAAATCATTTGTATATATCTGATTGCTTTAAGCCTTTAACGCTTCTCTTATTGTTTGTTTTCTTTTATTAATAAACCTTTAGTTTTAGTTACTAAAGGATTGGCTGGCAGTGTGGTATTTTGGGTAAGATCCAAACTTATAGTGAACTGGTCCTGTGGCTGATCCTTTGGGATCAGAGGGAATCTTTTAGTAAAGAGCATAGAGTTTAAATGACTGGTCTCTTTACCGGACCTAATGTCAGTTTGGGAGCCAGAGACTGAAATGCAGTAAAGGGGGCTGTGTGTATTTGCACAGTGGCTTCTTGATAACCTGTGGGGGGGAATCAGAAGCGCTGTTTGTGGCTGGTTGGGAAGTCTGACTTCAGTATCACCCACCAGTGCTGGGAGAATCTGCTCTCCTTTTACAGCTTGCCCTGACCCTGGTATTATCAATGGGCTACCCTGGGCACGGACGGGTCACACGCAGGTTATAGATGCTTTACGTGCAAAGCTCGGTTGGATGCACTCCTTAGAGAATACATGCCTTCCCTCCCTCTCTCTCTCCCCGTGAGTTGGCAAAGAAATGTCTTAAGTGAATAAGATAGGTCAGTCTATTAGCTGTTCAGAAATTTGCCAAGGATCATCAGAAGAGTAACAGCCAAGATGTTAAAAAAGGGATGCATTATTTTTAGACACGTGACTTGTGACACCTTTAAAGGGGTCGACTTTCCAGGGGGTGAATGCTCAGTGCTTTCTGAAAATCGGGCCTCAAAGGTGTCATGAATTTGCTGCCTAAACACTGAGGTACCCAGAATCACTAGTCACTTCTGAAAGTCTTGGCCCGCTTTTACATCAGCGGCTACCAAGAGAAAACTACGAAGAAGGACAACTGGGGGGGAGCTGATTTAACGCACTGTCATCAGCGCTCACCCTTTTATTGTGAGTCTCTTGATAGCTAGTGTTTTTCTTAACGTCACAGCTGCCGGAATCAGATTCTAGCTTTCATTCTAAAACGTAAGTTGCTAGCAAGCCTTCCTGGTTGCAGACAAAAGCTTGAGAATAGGAAGCCTCAATGCCCAAATGCCAAAAGACACCTCAAATTGGTATTTTTTTCTCTCTCGTGAATTTTAAACCAATCTCATCATTTTGGGAGGAATAACTCATGAGTTTGGCAATATTGTTAATGTAACTCAGTATTTCAGAACGTTTCAATTGTACTCTACAGGACTCTTATTGCAGAAGATCTATCTGTGGTACTTGCGTAGCATGTGAACATCTCAGTCTGTCTTGTTTTTATCCTCACAAGCCCCAGTGGGTTACGGAAGCACAGCTTTCTCCACTTTACAATGGGATACTGAGGCACAGCATCTAAGGGTATGTCGCCTCTGCAGCCAAATGTGTGCCCAGCAGGTTGGGCATGATGGTCCTCGGGTGGGTAGCCTGACTGTGGTGTTTCTGATGCACTGGCATGGGGCTGTCTAACTGTGCTGGGAAGCGCACTCCCAGCAGCAGTGTAGACAAACTCCAAGAGACTTGGCCGAGGTCACCCGAGAAGCCTATGGTGCAGCAAGGAACTTCAAGCAGATCTCCACGGCCTCAGGCTCACACCCCAACGGCTAAAGCAGCAGTTCCCAAACTGTGGGTGTTAACCCAAAGTGGGGTCGCTTCATCAGCCAGTGGGGTCACGGCAATCCCGAGCGTGCAGAGGATGCCATGTGACCAAATGGCCTCTCCCGCACAGCGTGACCTGACACGCACTGCTTGTTTTCTCCACAAAATGGCGCCCGCCCTGCAGTGCGAGGTCAGGCAGTCCAGAGGGTGCCATTTTGTAAAGCAAGATGGCATCCTTCTTATGGACACGGTTTTTAAACGGCAACTTTCTGAAAACAGGTACATGCAGGGGAAATGTTTAGGAACCGCTGTGGTAGAGTGTTCAAGACGCTTGCTAGAAAAACACTCTGGTGTATTGCAAGTTAGTTGTACTCATTGATGATCTTCATAGGGATGTCTGCTATTTAGATTGCAAGTTCTTTGGGGCAGAGACTGATTTTATTCTATGCTTGTACAACAACCCAGTCCATTGAGGTCCCTACACACTCCCGTGATATCAATACCAGTAATTCTAAAGACGTAGGAAACCACAGGCCAAGCCCCCAAAGACGTTAGCATTGGCTTCAGCTGGATTTGGATAGACTCATGCACAACAGACTTTGATCATGATTTGTTCTCGTCCACATTTTCCAAGCTGTTTTTTACTGGTAAGAAGAGACCATTTAAAAGTTCAGTACAATATTATTAGGTGCTACTTCCCACTGACATTTTTAATTGTAGGGAGGAAGAAGAGATCATCTCCTACAAATCCCTCTCCTCTCATAGAGTTTTATTTTCAGAATCCAACAGAGAATGTGGGTTGTTTTATTTAAAATGACCCCAAACACTTGCTCTCCCGGTAGATTCCGAACATCCATTGAAAACAGCCATTTTTATTTTTAATAATGCAGCCACGTTTCTATAAAAATATGTTATAAAGTGGTTCACAGCCCCATGCATGAAAGCTGTCTCTGTATTTCACTGGGCAGCAGGGGATTGGCCAGTTCAGGCGAGAGTTTATTTCATTTTGTGTTGTCAGCTCTCAGATTTCACAATGACTGGGACTCATTCCTCTTACGACAGCCCATGCTCTGAACTCTTTCTGTGTGTGTGGGGGGGGGGGCGAGGGGTGGAAGGAGGGGTCCAGATAACATGCCCGCTGCTGAATTGAGAAAGGGGTATCTCTGTGGTATTTCTACATGTCCTGAGTGAGGCTGGCCAGAAAACAAGAATTCCACTTCATGAAAAATGTCGAGGTTTTGAAATTTGGTTTTGTTCTGCCTTGGAAGGAAACCGAGACCTTCTGAAACTTTTTCACAAAAACACAAGAGATGCTCCCCACCCCGACTAGCCTGCTGGCCAAGGCACTCGCCTAGGTGAGGGATCCGGGTTCAAGTTCCTGAAACAGAACAGTGGGTTGAACTGAGATCTTCTACATCTCTGCTTAGCGCCCTAGCCACCAACCTATCTGCTGTTCTGGAGTAAGCCTCTCCATCTCTCTCAAAGCACAAATTTCATCCTGGACCTGAGAGCCCCATCCTGATGAAAATTTCCTCCAAACTAAGCTGTTGCCACAAAGTTTCAGCTTCACTGATGTGCGTTTTCTGATGCAAAAACATTCAGGTGAAAAATCCCTGACTGGCTCTAGTGCTAGATCCGTTTCGGTGAGAGGGAGCAATTGGAGCTGCATAGGTATGTCCAACAAGCCACTCGACACCTGCTGCTGGCCTGTGTTAGCTGACTCAGGGTCCCGCACCCCAGGCTGTTCCCTTGCAGGGTAGACTTCCAGGCTGGGGTTGTAACCTGAGCTCCGGGACCCTCCCACCTCGCAGGGTCCTAGAACTTGTGCTCCAGCCCAACCCTGGAAATCTACCCTGCAAGGAAACAGCCCCATGAGCGAGAGACAGCTGTGGCTTTTTCTTTGCTGTGTAGATGCTGAGGCCCATTCGGTGCAGCCACATGCGTTGGTGGGGCGGCTAAACCCGGCCGAGGGATGGCCCCTCTTCACAGACGCATGCAGCAAAGCTTTCCCTAGATCTCAGGTTGTTCAGTACCAGATACGGCCCACAACAAATATTAGATCAGGGTAGGAGGGGCTGTCTAGGGGCAGAGCACAGGGCTGGGGCCCAGGAGAGCGGGGTTTAATTCTCAGCTCAGTCATGGGAAACTGAAGTTACTTAATCTGCCTCGTGCCTCGGTCCCCGTCTGCCCAGTGGGGATGCTGGCACTTCCCTGCCTCCCGTAGGCTCTCTGACATCAAGGCTATGGAAATAGCTCAGTCCCACTGCTGCCAGGCAACTGGGAATCAGGACACCGTGGGCTGGGCTAGGGGAAGGAGCCACAAGGGTGGCTCTACACCACCAGTGGGGCTGGTCGCCGAGGGCAGCTTTGTAACAATGGGTGGACCCAAGATTACTCTAGCATACCTTGGAAGATCAGGCGGAAGTTGCTATCCAGGCTACCTAATGCCATAACATCTATGGACTCATAGACGCTCAGGTCAGAAGGGACCATTGTGACCATCTAATCTGACCTGGGTAAGACAGGCCAGAAAACTTCCTCACAGTAGTTCCGAGAGCAGGTCTTTTAGAAAAGCGTCCCAGCTTGATTTAACAAATCTCGGTGATGGAGAATCCAACACGACCCTGGTAAATGGTTCCAATGGTTATTTATTCTCACTCTTCAAAATGTGCACCTTATTTGCAGTCTGAATGGGTCTAACTTCACCTTCCAGCGATTGGAGCATGTGAGACCTTTCTCCGCTAGGTGGAAGAGCCCACTATAAAATATCTGTTTCCCATGCAGGTACTTAGACACTGTGATCAAAGTCCACCCCTTAACCATCTCTTAAACTCAAAGAACTCAATCTCTTTAATTTATCGCTATAAGGCAGGTTTTCTAAACCTTTCATCATTCTCATGGCTGTGCTGTGAACCCTCGGCAATTTATCAACATCCTTCTTGAATTGTGGGCACCAGAACTGGACACAGGATTCGAGCAATGGATGCACCAGTGCCAAATACAGAGGTAAAATAACCTCTCTCTTCCTATTCGAGATTCCTCTGTTCGTGTCCCTTGATCGCATTAGCTCTCTTGGCCCCAGCGTCACACTGGGAGCTCATGTTTGGCTGATTATCCACCGTGACCCCCTAATCTTTTTCAGAGACTCTGTTTCCCGGGATAGAGTCCCCCATCCTGTAAGTATGGCTGACAGTCTTTGTTCCTGGATGTACACATTTACGTTTAGTTGTATTAAACACACACTGTTTGCTTGCACCCAGTTTACCAAGTGATCCAGATCGCTCGGAACCAGTGACTTGTCCTCGTCCTGATTTATCATTCACCCAATTATCTGCAAACTTTATCAGTGATGATTTTGTTTTCTTCCCGGTCATTGATAAACATGTTCAATAGCATGGGGCCAAGATCCAGTCCCTGAGGGACCCCACTGGAAACACACCCACTCAATGACGATTCCCCCTTTACAATTGCATTTTGAGACGTATCACTTAGCCAGTTTTTAATCCATTTAATATGCGCCACGTTCATTTTAAATCTTTCTAGTTTTTTAATCTAAAGCTCATGTGGTACCAAGTGAAACACCTTACAGAAGTCTAAGTATATTATGTCACCACCCTTACCTTTATCAAGCAAACTTGTAATCTCATCAATAAAAGATACCGCGTTGGTTTGATTTGTGTTCGCTACCAGCAATGCTGATGTAGTTTAGAAGAATCATTCAGTTTAGAAATCACTTCAGGTTCCTTCAAGATGCAAATGCACCACATAGTTCTCAGTGATTAATCATTTGTTTCAATACCCTATAATATTGCCAGCGCTCATGTCTACAGGCCAGGCTCTTGGCGGTTTAAACTGAAGACGCTCCGTTGACGTCAGTGGAGTTACGCTGATGTGCAGGTATTGTGCCTGTATTTCTTCAGCACACACAGAGTGCTTGTTAACGTCCCTAAAACGTGTGTTGGTTAAAGCCTGTGAGCAGGGATGTACTGCAGATAGCGTTTCAAAGGAATAATCTGAAAAGCAAAGTTACTTGAGTGGTGAAGAAGCCCCAATTCGTACCATTTTGTGTGTGTGTGTTGGGGTGGAGGGGAAAGTGGGGGGAAAAAATGCAGTTTCCTCTGTCAGTTTCTATACAACTGAGATCAACATAGCACCGTCCTTTCTCCGTTCACCCCGGTATAAATCACTCAGTGATTTAAATCACTCGCTGAGGTAACAAAAGGGATGAGCTCAGAATCAAGCTCGTGGGTTTTGACAGCCAGAGGTGATGTTCCAGCCTGCAGGACTCAAGCAGTGAAGGGAGTCGGCCAGACCTGCCTGATAGTGCTGTCCCATCTGTAAGCTATGTGCTTATTTGACATCTCTGGATGGGAGCCCTCTTGTAAACACGTATTGCCATGTGTCTCCTAATGACAGTTCTCACAAATTCCAGCTGGAACTCAATCTGACTATTTGCAATTCTTCCTGCTGCTCTTTGTGTTCTGGCCAGTTGAACAAAGAGATGCCTTTATATCTTTCATCACTACCCTGTGGTTTGGCTGCAAGACACGGTACAAAACGTTCTCTGGAAATGTCCCTTCCCCACACAGAGTGCGGAGTTTGCGTTTAAGTTGCCCTTGGCGGATAGCGAGGATGGTACTTTGCATGTCTGTAGCTCCTGCCGTCTGAGGAGCTCAGCGGGCCTTACCAGCTATGAAGCTAGATTGGCCACAGCCTGGGGAAAGCCACGTGGATGACAAGGAACCAAGCAAGCCCTCTGGATCTTCAACAGGGGGTGGAAGGCAAGCGTGACTCCTGTGGAAAGAGCTGGGATTGGATCGCCAAGGCAGTGGGTACCAGAGGTTGATGTGGATCGGGCGATATCCATACAAGGCTTGATCAGAAGCTCTTCTCTTCCACAGTTCCTGGCTTCCCAGCGTCATCATCGCCCCAATAAAGCCAGGGATGGGGGGCAGCTATTCTCTCTTGCTGCTGTCCCTCAGAGATGGCACAGGGAAAGAGGAGTGTCTGTGGCACTGAGACCATGTGCCTAGTAGTTCACAGGATTACATCAGAGCAGAAATTCTGGGGGGAAAGACCTGTCCCCTCCACAGATCTCAGTCCCCAGGGGGCTTCACTGGGGATGGGAGACTGACGTCTTGGAGGCTGCACTGAGGCAGTGCACAGGGCCAACAGGGCACATCAGGCCTGTTCCTGGGGTGTGTTTAAAACCATGTGAAAATTATATGCTATTACTTTAAATTGTTAGGGGTTTTCCTGGTCCTGCTTACAGGTTAGAGAGTGATCTGGGTCTTCAACAAGCCAGCCTAGGGCAAGGTGGATGAATTGTGTCTCGCTGCCTTAGGGAGCAGCCTGCTTTCTCTCTCTCTGTTTTTGGTTCTTGTGTGTTAAAGTTCTGGGTCTTAAGAAATAATGTCATGTTACATGGCAGCTTTCCAGAAACAGTGTTATGTTCACAGCATACACGCAGAGAAGTTAGATAAAAACATAACACTTCTGTTCTCTCACACTGGTTTTATACCAGTATAAATCCATTCACTTGAATGGCATTCTTCCTGATAGAAATCAGCATCAGTGAGTGCTATGGAACTGTGAACTCACATTTACTTTAGCCAGGTATTTATTACTCCAACCTCTTTCCCCTGAATTCCTTCTGAGACCTCTTTCTGAGCTCTTTCCATCTATGCCAACTCTCCCTTTTATCATCTGACCCTTGCTGATTATCACATGAAAATTTCATCTCACACAGGTCTGACCAAATCCCTGAGTTCTCCTGATCTGTTTCTGAGGTCTCTTCCCAGTCACCAAGGTTCTTTTTGGCTCTTTGAAATCCAGCAGGGATCAATTTTACAGATTAAAATCTCCCCATGGCTGTTAATGACCTTGGCTGGATACTGGTCCCAGTACAGAGGCCCGTGGAAACCACTGAATATCTCCATCTTGATGCGGAACCATTCCCTACAAATAAAGCAGTGCTTATGTACTTGGTTTGATGCTCTCTCTGCATTAAAAATTTTTTTAAAAAATCATAGGACCAATAACAATGTACACCTGATGAGGTGGTGAGATTCCTGCAGCATTTTCCCTCCTTCTGCCTGGCGTTTGGCCCTCCAGCCTGCAGCTGTCTGGAGATCTGAGTCTTAGGATGTCCACAAAGGGCAAGGAAATTTCTGGATGCCCAACAATGAGTGCTAGGGCTTTAGAGTCCCCCAAGGCAGCAAGGCTTCTGCCTGAAGCTTTGTTTCCATTGCTTCTTCACCTGTCTCTGGGTCTGCTCTCAGCAGCATGGGTCAGATTAAAAATTTTGGGGCCCTGTGCAATTGGGACCTCCTCCTCTGTCTCTGGGAGGCCCCAGGAGCTGGGAGAAGCTGAAGAGGGGTCAGATCAGGTCGTTCCACCAGGGAAAGGGTGGTGGTGGGAGGCCCCAGGGAGATGGGGGGGGGGGTGAAAGGCCCAGGAAGGGTACTGGAGAGTGAGCTGGCCCGCCCCCACGCCACAGCAGCTCCTGTGCCATGGGGCTGGCCCAGCGCACCCTGCTCTGACCCATTGGTTCTCGCCACAGTGTGCAGGTGGGGACCTCCCCCTGCAACCGCCTGCCCCCTTGCAGGCCCTGGGTTGATTTTTTGTGGGGGGTCCCTTATTCCTCTGGTGGTTGGGGCCCTCCCTGAGAAGAGGGCCCTGTGCCCATTTGCACCAGGAGAAGATTTGGCTCAAACTTTAAAGGGAAACACCACCGTTTTCCCAGCTCACCACTCCGACGTTTCCAAGGGTCAGAAGCACTTCTCTCTCTCTTTAGAATAAACGATTAAAGCAAATTGAGGATGGCCTTTGTAATAACAGCCCCCACATCTCAGCTTCCTGCTAGTGTCGCCTTCTTTCGTAATGCTGTCTTACATGGACACGGCTGTACGCAGTGTTGTAGCTGGGTGGGGGCCATGATAGGAGAGAGACAAGGTGGGTCAGGTCATATCTTTTATTGGACCAGCTTTCATAGGTGAGAGAGACACGCTTTGGAGCTTACACAAAGCTCTGTGTTAGGTCTGGGAAACTCAGGCCTCGGCTACGCTAGCATTTATTCCGACAAAACTTTTGTCACTCGGGTGTGAAAAAAAACACCCCCTGAACGACATAAGTTTTGTCAGCATAAGCGCTTGTGTGGACAGCGCTATGTTGGTGGGAGATGCTCTCCTGCTGACATAGCGACCGCGGCTCATTTAAGAGATTTGGTTATGTCGGCGGGAGAGCTCTGTCCCGTCGACATAACGTGGCTACACGCGCGCTCTGACAGCTGTGCCGCTGTGTAGACTAGCCCTAACTCGGAGCATCACAGCTAAATACAAGATGGCAAAGGTGGTTTAGCATGAGCAGTTAAAACATATTTCAAGGACCCATTGACTCCTCTCCAGTCACAGGGGGGAAGGGGAGGGGAAGGCAGTGGTGTGGGAGTTGTTAGTGGGTTATAGATTGGATTTATGACTTATTACAACGGTGTCTCTGTTCAGTCCATGATTTTGTGTCCAGCAAAGTTATGAATTTAAGCTCCCGGGCTCATCTCTTGCAGGTTTCCCATGAGGAGTGAGAGGCCAGATCTGGGATGATCACTCTGAGAAGTTTTCATCCACAGGGGTTATTGTTTTCCTGTGAGTTCATTCGAGAGCATAGTGATGGTCTGGTTTCACCCACCTGGTTGCCATGGGGGCATTTCGTGTGCTGGATGAGGCATGCTACCTGTTGTGATGGGCCTGTGTAAGACCCGGGGATCTTGACAGACGTGAGATGGGGATGTGTTATGCAGCACTGGAGAGGTGTCTGCAGGTTTGGCATCGGTTGTTCTGATAGGGTCTGGTGCCGCTTTGAGTTTGTGCATCCTGGTCTGTGGGGAGCTTGCTTCTGAGGATGAGCGTGGAGAGGTTGGGGGGTTGTTGGAAGACCAGTGGAGAGGGTTTCTTTCAGGATGGGGGCCTGTTTGATGTTGGATGATACCCCATATGGGTTCCCGTGTGGGGTGGTAGCTGACAACTAGGGATGTGCGGTCAGAGGGGGTATTATTTCTGTAGGTTCTCTCGAGGTATTTGGATGGCCCATTCCATCAAAGTCCCTATATCTGATACCTAGTAGTAAACCTGAAACACGGTTACCTGCTTGGAACCTCGGAAGTTTCTGCACGTCACCTGTTGCTGTCACGGACTCTAGACTGGATTATTGGCATTGTTGAGTCTATTGCTAATTTCAGACCTCGCAACGGAAAGTAAACCCTTTGGAAAAAGTGGTTGCAACTACAACGACAAGGCAATACAACCTTTTTGCTGCCCATACAAATTACTTTCCTCAAAGGAAATGACCGTGCAAATGTACCGGTCCAACAAGGAATCTCCAGAAATGACAAGAGCATAGTCAGGTGATCAACAGAAGCAGTGGGGTCAAGTGGTTAGAGAAGGGAACTGTGAATTCGGAGTCACATTCCTGCACCTGGTACTGACTCCGTGGATGATCATGGCCAACTCTGTATGCTGTCAGCCTCATCTCACAGCTGGGGGATTTCCTTATCTCAGAGTGGTGCGTAAGGCTTATTTAATTCATGTTTGTAAATCCAAATTCATTGACTGCAGAGCTGAAAATTACATAGCGAAAGACACAGCCTATGCTATGCTTTTCAAAAACAGGAATGTGCAAAATCTTTTCACCAGACTAGATCTTAATCGAGCATCTTCTCCAGAAGAAATACTCTCCGAGTAACTCAGTGCTCCCTGACACCGAGACAAGGTGTTAGTTAACACACAACGCCTGCCTATGTTCTACAGCTGGTCTCGAACTTGCGAACCCCTGACCCAGAGTCAAAAGTAGCTTTCCACCAAATCTCCCAAACCGTCCCATTAAATATATATGTAATCCCAAGGAAGGAGCCAAAGACTGCAATAGACCAGAAGAAGTGAGGAAATGGTCAGCAGTGTGTTGGGAACTGTTTACTTGACAAATATTTAGCAAACTTGGAGGTATCCCTGAGAAAAAAAAATGGCCCTGGTTCATGTTGGTGAATGTTTTGCTCCTGATTAAATCTGAGCTTGGATAAACTGTGCGGTGACAAGGAAACCTGAGACTGTAACGAGGAAATGTTTGGGTGGAATGCGAGAGATTGCAACCACAGATATTGCTATCCCCAGGAGAAAGGCCTTCTACTGAGGATTGGAAATTAGGTTGGGAAAATTGGACTCCGTTCAAGGAATATATCCCATTCTGTACAGTATCTCCCAATCTTTACCCTCCGAAATGGCCTTGACAAGCCAAATCTTGCTTTGCAATAATTAAAGGAAAACATATGTGAAATGAGATGCCTCCTTCTTGCCTCGGCTTTCATTAGCTGTCCACTGTAAAATATTACAGTGGCTCCAACGGCTAGACTCAGTGTGGCTTTGTGAATTCAAAAGGCACTGAGTTTTCTGTGCAGTGACTTCTGCGTACACAAGTAGGAGCCTGACCTTTTACTCCTTACTCACCTGAGCCATCCCTGCTCATACAAGTCGTTCTGTTGGCTGGAGCGTGTCCACTTGCAGGAATAACGTCTACTTGTACAAGTAAGAGCGGCAGAATCAGGCTCTGATCATTGTGTTACTTTGAAACTAAGGGTATGTCTACTAAAGTCCACATGCATCCCTCCCGTTTCTTCACGAATGATATCAGCTGACTCAGGCCAGATGCGGAGGTTTCATTAATGTTTAAATGCAGTGTAGACGTACCCACAGAGGCCAAGATTTTACAGAATTGGAGCCTAGAGTTAGATTGTCACGTCCGTGGCTAGGCACCTAAATAATTATTTTTAAAAAATGCTTCGCTCCCAGCAGCTCCTGTTGACTTTATTGGGCAATGTTAGGTGCTCAACACTCAACTGATTAGGTCACTTAACCATGTTTAGGAACCTTAATATCCTATCTTTGGGTCCCCTTTTCTGAAAACCTTGACTGAAGTAGAATGGAGTTAATTGCTATTTCTACAGCATAAGTGATTTCAGCTTAAAATGAATAAACTTTCGATTTCCACTTACTTCAGCCATGTTCTGTATCCAGTCTCAGCAATGCTGAGTAGAGGTCAGTGATGGATCGATCTAATCAATGCACAGCTCTGTGGAATGGCCTAGAAGCCATAGAAAGACAAATCAGATTTGTGGGTAAGTGATGGTCGTTAGCTTGAGTTGCGTACACATCGAGAAAAAAAGGAAAAGAAAAGAAAAGAAAAAATCGGCCTTTTGCGGTTTTAAACATTTCCTAACTGGGTCTTGTTAGTTCAGCGGTGCGTTCTGTTGCTCAAAAGAAGAAAACGAGTCAAACTAATATTATGAACCATCTTAACTGGCCCGGAACTGCAAAGCTCCACCTTTTCTGCCAGGTTGCAAACGCCATTTCACACCCAGTAACTGTCATGGGACCTCGCACAGCCTGAGTGTCAGCAGACATGGCGCTGCAGCAAAAGCCGTGCTTCCCCGCATTCCCATTTCTGCCCGAGATGAGAAGAAAGGGAACTAGCAGCACCGCCCCCACGTTTCCCTGATGTCATTCCCAGCCCACAAAAAGGGCAAAATGATCCAAGCTCCGACACCCTTGTAGTTCTGCAGGTTCTGATTTTGGAGCGAGCCGTTTTGGATTCATGCTGCCTCTGATTTTGCTCATGTGCATCATGCTTCACGAAACCTGAAATGTAAGCCTGCAAATGCAGATGACATTACAGTGGAGCGGGTGCTGTGCTATAGTTAAGGTTGTGATTCACTTAACTGTGTAACGGCAGATTTTTCTGAGGACTCTAAAAGCTGCACACTTACTTGGATTGTCTTGAAAACTGCTGTGCCTCGTGGGGGCTTGGAGTAGGGACAAAGCAAATTTGGTCCAAATTTGAGGGTCTTTTTAAGAAAGAGTTCCAAAGCCCCCGCTGCATGACAGTGTGATATCAAAATGGTATGGTTCTTATCACCTTTTTTTTCTTTGCATACACGTGAGGCTCGAACATGTGCCCCTCTTCTGTGGGGAAGCAACATTTCAAAAGTTATGTGGGGTAAAGCTTGGAACTACAACATAGGCTGAGCCAAACTGGTGCACCAAAGAGAGCGACTTGCACACGTGCAGCAGGGCTAGGGCTTTGTTGAAAGCGAGCGGGTTTGCCGGCAGATTGCTGTTGGAGTAACCGGGTGGTTCGTGACGGCACTAAACCTGAGCTCCAGCCACGTATTGTGCATTTGAGGTCTGCCCTTGGTAGCTGTAATGCAGCGGCCCAGTGCGTAACCTGGTTCATTTAAGGACCCACCCCTTCCCAATTCATAGGGCTCTCGGTGTGTTCCGCTGCATCACCTTTTACCAGTGAGAGAGGCTGATACAGTAATATCCTTAACCTCGACTTATTCAGAGTTACCAAAACAGAATACACACGCAATGCTCACCACACCCAATAAGGCAGACAGACTTCTCCTGGTGGCCAATCAGGACTAGATCATCTGGGGACTTCAGCTTCTGGATGTACACTTGACAGGGTGATGAGCTCTGGCAGCTCTCATCTTGGGCTGTGTCCTGGAGTCCGGTTCAAAAGCATTTTCTTTTGAACCTCAGTTTATACTCTTTAAGCTGGACCCAAGTTTTGCTATATCTTAGCTGATCATTGTAAATGAAAGTACTACAAAACACCAACCCTAACCCATTAAGAAACAGTTCTTTAACCAGTCATATCCCACCACCTTACTCGATTGAAATATCGCACACTTAGTTATGCAACAGAGAGAAACAATCAAAGAACCAGACGGAAATCGTTGAGATAAACAGTAGAGAAGTGGGTACCGTAAAGACAAAACAATAAGTGTAGATTTTACAGCCACAACTGTAAAACGGCGATTCCTTGCCAGACAGAATGCTATCAGACAAAATGTTCTTTACACACGTCTTAAGATCGGTTTCTTTGTTGGGTGTGGTAGGTACTATGAAGACAGTAGCACCTTTTTAACAGCCCGACACAACATCATTTTGATGTAATTTCAGGAATGTGAAGATGTGACCACATGCTTCTTAGCTTATGGCTGCTGACTCTCCTCATATGGCTGTTGCTGCTTAGCCAAAAAATCAAGGCCTCAGACCTTACAAAATAACGTTCAGGCTTTGCGGGAAAAGGTAGAGTTCTCCGAGGAAGGAGTGCTCGTCTCTCTGCCCGACTTGGCCTGCGATTCTGCATGCTGTTGCTGCATGCAGCCTCCAATACTTTATGATTTATTTCTGGCAGGAAACAGATAAGAGATGACGGATGTAATCTTCAGAATGAGGGAGGTCAAACTTTTGTAGCTTCGTGAAAGAAAGGCGACTCTGTTGGACTGCCTTTAATTGCCCATGCCCAGTTCTTCTGAGAGCTATTTCTGGTTTCTATTTAAACATCCTTCCAGCAGTGGAAGTCCTTTTACAGGAATTCAAGTAGCAGGCCATGGGGAACCTACCTCAGCAGGAAAATGCCTGGACTTCATTTACAAGCAACTAATTCATTCAGGCAAGGGCGAATGCCAGAAACAGTGAGAGATAGATATATATACTCCTTCCCCCTTCTGAAACAATCACCATGAGGGACGCTGGTTGGGGGATGTCAAAGTGTTTCCCTTATGGACTTAGATAAGGTGAGCCGCCTTCTAATTGGGCGCCAACCCCGAGTAACTACTAACAACAACGGATCTTACAGCTATTTGGAAGTTTTCATCTCCGAGGGTGTCAAAGCCCTTTGTAAGTCCCTTCTCACTCCCGTGCCAGGTGGGCCTCTGGGTGGACCCTGGCCATTGTTTACATTCAACACAGCACCCCCGTTGCATAGCCCGTCCCCCTGCAGGGGAATTTTAAGCCAAGAGAACACAGCTTGGAATTTGGCCACATCACCTGAGCGAACACCTCCATTCTTGCTAACGGTGCAGTGGGATTGTTGGTCCGTGGGGCTCCACTGATTTACCCCGGTTCACGATCTGGCCCTTGGGTGTCCTTTTCGTTTGTGCCCACTTGTAATGGCTAAGTGCAATAAAGGAACAAAAGAGTCCAGTCCACTTGTTAACCAAGACAGTGTGGGTATGTCCACACTGCCGGTGGGAGAGCCTGCTTCCCAGCCCAGTGAGACAGACGCGCTAGTTCCGCTTGAGCTACCATGCTAAAAAATAGCAGTGTGGACACGGTGGCAGGGCGTCAGACAGGTTTGGACTTGGTGGCCCCGTGAGCAGCACGGAGAGCTACTCATGTCCACAATCCGGTTTTTAGCTCCGTAGCTCAAGCGGAACTAGCACTTGTCACTCTACCTAGGCACGCTCCCAGCTGTAGAGTAGGCAGGCCCCGTGGCATCCGGGAAACCCTGGGGAATATTTTCCTTTACCATTCTCTGGTCAATCAGCCCTTGCTTCTCTTCTCTGGGAGGAGAGGTGAAGGTTCTCAGTGGTAGAGTTGTGGTTGGGTTTTGTAGCCTGCCCTGTTGGGTTGTGGTGAGGAAATTGAGTTTGCTTTTGAGGAGTTAAAAGTTGGAAATTGCAGGGGGGGCGGATGGTTTTAGAGCCTGTGCATTATTGCACCTTCATTCCCGCGCCTGTGGTTGGCACTGTCTGTCTGCGTTCTTCATTGGGTGCTGTGTCACCGGCTCTTCCGTCTGTGTAACCGTCGTCCTCCGTACATTCCTAAGCTTCAATAAAAGAATATCATGGCCCGCTTGTCTTTCCAAGTGCCTCCGTCCCGGCCCAGCTGCTTTCAGACTCTAATCGCTTGCAGTCCGCTTATGAGTTTAGCTGTAAAGTCAGCCTAAATCACTACTGCGATAAGGATAATTAGGTAATTAGGTAATTAGGATAGCTTACAGCTGGTTCTTTCTAAAGTCTCATCAACCAGAATTTAGTCACTCACTTTAATCTAATCAAATAAAAAACCAGGACTCCATGCAGCTCTGAGCATGACGGATGGGGAAAATTAACATCTCCATTCATCCAAGCCATAGCAATAGCTGGGAGTACGTAACCTTGCAGCTTTTTTGGGAGGGCAGTTGTGTAGCAATGAACACACACACTCGTGTGTGTGTGTGTGTGTGTGTGTGTGTGTAATACAGATTTCGCAGTGACTTCCTCTCTTATTACGCTGGTCACAGCTTCAGAATTAGACCTTCCGATTTCTAAGACACGCATTTTTAACAGTGAGGGGCAGAGGCCTGCATAAGGAGGGCATGGGCCCCCTCAAGAATTGTTGGGGGCACAGAGCTCCTCTGGCCCTGGGAAGAGAGCAATCTCCTGCTGGGGCCAGGAGAGTTGGGGGCGGGGAGGTGGGGCAGGAGGGAAAAGCCGGCTCCAGCAGGACCAGGGACACATTTCTGCACACGCCTGTGGTGAGGGTGATTAACCATTGGAACCAATTCCCAGGGCAAGGTTGGATTCTCCATCTCTCGAAATCTTTTAACCCAGACTGGGATGTCTCTGTGGGATCTGCTTTTGTCAAACTCAAGTCACTGGACTCCATAAGGGAGGAACTTGGTGAAATGCTATGGCCTGTGTTACATAGAAGGTCAGATTAGACCCGTGGTTCCCAACCTTTTTGGCTTGAGGGCCACAAATATAATTTTTACAACCCTGAAGGGCCACCAGTCTCTGCCAGCAGCCCCCTTCCCCCCACTGCACCCAGAGGGAAGGAGTTCAGCGAGAAGGATCTCCTAACCCCCTGGCTATAGCAGAGAAACCGTGCGCTCCACCTGGGTCCCTGGGCAGCGGCTCCCATCTGCAGCAGGGGGACGGGAGATCAGTGTTCCCCTTCCTCCGACTCCCGCAGGGGCCCAGCGGAGTGCTTTGCTGTGCTCCCTGCTACAGTCGGGGGAGCGCTGGTCTCTCCCCTTGGCTGCAGCAAGGAACCTGCACTGGCAATGTCCTCCACCTAGGTACTTAGGCAGCAGCTCCCTTCTGCAGCCAGCGGGAGGGGAGCCATGGGCCACTCTGAAAGACCCCGTGGGCCACGGGTTGGGAGCCACTGGACTAGCCAAACTAGTGGTCCCGTCAGGCCTTAAATGCTATGAATTTTCTCTTGCAACCATAAGAGCTTGCTGCCCAGTGGTGAAGGCCTGACCAGCTCCGTCCCTTTAGGAACAGGTTCCTAGCTGCAGCGAGGAATAGCTGAACCCATTCGGGTGAGCCCAGATCCCAAACTCCGGGCGGTCTGACGGCAGAACTCAGGCTGGGAATTTCAGAGGAGCTCCGGGGGTTGAGAAACCCAGGGGCGCTTGGGGCTAGATTCACAAGGGGACTGAGGTAGTTCAGTCCAACAATCAGTGGCCGCTAACGTTCGCAGAACCCACGCTTAGCTGCTGCCTCACCCCGTCTGTGAGCCAGCGCCCCACATTCTGACACCGCCCCCTAGCTAAGAGCTGCCCGAGGCTCCCGCTCACACCTGGCGAGATTCTAGTAGCAGGCCTTCTCCTGCCTAGCTCCCCTGGGGGGCTCAGACCAAGCATAACCCACATCAGAAATAGCCCCGGTGTCTCCAGGTGTTACGGCTTCTGGCATGTGGAAGCCTTGATTTCAAATCCCTGTTTGGCCTGATTTAGAGCCGGACTCTCCCCATCCAACCTGGGGGGAGCCTGGAGGCGCAGCTCGGGGCTGTGAATTCCACTGGGTGGCGCTTAGGAGTTAGGTGCCGCAATGCCTGAGGGCCCCTTATGACTCTGCCCGTGGTGCCTAACTCCCCATGGCTCTGTGGAGCATCCCTTGGTGGAGGTGCTGAGGAGACAGTTGGAACTCAGAATAGGGTAAAGAGGAGGGAGTCCCAGGGCTCTGAGGATGTATTGGCTGTTCATGGAGGGAGAAGCTGGTGGGGGCTACTGGAGGTGCTTTGGGTGGGGCAGAGGGAAAACAAAGCAGTTGTCGGGTGCCCCCATCTCCCTCCCATCAAGCAGCCCCTGGGAACTTTTCTCGGCAGTTCCCGCATGAAGGCGATGAAGGGGACGACCAAGGAAATGGACCAACCCCGAGCATCTCTCACAGCCGTGCGTGCTACCCTGGGCCCTGTGGCACCCCGGCTTTGCAACCTGGAGCAACGTCTTGATGGAGCGGACGCCGAATGGTATTACTCAAAGGAACGAGATACAGGAACGCAGGCTGACGAGCGGAGCCAGCTGGCCTGTGCTCGTGCCCTAAGTGCAGCTGGATGCCAGACTGAAATGCTGGAAAATCACATGGGAGGCAGCCTGGGGGTATGGAAGGCTTCAGTACTTCCCTTAAAAAAAAATGGGTTCGTTGAGATTTCGCAACTGGAGACAAGCAATGATCCCGTCTATGTAGAATAAGCATGCAGGCTTCCTAAAAAAGCCAAATAACAAGCAACCGGGGGCAGAGCTCCTCTGATCAGCAAACTGTTAGACTGAAGAGATCAAATCAGCATTGCTGCGTGGGGAGGTGGAACTGTATCTGCAGGAACCTTGCTCCGTGGGTGCTGAATACTGTTCAGACAGCACTGCTAGACAAAGACAACCAGCATCCTTCGCGACACCTGACTGATCTGATAAATCGGAGGTTTCCTGGCAGAGCATCTAAGAAAGACTAGGTTTTCTTCAAGACAAATCCTATCTGGCTCTAAATCTGATTCTAACGCCTTCATTTAATCATTCTGGTCCTTTAGACTTACTAGTCTGTCTAAAATATCCTAGTCTTCCACAGTGGTTGTCTGTTGAGTACTGTAGCCCCATGGTTAGTGCCCTTCTGCACTCTTTTCAAAAAGGGCCATGACTGCCCTCTGGGGCAGTGATTTGCACGGTCCTTGTGCTCTCAGATGAATGCCTCTCCTTCAGTCTTTCTGTGGAATCGTTCCTGGCGCTGACACGGAACTTAGCCCCATGTCTGAAGACACGTCTCAAAATCACATTTGCATTCACAGTTCTATCGCCTGATGACAGTTGTCCTGTTTAAGGGGAATTAAGTGGTCAGCATCAGGTGTGATATCCTGTCCAAAATGTATGCTTACATTAGCGATTGTGGACCTGGATATTCTCGTTATCCATGTAAATGAACAGCTGGCCTTTGAATCTTACTACAGTCTTGGTCTCAGTGGTATCTTGTGGCAGTGAGTTCCACAGCTTAATTACACAGTGTGAGAAAAAGTACTTCCTTTTTATTGGTTTTGAATTTGCCATCTTTCAATGTGACCTGAACGTGTTAGGAGACTGGGAGCATCTGCTCTCCCTATCTACTGTCTCTGTCCCCCTCATTATTTTATATACGTTCATCATGTCCCCTCTTATTGGTCTCCTTTCTAAGGTAACAGTCTCAATCTTTCCAATCTCTCTTCTTAGAGGAGTTTTTCCAGGCTCTTGATCATTTTCTCATTGCTCCTTTTCAATCCTCCCACTTCTCTCTAGCTCTGCAATATCCTTTTAGAGATGGGGCAACAGCCATACACACAGTATTCCACCTGAGGCCACCTCATTGATTTGTTTAATGGCATTATAATCTTCTTCTTCTCCTTTGCCATTTGTCAAGTATCCTAACATCTTGTTTGCCATTTGACCACAGCTGCACATTCCTGCCTTTCCATCTGTCATAGGTATTTTTTGTCTGTCACCGCGGTAAGGGAATTTATTCTCTTTCCAACCTGCAAAGAACATTATTCCTCCTCTGAAATGTGTGCAGGGATATTGGGGATTTACTTCATCTCTCATGATGAGCTATATGTATTTGTGAGCCAAATCGCGCCCTGTGATGAATATGTGTAGATCCGACATGTACATCACAGGGCAAAAATTGATTCTCTACTGATTCGTGGCATATACGGGGCAAATGCTGAAGTATTCACACTGGATGCAAAATGTCATTGGAGGGTAAAACACCCAAGGTTTGGATTTAGGAGAATAATGGGATTACTTTATACATTTCCTGGTTACCAGATTGTTTTTTCCCTCGTAAAGTAACATTTAAAAGGGGAGTTACGTTCGAGATCAAAAAGAAACCAGCAAAAACCATTATTCACCTCTGATTTGCATGTGCTATCTGATAGCCTCATCAGACGTGAATCATAGATTTTATTGAACTTGACTGCAGCCAGTCAGGAGGCCTATGTTTGTGTATGCAATGTGACTGGTCAATATTGCTCTGAACCTCTGTATTCTTGACCTCTGAGGAAGCAAACAATGAAGATTTACTGATTCATGGCATAACTCTCTTGAGCTAATCACAAGCCAGGATTTTACTCTCGTCGAGGTAAAAACAGGTTTTATGTGGCTCCCATCCAGTTAGCTTAATAAAGAGGAGGTGAGGAGGTGACTTGATTGCAGTTTACAGGTACGTACACCGGGAAAAGAAATTTGATGATGATGATCTTCAGTTTAGTAGACAAAGGTGGCTGCAAAATCCATTGGCTGGAAGTTGAAGCTAGCCAAATTCAGACTGGAAATCAGGCATACATTTTTAATAGTGAGGGTAATAGCCATTGGAACAATTTACCCAGAGTCATGGTGGATTCTTCATCACGGGCAATTTTTAAATCAAGACGGGATGTTTTTCTAACAGATCGGCTCTAGCTCAAATGGGAATGAATTCAGGGAAGTCCTCTGCCTAGGATATCAGAATAAATGACCACGCCAGTCCCTTTAGCCCCTAGAATTTCTGAACCTATAAATCTATGAGTCACTCATGAGCTAATCACAGAATGCTCCTGTAACACCTGGCCTCTTGTTTGCCACGTGAAGAAAATGTCATCCAATGTCATGAGCGATGGGGGCGAGGCCAGGGAAGGATTCGCTAGCAGATTTTATAGTCCTAGGTGATTGAATACCATGGGGTGATGCTTTATTCCAGCAAAAAAGAGCTGCGCCTGCGTCCATGGACAAAACAGTTGCACTCCAGCAACGGCTCCATCACGTTGACCTGGCATCCTGGCCCATGCCTGGGTCCGCAAGGAGTGATGCCAGCAGAACAATAAAGAGAAGTCTCTTCCGAAGTCACGCGAGTGGGTGACTTGCCAGCTCTTTACTCTTTAATGGATCCTTGGATTTCACAGACCTCAGTGGGTCCACCACATGCCTCCGTCTTGGGCAATTAAATATCATTAGCCTGCTAGGAAACAACAGCCGCTGTCAGTGCAGCTGGTAATTAAAGTGTGAATGAACGCGTCACAAATAACATAGGGATAAGCCGGGGCCCGATCGTGCGAGGTGCTGAGTGCTTTTTGCTCCTGCTGACTTGAAGCTGAGATGAGAGTGCCCAGACCTTCTCAGGTTTTGGCCCAAACAAGTTTTTTTTTTTTTTTTTGGATCCATGAGCCCCACCAGGCTGTTATACCAATGGGACTACTGGGCTCTGGCAGACATCAGGAATGCTGAAAGCTTTTTGGTTGAAGGCGTACAGAGAGAGAGAGAGAGAGAGAGAGAGTGCCATCCCCTAGGACGTTAAAAGGCTGCCCGTAATAAAAGATCCTTTAATACCATCTTGGGGAGGTGTATCTTGTTTCTAATCTATCAAAATTAATTTGGACCTCAGGGTCTTTGGACCATTGCCTAAATTACCTTGCCCATCCCTCATAAAAAACCATGGAACGTGATAGCAGTCCAGCCGTTCCATGAATGAGCTGATTAAGGTAAACGATGTTGTAAGTGAATGGGGTCCATATTTACAAGCCTTGGTCCTTGTACCCTAGGCTCCTGCTGACCTGGGAGTGAGGTGTGTCTGAAGATAACATGAGTTTCTGCACCGGTCCCCAGATTTGCTCAAGATGGCTTTAGGCCTGTCTGCCTAAAATATACAGGGGGCAGGACAGCTTGCTTTCTGCACCAAGTGCTGTCTGAAGGAAACATCTGCTGAGTGTTTGGGTTCAGGCCAGGATCCTGTCTGTCTAGCATTAGGCCTTGCCAGGGGAGGCTTGGCTCTGTCACAAAGGGAATCTATCAAATGTTTTGTCTTGTGATAACACACAATTAAAGGCAACATTTTAATCAGGCTGTTCCCACTTAATTGCAGAACTTGTCATTTAACTTCTCCTGCTGTTTTCAGTGGACCAAGTACATTTATTGTCGGGCTAGGAGTGAAAACTCCTGTGAGAGGAGAAGTCAATTATTTTATAGGGAGGGAATTTGCATGTTGTTGTGGTGTGTTATAAAATAATTGTGGTCAGATGTGGGAGCGGTTGATCTCCATGGTACTGGAAGCATGAAGCTTTAAACTTCAGTAACTTCGCGTGGCTTCTCTGGTAACCTGGAAGCCTGCAATTTCTCAACAAAATCTGGGGTTTGGAGAGGCAATACCAATTGACTGATGGATTGATTTTGTTTATTTTGATTTCCATCATAAAAAGTTGCCTATACAAACTCTAGACACCCTGAGACATAATTAATACTGTTCAAAACCAAACCCAGCAGCATGAAAATAAGAATTCAACCGAACTCGACCAGACAGCCACTATACAAACTCCTTTGCACCCCGTCGTCAGTCTGAGAAGCAAACTCTCAGATGTCTGTGACACTGGCCAGATGCCAGCTCTTGCAGAGGCTGCAGGCATTAGCCGAGAACTGAAAGCATCCTAGCTGGAGATCGGACGGGGTTCCCTGCGTGCTAGATTTGCTCACAATAAGCATTAGTCTGATATGATTGTATTTAGTGTTTAGACTCTGTGAAATGCTTGTGTGTTAGAAGCCTAGAATATTAGAGTTGGGAGGGACCTCAGGAGGTGTCTAGTCCAACCCCCTGCCCAAAGCAGGACTATCCGCAGCTAAATCACCCCGGCGAGGGTTTTGTCAAGCCTCAGCTTAAAAACCTCTCAAGATGGAGATGCCACCACCTCCCTAGGGAACCCATTCCAGGGCTTCACCACCCTCCTAGTGAAAAACTTTTTCCTAATGTCCAACCTCGACCTCCCCCACTGCAACTTGAAACCATTGCTCCTTGTTCTGTCATCTGCCACCACTGAGAACAGCCTAGCTCCCTCCTCCCGGGGACCCCCTTTCAGGTAGTTAGAGGCTGCTATCAAATCCCCTCTCATTCTTCTCTTCTGCAGACCAGACAGGCCTAGTTCTTTCAGCCTCTCCTCATCAGTCTTGTGCTCCAGCCCCCTAATCATTTTTGTTGCCCTCCGCTGGACTTTCTCCAACTTCTCCACATCCTTTTTGTAGCAGAGGGCCCAAAACTGGACACAATACTCCAAATGCGGCCTCACCAATGCCGAATAGAGGGGAATAATCACTTCCCGCGATCTGCTGGCAATGCTCCTACTAATGCAGCCCAATATGCCATTAGCCTTCTTGGCAAGCAGGGCACACTGCTGACTCCTATCCAGCTTCTTATCCACTGTAACGCCCAGATCCTTTTCTGCAGAACTGCTGCCTAGCTCGTCGGTCCCCAGTCTGTAGCTGTGCATGGGATTCTTCCGTCCTAAGTGGAGGACTCTGCACTTGTCCTTGTTGAACCTCATCAGATTTCTTTTGGCCCAATCCTCCAATTTGTTTAGGTCACTCAGCCTGGAAGGGAGGGATAGGATACAATCTACCACTCGACACTAAAATAGGGGATCTGCAAACTTGCTGAGGGTGCAGTCGACCCCCTCTTCCAGATCATTCATGAAGATGTTGAAGAAAACCAACCCCTGGGGCACTCCGCTTGTGACCGGCTGCCAGCTAGACATGAAGCCATTGATCACTACTCATTGAGCCATTTGCTCTAGCCAATTCGCTATCCATTTTGTAGTCCGTTCATCCAACCCATACTTTTTTAAGTATGTTTTTTAAGTATGTTGCTGCATGTATTAATTTCACATAAAGTCTATGCCCCTGTTATAAGTTAATATTTAAGGGTTTGCTCTGAAACCCCCACCCCCAGTCAGGAGAGAAGCATTACCCAGTGTGAAATCCTAGATTGTCCCCAGAGGCATTATCTTCTCCCCAACACAAGAAGATGCATAGACACCAGACAAAGCCTTGGGGGGCACCAGAGGACAAAAGACTTTGTTGATGGCTCCTCACTACCCACCAAGAGGATACGTGCCTTGAGCTCTGGGAGAAGGGAACAAACATTTTGACAAGAAGAAGTTGCTTCTTTTTTTTGGCTGTTTAAACTCTGAAGGGCCAGAGAGTCTCAACTCAAGCCAGAGATCCCCAGGGTCTGCTCTGAAAAACACTTTGTGACAGTGTTGTAGTGATCTGTCAATTCACTTAGGATTTTGATGGCAACTCTTTGGCGTGCATATGTTTGCATGCTTTATCCTGCAACTAACTCTCGTATTCCTTTTTCCTAGTTAATAAACCTCTAGATGGTTTATTATAGGGTTGGCTACAGGTGTTAAGATCCCCTGTACTGGCTGACCTGGGGTAAGTGACTGGTCCAATTGGACTGGAAGCAACCTGAATGTTGTGTGATTTTTGGTGTGTCTTCCTTTATCACCAAGTCCAGTTTGTCCGGGTGGCAGGATAGATGGGAGAGTCTCAGGGGACTGTCTGTGACTCCTTGGTAAGCCTGTCCTATGATCCAGGAGTTGACATTGGTTACTGGCTTGGTGAAATCTAGTTATACCACCCACCAGCAGTTTGAGGTGTCTGCCCTTTTTTGACAGTCTGCCTTGAGGTAGATGTTCGTGGTTGTGAGCCATTCCAGATAGCGGGACACACTGCAAACCCCCTCTCTTGGTCCCTTGTGGCCTGAACCTTTATGAAACTATTAGAGCTCCTAGTCTGACCTCCTGCTTCGCACAGACTACTACGTTTCCCCCAGATACCCCTAAACCGAGCCCAGTGGCTTCAGTCAGGCCAAAGCATTTCAGTCCCCAGAGACTATACTGCTGTGTGCAAGAGGCAGCGAACAGGAGAGACAACGGCGCCGCCAGTGCCCGAAACCCCTGCGGTGGCAGGGAATTGATTAGGTGGTGTGTGCAGCCTTTTGCATCTGTCAGGTTCCCAGATTCAAGCTGTTTCAGACCACGTTGGGAGTGAATTCCGGGGTCCTGGAGCCCTCACAGAGAAACCTCTGCCAGCTGCCCCCTCTCTTGTAATGAGAAGGATCCTGTTTGGACATCGCTGCTGACCACATGGCCTGTGGAAAGAAGCCATTCCTCAAATCCTTGGTCACGTCACTTGATGATCGCCTGTTCTCTTCATTCCCTCGGAAGCAGCTGGCATTGGCCACTGTCGGATGACAGGACACTGGGCTAGACGGACCATTGGTCTGACCCAGCCTGGCCGTTCCGATGTTCATGTACGGCTTCGTAGGTTATAAGCTGCTGATGGGCCGCCAGGGCAGCTCCCAGAACGCCGGGGTCACGTGCTCCCAGTGCAACGCCCTGCTCAGCGAGTGAGTTCTTGCATTCTCCGCCAGCGCCGGATGGTTTGCAAGCATAGAGCTGTGCTATGTAGGAGTAGGTTAGTATCTTTTTAAACTGCCTGTTACCTCTACAGTGGCGCTCACCATGCTTTGTAATTCAGAAGCTGCCAGACACCAGCGTGGAGCAGTGATAGGTATATACGTAGGCCCGTGCGTCTTTGCGTGTAGAGAGCAGACGTGGAACCCAGCTGTGCCTCTGCGGTTTCTTCCTGTTACTATTGTTGTGTAAATAGCAAAGGACATTAAATTCACACGGTGCGCTGGTGTCCTCTCCCGACAACAAAGGCTTGGATAATGGTGGCAAGTTCTCGAAGGAAAAGAGAAGCCACGGCCCCCTTGTGAGACTCAGGATTGATCTGCAGTAGGAACCTACATCAGTAGAGTTACATCTCTTATAGTTATAGCACACCCCTGAAAGACACAGTTACACCGACCTAATCCCGCAGAGGAATTGTCCCGTCTACCTAGCTACTGCCCCTCGGGGAGGCGGATTCGTGTTCAGTATTTTGGGGAGAAGGTCTGTATATGCCAGTGATGGCTGTTACCCTCTCTGTTTTATTATGGAGCTCCCAACATACTCTTACAAACACAGGCCGGGTGATATCTGGCCAAAACGCTCTCTACATTTTCCTGGACCAATCTCCTTCCTTCTCAGTGCGGTTTATGAAAACTACATGTGACGCGCTGAACCTGCAGGGGGCTCGGTCGGAAGAACCTCCATGATTCTATGTCCAAATTAACGCAGCAACGTGGGACTTAAGGCTGGAAATCATCAGGTTCAGCCCCCTGCTATTGCAGGGAACCTCATTATGTAATCCCATTAAAAATAAGATGATCAAGCACCGCTTTAAACCTAGTTAGACTATTCCCCCACTCAGAGGCTGTTACCGTCCTCAGGCTGGAAACTTAGGCCTCTGATGATTAGAAACTTCCTTCTAAGTTTCTGCGTGGACAGTTGATATCCGAAGAGCCCTCTAGTCCGTATCCATTTTCCAACAGGGGCCTATGTTAATTGCTTCAGAGACAGATGAGACCCTCTCATCATGCAGCTGTGCGGTGGGGAGTATGTGCAGGTGGGAGGTCTTCTGTCCTAGAGATTGCCTGGAATCAGCTTGTGGCATCCCTAATGGTGGAAATTACCGCAGCTGAAGATCTGGCCCTGCAAATCACATCACACACGGAGTTATTCCTTTGCGGGATCTCACTGGTTCGAATTGCATCCCAGAATAATGGTGCAATGAGGATGGGGCATTCTGTGCTTTGTGATGGGGCAAATAACGAAGCTTTGTCAAAGGCCTCCTTTTATTCCTTTGAAGTGTGTTGCCTTTGAATTTCCATCTCTGCTCTCACGGGAAAGGGTAAGCAACAGCACATGGATAGGTTTCTGTATGAATCAACTGTATCATCTAAGCTCTCTTTTTTACCCATCCCATCAAACCAGCCCTCAATGCTCTTTAAAAGAGGAATGGGGAGTACAGGGGTAAGGCACTGAACTAGACGTCCAGTTTTTTAGTCCCTCCTGGCTCCACTGCAGGCTTGTAGTGTGATCCTGGAGAAGTCGCCACTCCGTGCCTCAGTTTCCCCGTCTGTGAAACAGGAATAATACCTGCTCCATGGAGGTAGGGGCGGGGATTGTTTGTAAAGTGTTCTGAGATTCATGAATGGAAAGTGTTTCACGAATGCAATGAATTATTTTTCTTTTCCTTTTCTTAAGATTGGTTGGGTTGTTTGGCATCCCACACGTTGACCTTGTTGATTTTGCTGTAATTGTTTAGTTTGTCTCCTATTAGAAAGCACTTTCTGAACTCTTTCTCGGAACCACAGATGCCCCAGGAGAGAGATGAATAATAGGATGGGGTCAGAGAAAGGAATGCAAGCAGTGGAAATTCCCTTTTTGCAACAGCGCTCTTTGTGAATGTATGTTGAAAGATTAATGGACAAAAGGGGACATTCTGGTTGCCAAGACGAGAGCCGACTGTGCATGTGAATCCAACCAGACTTCAAGGACATCTGTGAGCAGCTTCAGTTCTCCTTTGTCAGACCCTGGAGTGCAGTGAAGTTTACGTTTCGATAATGAGGGAAGGGCACGTTCCCTCACCCTACGAGAGCTGAAGCTGGGGAAGTGCCATGTGTGATGAGCCTGGCCCCTTCTTACTCTCCCTCGTGGCTCTGTCCTTCAAGGGGCTGATGGGCCTCCAATCCCACTGGGTGCTCAGCACCTCGCTGCATACGGCCCTGCACTTCAGGGGGAGAGGAACCCTGACACGGCTCCCCACTCAAGTGGCCTGAGTCTCCCCGTCGTGTGTCACTCTGATAGGAGTACACTGTTGTTATTACTTCCCCCCCTTGAAGTGGGATTGGAACCAGGCCCATTGGCTTCTTTCCTCACATGGAAAAGACGGTACATGTGGGAGACGAGTCTGAGCCATAGGTTTTAGATTTGGATCCACAGTTGGCCCGAGATGGAGTAGGGCCTGGTTCGGGACAGACTTTACTACCTATCCGAGATGGGTGGAACGATCTGGAGAAGACGTGAAGCTGACTGAAGACCAAAAACCCAGGGCCCTGACACAAATCCAGAGTGTTGTGGTGACTCAGACGTGTGCAGGACACCGGATTCCTTTATTATCGCTGACTATCGATCCATTACTGAATGTGTCACATTCCTCCAGGCTGTCTGGATCCAGCAGAGATGGGCTCGTCTTGAAGTATACCCAGTTTGGCTGAAATGAGGGAGTACGGTGCAGAAGATCGGATAGCAACATGGGGCGGTGGCCAGGCAATGGGGAGAGGGTGCCAGGACACCTACGTTCCCGTCCTGGTTCTGCCACTGACCTGCTGGGTGACCTGGAGCAACTCGCTTACTTCTCTAAGCATCTGCCCCCTTGCCCCGCTGTCTGTTTAGATTGTAGGCTCTGTGGAACAGGGCCTGTCTCTCGCTATGGATAAGTCTACGCGGCAAAAAACAGCCCATGGCACCGAATCTCAGAGTATCTGTCAATTGACTCGGGCTTGCGTGGCTCAGGCTGTGGGGCTAAAAATTGCAGCGTAGACATCAAGCTCTGAGACCCTCCCACCTCGCAGAGTTTCAGCTTGAGCCTGAACATCTACACTGCTGGGCCGTGGGTCTTTTATTGGAGTGTAGACGTAGCCTGTGTGTCTGTTCAGTGCTTGGCACAATGGGCCCTGATATCAGCTCAGAGACGCATAAGGAAGGCTGCTCTTATTTGATTTGTAGCCATATAACCTAATCAAAGAGGTGTGGATGAGTTTTCAATAGCAGCAAGCAAGTTGCATGCTCCCATAGAGTGAGCTGTTTGAGAGTCCCATAATATATGTATAAGGAGATGCTAATATGCTGTATGTATGTTTTATTCCTCTGTTGATTATGGTAAAGTTGTTGCCAATCAACAGTGACATACTAGGTGCAAATCATAGCAGCAGCATGGAGACGTTACCGCTAGCTTGGCCAAATGAAGCTGCAGTGGCGCACAAGACCAGCTGGGACAGAATTCTTGTTTAATACATTTTTCTTGGCGAGGCAAAGATTTTTCAGGGCAGCTCTCTGGGCTATGCTGTGAGAGGCTGAACATCACCTAGGAGGTGATGAGTGCGTTCACCTGCCCTGGGAGAAACCTCCTTGTAATGTATACTTCGGAATGAGTGCAGCAGAAAAATTGTGTTCGGGTGAGATCTTGGATGCCAGTGAAATCAAACCCGTACTCTGTAGCCTTGGAGCACAGCAGGGTAAATAATGGATTTTTCCATTCACTGGCAGTTTCGAACAGTTGGGGAAAAAATTGATTCCGGTCCAAACCAAAAGCTTTTGAAATGGTTGGCAATTAAAACATTAGCTTCAACCCAAAATAACGATTATTGTTTCATTTGATCCAAAAGGAAAAGTGCTTCATTTTGATATAAACTAAAAAGAAATTTTGAAACAAAGGCACATCAGAAATTGAAATGTTTCATTTTGCAAATGTCAAAATGTACTGTTTTGTTTATTTGGGGGGCGGGGTTGGAATCCTTTAAGGATTTTGATTTTTTTTAAATAAAAATGTGGTGAAAAAGAGGAATTTGCTAAATATTTTGGTGTCGTCATATCTGCAGTTTTCTCTGAAATTTGTTTTAAGTTAAAAAAAAAAATTTCATCCAGCTTTTCTCCTGAGATGCATTAAGTGAAACCTTTAGCCTAAAGGGGAATGTCAAGCAAACTCTAGGAAAAATGGTGGTGTGCCTGGTTGGAATGATTTGGGCATGATCCTGAATCGTATGAAAGCTATCTAACAGGTGTACATTGTAATGAACTGACTGTTTATGTGAACCACTGCCCTCTAGTGGATGCTATCAGAAGTGCTCAGCTGTGTTTCATAGGCCCTATACTGCTAATAGCTAGTGGAAGTTCTCCTTTTGTTCAGTTGATAAAGGCCTGTGCTTTCGGTGGAGGAGAATCAGCTGCCATGAAGACTGGTCATGGTCTAAAGCAAAGTAACAATCACAAACTCCCTAGAGAAGCACAATTTGGTTTGAAAATTAACCCAAAATAAAAATGTTATGTTTCTTTAGCAGCTAGATCTTCAAGCCAGCAGATGAACTCTCAGGTTAATCAACATATAACCAACTCCTAGTTTGTTTTTCTAATGACGAGTCAGAAATGTTTCCAGTTTAATCAAATATAGTCCTGTTTATACAAGTGTTTGCAGTGGTATTTTATGGCTTCTTCTCGGTCTGAGCAGACCATTAAACTGAAATCTACAGCCATTCATGCCATGAATGGTGCGGCAATTGTTCATGGGCACAGCATAGTGCACGTTTGGCAGATGGCTCTTTTCCTACTAATATTCTCTCTCTCTTCCTCCTTATTAAGGAAGGAAACAATTGGGAAGGAGCCAGGGCATTTCCTTAGGGTACATTTCCAAAGCAGGACCTGAGATGTAGTCATGTTGCTTTTATTACCATCCGTGCTAGCCAGTTCCCAGCACGCTATTTTGAGAACGCATCCTTCATCTCCACAAATAGTGAGCGCACAAAGACAGACGCGCTCCTCCCCCAAAGCGGAGCAGCCGACGGCAAGGCAATAAAGAGAAAACATGATGGAGTGCCTTGAATTCCATTTAGTCTCGGTATTTTGGGTTCTTCCCTTTGGAGAGTTTACTGTGAACGTACTGGCACATCGTCGTTAGCCCATACATATGCGTTAGGCACAGTCTGGATGGAAGTGTTAACTGACTGCATTATATTCTCCCCACGATTCTGTTCACCCATGTCAAGGATCCCATAACACCTTGCATTAGCCGGAGTAAGACATAGGGAGCAACAGTAGGGAGTTATTGTCACAGGCCGTTACTGGATCGTCCCAAAGGAAGAGGACAGGACATGTCACTGGGCCTTCACGCCCTTCAGTACCTGCCTGAGTTGAGAACAAAGAGGTAAGGGGACACGTGGCCCCAGAAAAACCCAAGGTAGAAAGCTGATGGGTTAAATCTAGCTTCAGGTGACGTACACAGTACCTGTTATTTGTGAAACGGTGAGTCTGGGGGTGTATGAAAAGACGGCTTTAGCGGCGTCACTTTGGGAACACACCTTCTGTGTCAGGGGACTGTAATAACATTTCACAAGACACCGTCCCTGAGACTGGCGTCGTATTGAACCTTCTTCCCGTGCTATATTGTCGTTGGCTCGGAGCAGTAAGCCTGCCTGATTTGGTCCCTTGAGTATATTTCACAGAGAGCCACAGTGTGGTCACGCAACGACGCCATTGATCAACGTCGGTGCACAGTTCGTTGCTGTGTACCAGCCCAGTTTGAAACCTGCTCTTTGGCTTGACAGCATCCCTGCACCTTCTTATTGGTTATTCACATCCATAGGCAGAAGGTGGCTGGGTCTAGAAGGGCTCAGTCCCGCCCCACCCCAGTCTCTCGCTTCTTACCCAGCAGGTCAGAGGAAGCCCCGTATCTGGCAGCAGCTGGGGACAGGGCGTCAAGGGTGGAGGGCCAGCCTGTGTGCAGATGCACGTGCCTTGTGATGCCCTGGCCGACTCTTCTGAATTCTGCAAGTTGAGAGAGCCTGTTGGCTGGAGCAGGGAGCCTGGCCCTGCCCCGTGCGACAGGCACCACTCGTGCGGGGTGAACGTGGGGCAGGCTCGCACTCCTACCATGCCCCTCCCTGGACTGCCCCTCCACACAGCCGCCGATTCAATGTTGCTCAGCTTTCCCCAGCCCCCCCCCAAAAGGAATGTTTGTACCAGCTGCCTATGGTCACCCGGACAGGTTTTTGTTCACATAAAGTCTGTTCTTGGTGCAAATATTCACGCGTGCCCAAAGATTTCTGCACACGACGCCGTGTTTACGGTTTCCTTCATTACTCACCGTTCATTACTGCCCATTTTAAACGTTCCAGACCAGCTATCCTATCAGAGAGCAGACATAACATCATGTGACTTATGTGACGGGTCACCTGTCACAAACACTGAATAGCAAGGCTCAGATTCAGAAAGACTCCTAACTTCCACTGATTTCTGCTGGTGTTAGGAGTCTAAATGCCTTTCTGGATCTGGGCCCAAATAGTCCAAAGGCCAGATTTTCAAAGACCGTCTCCGTGGCCTGGTCTCTACTTGCCGGGAAATTTGGCAGCAGTCGACGGGAGTTATGCAAGCTACGTAGAGTAGCTTGCGGAACTTATGTCGGCTTCCTAAATTCTCTCCTGCGTGCCGGCTCCACTATGCTGCACCGACGGGAAATCGTACCTGTCGATGCAGTGCTACGCTTTTTTTGGAGGTGGTTTTGTTGAATCGACATCCAGATCGATTGAACAGGTCTTCACTTCCGCTCAATTGCACCAGAGAAATCGGTCTGACACGACAAATTTGCCGTCAATACATTAGGTGCCTCAGTTGCTGTACTGTTGAACTGGAAATGCTTTGGGCCTGACTTGGCTTTGAACCGAGTTCTGGGTGTTGAGCGCATCAGAAAATCAGCCCCCAGTCAGATCCCTCAAACTAAAGCACCCCACTTTTGGAAGATTTGGGACTTAATGAACAATTTGCAAAGAACCCAGAGACTGAAATTTGTTTCTTCACACCATCTGCTGAACACTTGAGAACAACCAATATATTTTGAGAGCTCAGGCTCTGTTAGAAAATGATTAGCAAAAAAGGGTGCTAAATCCATCGGTTAATTTACTCACAGCAAACAATATGAACATCTCTCCTCATTCATCGAATGTCAACTCAAAGCAGAGGGTGAAGGTGTATGTTTTGAAATTCACCAGACGGGTGTATTATCAAACACTCCTCCAAGGACATGATGTCTTTAAATCCTTGTAATGTGCCACTCGTGAATATATGAACATGAGGGTGGCCCATGTTACGGGGATGGGAGAAGAGGTATTTTGACTACCTGTAGAATTTCTTTCATTAGTGGCTCCTCTGAGAGGATCCTATACTTACAATTTTTTCAAAATGTTTTTCTTTTCACACACAGAAAAAAAAATCTCTCAAATGCATATCAAGGGACCAGTTAACTGGAGCCAACAATGGTACCCAAAATTACTCACAATTCAAACCTATTTATGTGTCTAAATAAATACAAGAGTCAGCAGTGTGGATTTGGAAACTGACCTTCTCCAAGAGGTAACTGTCCCTAAAATATATCGCTCTATACATGACAAGGGGGCATTTTCAGACTGCACTTAAAATGCAAAAACAAGGCAAGAGTCCCTCTTTCCATCTGCAGCCCACCTAGATTTATGGTAAAAAATACGATGCGTCTCTCAGGAGGGGAAGGTCACGGAATGGTCTGACCAAATATCAGAGCCTGTGAAAATTTAGTTAACCACCGTCACACAATTAGGCAACACTCAAAAATCAATTAGTCACATGTGATGGCTGAAATGGCATGTTTTTCTAACTGCTCCATATATATTTTATTGCCACTCGAAGCTCATATAGGTGCTTTAACAAAAAAAACAAAAAGAGTAAGGATTTGCCTTTAAAAGCATGCAATTAAAAAGAAAAAAAAGTGTGGTCAAATCTGGAAATGATAGAGTTCCTAAAACATCCAGAACAGCTTTGGAACAATTACTTTTGCCTGCCCTGTTCTGTTGTAAAAGGTCACTTTGTCTTTCTTCTTCTTTTTTTTTTTTTTTAATTTAGCTAAGATGCAGCTGTGAAAACTAGATTCTTCTTTTGAACTTCTGTATTTACGTTTGCTTCTGGCAACCCAGAAGAAATGTGATTTTTCTTTGTTTTTTAGGCTAGCAGCAGCGTCTGAAAGGGTTTAATATGAGAAGCCAAAAGTAGCTTATGAAGGATTCCAAAGTATTTGGACTGGCTCTTGATGTAATCTCCATACGGATTGGGTGAAGTCATGGTGTGAAAGCGGTGTAAGCAAACTCATTATTTCTAATGAACCCAACGGCCAATGCAAAGACAAGCATCTCATCTCTAGAGTTCTGATCTGGATTCCCCAGAGCCTGGAGCTGTTTGGATTCAGGGTTTTGCTTCAAAAAAGGAGACATGGAGGCTTGCATAAGGACTAAACGATACAAAAACCAGCACCATTGTGGTGACCGGTGTTTCAGGATCACCACACTTCTCAGCACTGAGCATTACATAGGCCCCTGAACACAGTGGGAACCGTGGCAATGCATCCTTGGTGGAAGGATGGTTTCTGTCACCGGGAGAGCTGGCCCTTTTAGAAAGTGGAGTGCCAGATTTGGCCAGCCTCCCCAGGTAGAGGCAAGAAGTCAGGTGACGAGGAGGTGGCGGGTAAAAGGGCTGTTCTGGGAGAGGAAAGGGGGCTGATGTGCACTGAGGGGGAAGAGACGAGAAAGGACCAGCAAAGCTGTGCTGCTGCAGGGAGACGTGGTGGAAGCTGGGATCGCTCCTGGAGAGAGAAAGCCAAGCAGAGAGGGATGCCCGGGGGGGAGCCCCAGGAGTCAGTACTCTTAAAAGAGCAGGAGGCCAGCCAGGTAAGCTGGAGCACAGGACGAGACCCTGGTTTCTTTGGGTTTGGTTATGGAGGCAGCCTGCCCGGCTCTTCGCAAGTCCCAGGGCTGGGGAGCCAGAGAAGAGAGGGGAGTTCCCCCGTGCTGCCAGCTAGCATGGTGAAGCAGCACCCCTGGAATTAGAGAGAGGACGAAAGGACTGCTGCGTGCCCGGCATGGGGCTGGGATGGGGGACGGGTGTCTTCCACGGGCTTGCTTAGTCTGCAGAAGAGAAGAGCGAGGGGGCATTTTGATAGCGGTCGTCAACTATCGGAAGGGAGGTTCCATGAAGGATAGAGCTAGGCTGTTCTCAATGGTGGCAGGTGACAGAACAAGGAGCAAAGGTCTCAAGTTGCAGTGGGGGGGGGGCTAGGTTGGACACTAGGAGGGTGGTGAAGCACTGGAATGGGTTCCCTAGGGAGGTGGTGGCATCTCCATCCTTTGAGGTTTTTACGGCCCAGCTTGACAAAGCCCTGGCTGGGATGATTTAGTTGGGGTTGGTCCTGCTTGGAGCAGGGGTTGGACTAGATACCTCCTGAGGTCCCTTCCAACCCTCATCTTCTGCCATTTCTATGACTTGGATTCCACTGGAAGGAGTGGACTGTTGCGGCTTAGCTGGAGGATCCCGTCCCCTCAGCACCCAGCTGATGTGGGAAGCCAGACACCGTAGGGGCCAGACCGTGCTGAAGACTGAGAAAATGCAGGTCACGTGAATCCCAGGTAGGCAGAAGGCCAGAAGAGAGCACAGCTTGCAGGGAGTGGCCAGGAAGGAGGGCCAAGAGCATTGCGGGGAGCAGGCCGGTATTTAAACACTAACACGTGCTGAGCTGAGGGCCTCAGGTGAACTCAGGCAGTCCTTGGCCAAACCTCTCTTGACTGGTGAGACCCACCGGCTCACAGCCGTCCTGTCCTAGGGGTCCTTGGTGATGAGCGTCCATGGTGGACGGTCATGCTCCAAGATGCAAACGCACTGGACCTGTGATCCCAGAACGTCACGGGGTGAGAGAGACCAGCACTTCCAAGGGGGCAGACTAGTCTGGGGCCAGATCAACCAGCATAGCTCCCCTTGGAATCAATAGCGCTTCCCCAAAGGACACACTCCGACCGTGATCCCGTAAAGCACTTAAATACGTGCTTCACTTCACCCACATGCGTGGGCCCCCGTGGGAGTATTCACGTGCTGAGCGTTCGGCACATGGCGGGTGCTTCGCTGGGTTGGGGCCTTGGCTAAGAGATCTGTGGCTAGCCAAAGGTGTCTTGCTGATTGGCGCGGTGGATACACATTGGTCATGCGCTGCTCATTCTGGGCTAGATGCTGCTCCAGCTGAAGTCAGAGGTCACACTCCATTGGTTTACTTAGAGCATGTTGGAGCCCAGTCCTGCAGTTGCAGGGCACAGAGAGTTCCCCCAGGCAATGGGCGTTGCAGTGATGGAAGGAGAGCCTCCAGGACTCCTGCCATTCCCTTAATAACACAGCTGCTGAGAGGAAGCAGATGTGAGGGCTGAGGAGAGCAATGAGTGATAGCGCCGAGTGTATTGGGGCAGACGTGCTGGGCGTTGTCTTCTCCTTGTGGGTTAATTGAGTAATGAACACCCGCTCTCCGTTCTCAGTGCGTGTGTTCGAGCAGCCCTCTTACCCGCTGATTTATCTGTGGCACGTTACAGGTTGCAGCCGTGTCGGCCTGGTCTGGATTCTTCCTGTTAGAATTTGCAGTAGAGAGAGATTTGGAAGCAGATGCTGTGGCGTCCCCATGTCTTAATTGCACAGCCAGGGGCTCCTAGAACTAAATTAATTTGCCATGCACCGGAGCCACTATGAAATGCTTTGGCTCTTGCGGTGGTTCGGTACTGGTCATCGCTGGGAAAAAAGGCACAGGAAAGATTTCAAGTGGCACTGCAAGTCTAACGCAACGTGCCCTGTGCTCAGTGAGTACTCCGAAGTACTGGATGGGCCATGTTAGCAACTTCAGAAGCCTCGGCTCAAAGTCTGGAGGGACAAATGCTGGCCTGGGATGGGCATGCGAGGGTGACTCGGATCTCCCTAATCCCGCTCCTGAATCAGGAGCCACTCCAGTGAGGCCAGAGGAGATGATTTGGTGTCGTTACTCCTGATTTACTCTGCCATGGGAGGGGAATCGGGCCCGTGGGAGTTACTGCCTCTGGGATTGGCACTCCCACGGTAAAGAGGAGAATGACTGCAGGTGGCAAGGTGCGATGTGGACTTTCCTTTGCATTCAGGGGTCAGGTACAGGCAAAGATGCCACACCACAACCGCACCCATTTTGAGCATCCTCTGTACACTACGTGCCTGGATCGGCAAACGGCGCTATCGCCGCTCCAGGCGTGCGGGGCAGGAACGTGTGTGGGCCCTGGACAGCTGTCATCAGCAATATTTTGTTGCTCGCTCTGCTGCTTACAGTGGCAAGAGATCACAGTGCTGCCTTTGGGGATACGTCAAGGAGCATCTGGGAGGTGCCTGCCAGAGCCGTACTTTTGGCTCCGAGTTCCAGCTGTACGCTCCAGGGTGGGAATGTACACGCAGGGCAGGGGATCGTGCTGACTTGCTGCCAATGCCTGTTAGCGGGCAGATGATCGGCGGGGAAACCGGGAATTGCCTCTAGGACTTCAGTACAGTTACTCTAAGGAGAAGCCCAAGAGAGGACTGGGGTGTTTCTGGGGAGAGAAATGGAGCCGGCGCCATCAAGGGGTTGTGGGCTGAACACAACATTGTGATTTCAAGTCAGCACACGAAGGGTCTCTGTTTTGGGCCGCTCCCTCCTGGCCAAAGTCTTGGCATTGCAGCACGATCTTCTCCAGCTGTCTCAGTGTCTGATCACATGGTGACCGAGGTGATCCAGAAAACAGAATGGGCTATAAAGGATGGAGACAGCAACCACGGTCTGGCTCCAGTCTCTGCTTTCCCTTCTCCAGTGCAGCATGAATGTCCCCCTGGGCTACCGGCGCGCGGTGGGATGAAACCGTGATACCGATAGTTGTCTACAGAGATGGGCCCAAGGTGCAAGGCCAGACTGGGGATCCTTCGGGAGCTGGGGCTTTGGTTTGGGTCCCTCTCCAATGAGGACTTGCTCTCTGCAGTACTCTGAGTCCGGGGTCCGTGGAAGGGTGCTGGACATAATTAAACGTCCCTGGAGGAAGGTGCCAGGTTGGCGTCTGTGCATTCACAGAGCAGGGACAGGCAGAGACAGCACTTGCCTCCCTGCAGTGCTCTTCTGCGGCAACATGTACAGGCAGGAGAGGGGCTTTCGCTCTGCAAGCCCCTGTGGACGCTGCTGACGCTGGCAGCGGCGCTGCTTATGCTGGTGGGTTTGGGGACATGGAGGGATCTGCCCAGAAACTGCATCCAACTCGCATCGCACGGGCCACTGTCCCAAACTGAGCGAAAACCATGGACCCCGACAGCTGCGAACATGGGAGCGGGGGGGGGGCAGGCAGAGTCCAATTGTGGATCCAGGCTGGAATCCTGCAGCTCTCCGTACGCTGAGGGCTGTGAAATCCAGACGATTATTTTGCAGCTTGAGCCAGCCGAGAGGTCCCTGGACGGGAGTCGGGAGACCTGGGTCTGCCACTGAGCCGCTGTGTGGCCTTGGGCAAGTACCGTCTCTTCTCTGTGCCTGACTCCCTTCCTCCGTCTGGCTGGACTCTAAGCTCTTTGGAGCAAGGACCGTCTCCCACTCCGTGTGCCGTGCAGCGCCCAGCATGAAGGGACCCTGATCTCAGTGCAGGACGGGCGGCTCGACCACGACACAGACAGCAATGCCGGTAAAAGGCTCCCTACTTAATCCTCTCTGAGAGATGCCCTTTGGCTGTGTGCAGGGAAAGGGCTGGGATGCGGAGCTCCGGTTCTGGAGCCAAAGAGTCAAAGGTAAACGGGCTCCGAGTCAATATCCCCAAAGGAGAGGAATCTGGGAGCGAAGGGTGGCTCGGAAGAGCTTGTGGCTATTCCACTCCTGCTCCGAGCGCCGAAGGCACATTTTGCCAGCTGGGAGATGTGCACGCCGCATGTTGTTTGATCTCTTGTTTGTACAGTCTGTCCACTCATCCGCTTCCAGCAGAACCCGCTGCCCTGTGCACTATAGCGCACCCTACCGGGACACAGCGCGACTCCATGGTGGGTGTTCCCCTGCACGCATGTTGTTCCTGGCTAACGAGCTCCCTCAGCCGTGGTGCGGGGTACATCTGTGGCACTGGCTTCGCTCTCTCCACAGGCTGCCGTGATTGTGACTCGACAGCCTTGTTGTCTTTTAACAGCTGCACTGTGTCGTTTTTCTGTTACTTGCAACGGGGAGAGAGCCTGCGGCAGGCATCAGCCTGTGAACACGCTTCCTTTCGAAAATGTCCAGAACAGTCACTGTAAACTAGACACGGGCCCGGGATGCACAGTTCAAACCCAGCTTTCGGCTACCCCAGTCTGATCCTGGAGCTCCGGTCAGCCCCATTTGTAGGACAACAAGCTTTAGCACTCAGACACAAAGCAACCGTGCATTTAGCTCACAGCCAAGTGACGCCGCTTCTGTCTTTGAATCATTCCTGGCTTTGATTCTTTCAGCCCTTTTCTGGGCTCTCCCCAGTTTTGGGACACCTCCCTCAGACGTGCAAGGATCACAAAGCTTCCCTCCAGTTGGGAACCGCCTGGACTCCTAGGCTCTTTGGCAGAGTCTGCTGTCCAGGGTAGAGTCCCCCGTCATGTCACCGTCGCTCATTCCCAACTGTGACCTGACGCTGTGCTGTGTTAAAGTGCGTGTTGTTCAGAGGCACCCAGTGTCCCAGATGGCTTTGCAGATCGGGCCGCGTTCACCACCCCACCGGTCACTGTCATCTACACGCTTCACCAGCACCGACTGTATATCGTCAAGGTGCAAGATGAGGCCCGGACTGTTGTAATCGCCTCCATTGTGGCCTTCGTGCCAGCCCCCTTCAGACTCACTCAGTACGGGGTTGTCATCATGGCTCTGAGCACACCTCCGTGCTCTTGGCAGCCCTCCTCCTGCAGCCAACACAAGCTCCTGTCGTTTCCTTTAAGGCCCATCAGCCTTTACGCATGCCTGCTCTCTCTGGTCTATCCACGCGCCAGCCTCGCTTTGCTCTGCCGACGATACAAACAGGGACCTCAAGCTCCTCCCCACGGTGCTCGTGGCCCCCCCATTGGGAAAACGCTGTGACAAAATCCGTAAAGCCACCCCCTTTGTGTCTCCGATAGCTCACCTCTACCTTGCTGCCCTACAGACCACTCCTGTCCGGGCGTGGGTAGGCAGGTGCACAGCTGGGACACCTGGGTTCCTGCTGTAAGCCCTGGGGCCTGAAGCTCTAGGGCGGGGGACTTACTACTGCTCTCCGTCGGTGGACACGGGAAAGGAAGCTACCGAGAGGTCATTTGCATAATTTTCCTACCCAGAAACCCTCCAAGGGACACCAGAACAGTACATGAACTCTGAATGGATGGGGTAGTGGGACTGAACACTGTGGCAGTGTTTGTGCTTCCCTTCCGCTGAGGAGCCCTTGCACAGATGACCCAGAGGGGGTCTGTGGCAAGGGGGCTGTTTGTGGAAACCATAAGAGGTAGCAACACAACTGAGGGAGCTTTGCTGAGGCCTCCTCCGCAGCACCAAAAAAGCCAAAATCCGTGTAGCTGGTTAGGATGGTGGAGCCAGTGTACCCTGGGACCGTGTGACTCACTGACCCCGAACCATGAGTGGGGTGCAACCCATGAGGAGGGGGGAAGTGATGGGATAAAGGGATACTTGCTTCTCTGATGTTCACAGTGGTGGCGGGGAATTGAGTTGAAGGATCCTGCCAAGCTTATCCTGGGGGGTGGGTCGTTGACTTAGTAGTCACATAGAATCAGAGAAGATTAGAGGTGGAAGGGACCTCAGGAGGTATCTAGTCCCACCCCCTGCTCACAGCAGGACTAATCTCAGCTAAATCATCCCAACGAGGGTTTTGTCAAGCTGCAGCTTAAAAACCTCTCAAGATGGAGATGCCACCACCTCCCTAGGTAACCCATTCCAGTGCTTCACCACCCTCCTCGTGAAAACCTAATTTCCAACCTAGCCCTCCCCCACTGCAACTTGTGACCATTGCTCCTAGTTCTGTCATCTACCACCATTGAGAACAGCCCAGCTCCATCCTCCCTGGAACCCCCTTTCAGGTAGTTAAAGGCTGCTATCAAATCCCCCCTCATTCTTCTCTTCTGCAGACGAAACAAGCCTAGTTCCCTCAGCCTCTCCTCCTCAGTCTAAATATATTGTTGCTGTGCTTTCTCAATTTGAGGCTGTTCTCTCCCTTTTTTGCCCCAACACAGTTTTTTGGCTTCAGACAGACTCCCTGCTTGGGAACAGGGAAGCGTTGACTGTTCAGGACGCTGCAGAGGGAGGTTTAGTTTTGTTCCCAGGTTACGGGGTGGGAGCTTGAATCAGCAGTGTGTGTGAATGCTAAGAGAGAGCCCTAAACTTGGAGTCTAGCCCTTGTTGCTGCCCCTGCACCCAGCAGAAGCCAAACGTTGCTAAAGGCTTGGCTTTACTGCAGCCTCAGCCTCCCAACCCGGCCTGTTGGTTCTCTTGTCTTATCCTTTCTGAACCCTAGACTGAGAGTTCTCTGGGGCCAGGCCGGTCGTCTTTACTACCGATCTGAACAGCTCCTGGCAGCACGGGGCCCCGATTCCCGTTTGCGGCTGTTAGGGACTAGGGTGGTAACGTGGGGCTCGTGTCTGTGACACAACCTCGTCGCCGTTGGTAGCCAGTGTCAGGACACTGCCCTGTGATGAGCATGCGGCTCTTTCCAACTCAGTTAGCAGCGATATGGCCTCTCCTCCCGCCGTCTCTGACACCTCAACTTTGGGCTCCTCCCGTGGAGCTGGGGAGGTCACAGACCCCCATTTGGGCAGCTTCACCCGTTCAGAGCTCCTTGGCATAGCGGCAAGCACCCCTAGCATCAGCATTGCACTTGCTCTCCTGGCATGACCAAACAGAGCCAGGGAAGTGCTGCGGAGAGTAACCTGACGCTGCATGTGGGCTGAGAACCACTGCCTCAGAGCGGGGTGGTTTTGCGGGTCTCTTGCTTATGCAACCCATTACCCAGGGTTACCAGGTCCTCCTTGGGCTCACGCAACTCAAAGGGGCAGCTGGACTGTGCTAGAATCATAGCAGTTAGGGATGGAGATGGCCCTCTCGAGTCTGACCCATTGCATCTCCCTCCAGTGACCAACACGCTATTGTCCCCTCCAACACAGTCCCTGTGCTTCGCCTGCTATTTCTTGTTACATTACTTACGAGCTGGAGCTTTCACCGATTCCCGTGGGAGATTATTCCACAGTCCAACATCTCGTACCGTTAAATCCTTCTTGAGAATGAGTCTCAGCTGTCCTCTGCTCAAATCCAGCCAATTACTCTTACTTAAACCTCCTTTGACAGCCCCAAATGATTCCTTTCCCTCTTTACAGTGTGCCCCCATCGGATACTTGTGGATGTCCGTCCTGTGGCCCCACACATCCCTTTTGTGAGTTGTGCTTTGGCCAAGGTACACACATTTAGTTCTTTTAATAGACCCACCATAAATCAGTCCCTCTAGCCACTCAATCATGTTTACTGTGCTTCTCTGAATTCCTTCCAATTTGTTGTATTCTTTTTTCGTACTGAGCGGCTCAGGAGTGAATGCAATATTAATAATAGCCCACCTATGTACTATATAGTGATGGTCATGCAAAAACACCAGGACACTTTGCGAAGATTAATTATGTAAACCTCGCAATGCCCCCTCCCTGCGAAGTCCGTAATTATTGTTATCTTATGCTTGGAAAGCTCCACTCACCCATTTGTCGAGGTCAATTCATCGGTTTTTTTGGACGAATGAAATAGCTTACCCTTTTTTCTGATGCCTACAATTAGAGAGAAAGAAAAGTGAATAGATGGGAGCCGGGCTGATGCATTTTCACAGCAGCTTTCCAAGGCTGTGATCTCTCCATTTTACAAATGGGTGAAGTGCTGGTAAGTGGCTTGCCTGCAGTCACATGATGTGGCAGTGCTGAGGAGTGACGTTCAGCAGTCCTGATTGCAGCTGGCCAAAAATTTTCCATCTAAACTGGTTTTTCAGTGTGAAACCGGGTTGGTGGTGATGTGAATTTTTCTTAAAAGCACAAGAAAAATTCCCCAAAGCCAAAATACTTTGGCCAAAGATAAACATATATTGATTTGGACAGGCCTCATGGGAGGCTTAGTTCAATTGTCTCAAGTCCCCCTCTGGGCTAGGCTGGAATGCATTTCCCATGATGCACTTCCCACCCTCTCCAAGAGGGGAGACTGCGGTGCATCATAGTCCGACCGGGCTGCCCGACCCATAGAGGAGAATGAGATTGCGAGGCCACGGTGGCAGCCTTGCTAAAAGGAACATTTCTGATTTTCAGACAACTTTTTTATTGTACTCAAATGAAAAATGTTGCTTGGAAAACCTTAATGAGAATGACTTTTTTCATTTTCACTAATTTTTTCCATGAGCTCCCGCCCGTTCTGCCCAGAGCTAATTCTGGTACTCATTCACGTGCTGTAAGCGTTAGACCATGCTATTTTAGCTGTGCCTTTACAGTATTGTATAAAAAGGTCTCTTCCCTCCCTGGTCTGTGACCAGATGAATTTGCATATTCAGCCAAAAGATTGCTTTGGTTTTTTCTCTACTCTCTCTCAGACGCTCTGTGAGCAAATAGTATGTTCCTGTCAACACTCACCCATACACCCCTCTTAATATCGACATCCGAGTCGACATTCATTTGTCTGCCCGCACGTGGCAGGAGGGTTACACCGCGTGTACGGTCTCACGACAAAAGAACCGAGCGGAGATTCAGGAAATCCAGGTTCCAGCCCCCTCTACCACAAGTTTCCTGGGTGACTGTCGAGGCACTTTGCTCTCTCTGGGCTGATTCATGAAAGGATTTAGGTGCTGAACTGCCACTTTCGGTGGCTAAATCCCAGCATCAAGCCTGGCTGGGGTTCACAGAACTGCTGCGCAGCTATCCCTGAACCCTATAGGCACCCACGCTCACTCAGCGCCGACATTTTTGCAGTAAAAGTTCCCTCGGTGCCTGTGTTTCTGTCTCTGTGCTTGCGTACTGCAGCCCCCCGCTGGGCATCGGGACGCTTAATCCCAGCACGCTGCATGAACCAAGGAAGGCTGGTTCCTCCACCTCGCTCACGCGCAGAGAGCGGTCCAGGTAATGCTCAGCGCAGGGGGCCAGGATGGGATGGATTTCCCGCACGGCTTTCAGCTCACCTGGGAAGTGAAGACCTCCAGTTCAAGTGCCCCCTTCTGCCAGAGGGAGAACAGGGGTCTTCCGCTTCTCAATGAGTGCTCTAAGCGCTGGGCTACAAGTTAGGAGGGAGGCTGTCCTCCCTCACCCCCACCCTCCCCTTGGCTTCTTGCAGGACTCACGCAGGTGCCTCACCCCAAGCATGGAAGCCAAAGCGCCTCCCTGCAGCCTGGACGTAGGAGCCTATCTACGTGAGAGGGCAGGGCTTAGGGCTTAGGACACAGCCCTCTCGTTGGTTTCTTCCATTGGCAAGGCATCGCCTAGTGTGCTGGCTTTTGTGGATTGCCGTCTCATGTGCCCATCTCAACCCATGCGTTGTACAGACTGAAAAGGCATCTGCAGGGTTCATATTGGAGGTGGGTTATTTTCTATACGCTATGGCTGGGGAAGCTAACCTGAACGCAATAGTCAATAGGCCATAGTCAGAATGCACAGTGATGGATGTCAGTGTGAACCCACTGCAGAGTAATTAATTACCATGGCAGGAAGCAATCATTCGAATAAGCCTGATGGTAACTGAAAGACACGTGGCGCGTGATTCTGATCCCAGTTCACGTAGCTGAATTAGGTGGAGGAATGTTTGTACAAAGCTAGCGAAGGTGAGATCAGAAGCAGGCCGTTCCTCTCTTGGAGAAAGTGACAAGCGTGAGACATGGGACTGTTGAAATTAGTTGGTGCTAAGAGCCCCCAAATATGGCTTTTGAGTTAGCTGCAGAGGTTGTCATGGGCCACAGGGTCAGGAAACCTGTTGAGATGAGGCAAATCTCTCTGCTCTTCACACGCGGACTAAGGAACACAGCAGAATAGAAAACGGGTCTCTTCAGGATATGTCTGCACTGTCATGCAAGCCCAGGATTAGTAGAACCCCAGTTAGCAGACCCTGGGTTTGACCAAGGGCTTGAGCATCTACGCTCATTTGTAACCCAAGGTTACAAGGAATTATTGAACCCTGGGGCCCAGCCTGGGGTTCCCGTGTCCACAATACATTACACGGGCCTTAGTCCAACCACCCATCTCCCAGATTTCCTACATCCTCCCAAAAGGTGGCCACGGTAGCCCTTTGTTCATGGTGCAGTGTGGGAAAACTTAACTGTCCACCAAACTTGACTGTCCAGAGGACAAAGGAAGTCAATCCACTTCTGACGGATTCCTGGAGCGTGACTCCAGTGGGGCTGAGTCTACCCTGCAAAGCAATAAGGCTTGAACCCTGAGTCCTGGCTTGTCACAGGCTTGAACCGTCTACCCCTGTGGAGTCCTGGATCCAAGCTCTTGGTTAGTGTGATTTGTGTGTAGGTAGAAGGGGAGGGGAGTTAGGCTTGAGACGGAGTTTGAACCTGGATTTACATTTCAATGTAGACAGACCCATAGAGTCTCTTGTAACGTTCATGAAAGTCAGTGGAAAGAGTCTGACTCCCTTGTTCGAGTCAGCCTCTTAATCCGGCATCCTCCTGACTTTTTGCTTCAGAGAAAGGCGCAAACTTTTGAGAATGCTCCTAAATATGCAACTCTATATAGGGAGGAAGGAATTCCTGGCTAATATTTCATCCATGTCCATTCCTCATCAATAGCAACATTACAATCAAGTTGCTGATTAGCTACTTTGTCAGAACATCCCTTTGTATCTTGTTCCATGAAAAGGGAATTGGGTTTGGCTTCACATTCCTTATTTCTTCTGAGAGATGAACAGTCACATCTGTATAATTAAGCTTCACAAATGAGTCACGGTGTACAGAAACAAAGATAAATGTTGCTGACTATTTCCACAGGGTTTCCATGTCCTAATAGCCAAAGGATGCAGCAAGGCTAACCAGCTGGACCTTCATTGCTTCTTATGGATGTCACAGGGGCCAGCCCAGAGCCACGTGATTTGAGGTCCTGTTTTCCAAGCATATTCCTCTACACTTTGACCACTCGAGTATCGTTGAATGCATAAAGCGGACGTTGCATGTGCCATAAGAGTCGATGGATGCAGCGACTGACATGCAAGTAACAATTCTGCATATAAAACGCGTGCTTTTCATGCACAACTGCTTGTTAGCGCAAGCATATTGTGCAGGTCCAAGGCAGACAACGATATTTCCAAGTCTGGGCCCTTTAAGGGTATGCTTGGTTATTAAAAGTAATAAGAGCAGAAAATGTATTGATGAGAAAAGGCTAAAAGCGATCTGCCGTCAGGATTTTATTTCTGTACATACAGTATTGGTGTTTGGACTATCATGCGATCCCGGACTGAGAAACTTGCACCTTACTGCTCAGTTTTTGATGTCGCAATGAGGCATGAAGACAGAAAATCCCTTCGTCCTTTAGAGAGAGACACTGATTCATTTCACGAGTCTCCTGGGGGAAAAGACCAAGCTCAATAACCGGAGAGGTGAACGTTTTGGGAAGTCCGACGTGGAGCCGGTCTCATGCTTGAACTGCTGGCGCTTACTCAGCCGAAAGTTGTTCAGGCTGTGGAAATTTCTGAGAAGGCCAAAAATAACAGGTCTTATTCCTCTTTGGAAATGCTTGTTCCATTCCTCTTTCTATGCATGGGGGTCTGGAGACCCTATGTCAGGGCCCCATCTAACGGCCCTAGAAGTCAGTGGAAAGCCTTCAGCGAAGTTGGATTAGGCCTGCAGAGCTAAGGAAGAGGATGGGCCACTGTAGACAGGTAACCCCAGCTCTCCCTTCGTGCCAGCTCCTTGTTTAGTTTCAGTTCCCACCCAGTGACTTTTGAATCTCCTCTCCTCTTGACAAGACTGTGGCATTCGGCTTCTCTGTGCTTCTCTACATTTTATGTATTTCCACCAGCTCGCTGAGTCTCACTTTCCCTGTGAATATGAAATATAATATTAGAAGTAGAGCTGGTTGGAAGAATGCGGGGGGGTTCCCTCGCTGAAAATTTTGACAAAATTATTTGTTTCCTGCATTTTTTTTGTCAGCATGCTCATTGGAAAATTTCAATTTTGCATTGCATTTTTTTTTTTAAAGATGAAGGTTTTCTCAACCAAAGATTGAAAAATTTGGAGGTTTAAATTATGCGGGGTTCAGTTTTCCAATGAAAAATCAAAAACATTCAAGGACAACGGACACTTTTCATGGACATGTTCATTGAGTCAAAAACCCAATCTTCCATGGGGGAAAAAAAAGTTTGGAGACACAGTGCAGTGTAAGACTGATTTTTTGAGAGCACAATCTTTTGGAAAAAAGCTCTTTTCTCCCTGCAATTTCCCATGAGAGGTCTCTAGCAGAGGAGACCCCCCCCCACACACACACAGAGAGACAGGGTTGTGGTGGGGAGGAGGAAAGGGAGGTGATAAATAGGCAGGACATTTTGACGATCTCTTTGTAAAGCTTTCTAATTCTCTGTGGAAAGTGTGTCAAAAAATTTCAGTTGACCAATGTCACCTTTAACTTGCATCGTGCAGTTGCTCCCCACGATTACTGGGGTCCAATTTTTATGAAGACTTGTCAAGTGGTGAGGAGAAAAAGGCCATCCCTGTAGTCTCAAGGGACGTAAATGTTTTATTTGTTCCAACTTGGATGAGATATACAAGGGTCAGCACTGCTGCTAGGGTAGACAGACTCTGGGTTTGTCTACACTGCCAAAAAGACCCCACACCACAGTGCGTCTCAGAGCCCGGGCCACCTAACCCATGCTTGCGTTATGGGGCTAAACACAGCTGTGTGGACACTCCTGCTCAGGCTGGAACCCGGCCTCTGAACCTCGGTGTGGGGGTAGGTCTATGAGAGTCACTGCCGCGGGAGATGTATATACTGAGCACACAACTCGTCCTCTGGAAGTCAGGCCCCTCTTTTGGGAGACTTCAATTTGTGGTAAATAAAAGCACAGCTAGTTGATTGCCCGGACACAATCTGTTGCAGTGTAGGTAGGAAGTAGGAGCACAGAGAAGCCCCCTGGTGGTTATAAAAAGTCATTTACTTCTTGTAACCCAGAAGTGACACATCTGGAATGCCACGGTCCAGCACCCAAGGCTCGTGAGGAGGCGTCAGGACCCAGACGGAGCAGTCAGCAGTAGGGGGATTTAAAAATGGAATTTCCATCCTGTGGAAAAATCTGTTATTTCCTGGGCCCTCGGGTTTCTGTTTGCCCCTATGGCTCCTGGTTCCTGCTGGACTACATCTCATGGTGCAGCACAGTTTCTCCCAATGGTTGGGCCACCTCAGCACCTCCTGAGACTCCTGTGAGGCACTGGAGTGCTCAGAGAGGCACCAAAATTCATGTCTTCCCCAAAACGAAACAGCCTGACCTTTCCTTAGGGTTTTCCCAATGGCAAAGTCCACCCAAACAGATCTTTCCCAGAGGAAACGTTCAGTTTTGAAGGAGCCCCATTTTCCGACGCGCAAATGGTTGGTTAGACATTTTTCAGCCAGCCCTAGTCAGCGCCATTTGTGGGGTTTGTCAGCGGGGCTTCGAGTCAAATTTTCAAAAGCGCTTATGGCCCCCTTGCTGAAGCGACAGAGACACTGCAGAGGCAAGATCTCCTCGAAAGTCAATGAGGCGTAGGTGCGCAAAGTCGCTTTAGAAAATGGGATGTAGGTTCCTAAATCACTCGGGCACGTCTGAAAATTTGATCCTATATCAAATTTGTCCTGTAGGACCAACTGGAAAAGATGTGGGCCCCCCCGTAAATGACTAACCGTCCATCATTCCTGGAGCTATGCCCAATCATAGTAGTAACTTTCCTCAGAGGAATAAAATAATAGACCTACTATTTCTGATCACGTCAGTACATAAAACAAAGGTCATTTGTGCCCGCCTGGTCACTGACCGAGCAAATGTTGCAAAATGAGCCATACATGCGATTCTGACCACACAGCCTTGTGAGGCCTGAAAGGAGATGGAGTTCACTGAAGCATCTTCCAAGTTTATTTCAAACTTGATGGAGCATGAGCGCTTTTGCTAAGCAGTTTTGGGGATTTTATTGTCAAATCCGTTCTATTAAACACTGCCTGAAAAACAAATGCGAATCCTGATTTTCCAGACACAGAACACGGCCTCATATTTACAGCACCTTTGCCCAGTGAATTCCTACCGCAAACATTTTGTGTTTTCACCATCCCCGATGTACTGTTTAGGATGAAAAATACCTTTGTGTTTGTATTTTGACCAGTTTACAAGTGTTTGTAAAATAATCCAAGAACCTAAGACTCTGGAAGCCAAGGGCTTGGGGGATTGTTAGCGTTGGTTTGCTTTGAATAAAAATAAAGCTTCACTCTTTACTGCTTTAAAAAATAAACTCGTGTATGTATTTTATAGCCTGTGCATCAGCTGGACAGGGTATATTTCAGCCAGAGGGTTGGAGTGAAAGGGGGGATTTCATCAATCAATAGCATTTCTCAGCCTAATTGGCCTCTTTTGCGGGGTGATCCTTGTGAGACCCAACGTAGCAGGGGCACCCTGGCACCGGTGTTTACCTTCTCATGTTTCACTGTGAATTATAGAAACGATTGAGTTTGTGCGCACGCCAACGCTGGCTGGTATCGTGCCGGAGGTTTTGCTCTGAATGGCCAGGCATGGTGAGCAATGAATTAGTGAAGCTGGCTTATTGCAAACATGTGTAACCCACAGTGGGACCCCCGCCCACTCCCCCACCTTTGCCTCCCCCTTGGAAAACTCTGCAAACGCTCCTCATTACTGCCCGTTCCAGACGCTCTCGTTGGCTCGCTCCAGCTCCCGGTGGACTAGCTGCCCATTAAGGAACAAATAGCCCCCACCTCCGGGCTCTGTGCGGTTTGGCCACAGTGGAAGGCGTGTGGCTCTGCAGGGCAGGGGTGGGGGAACCGGCACGGTCCCAACCTGGTGTGATCTGTGCAGCACAGCTCTAGGGGGACACCCTGCGTCAGAGGGTGTAGCCCCCCCACCCTTTAGCAAGGGGGCAGTGCCCAAAGAGACGACATAATTAAAGGCCCCCGGGCGGTCCCTGGCAGAGCCCTGAGCTGGTGACTTCCCCAGCAGCAGGAGGGAGACGGGGATGAATCCCCCACCCCCAGTCAACCTGGCCACCTTCCTCCCTCGAGTAATGGGCGGAGGAGACGCCAGCAGTCCCCAGTCAGAAGGCAAGGGACAGCCGGGCGGACTTTGTGCAGAGCCCGGCTGCCCAGGAAAGGAGAGGGATAACCTGGCGTTCGCTGCATGTGCCAGAGACCCGACAGGGAGCGGAGGAGAGAGAGAGAAGGCTCCCTGTAGTCAGCCGGCACAGCACATCCAGACCCGCACCTGGCCTGTCCGTAACCCCGGCAGGCCAATCTGCTCCTCCTGCCCTCGCCTGCCGGCACCAGGAGGAGACAGCCCATCCGTCCTGCCACCGCCTGCAGCCAGCCCACGTTGGAGAGGAGTTTGGATCCGGAGACCCCACCTGCTTGCGCCCGCACCCGTGGGTTCCAGGCTTTAAAGAGCGTCAGCAGCGTTCCAGGAGGGGGCAGGCGCTTAGTCCTTCCCCAACAATCCCCAGGGAGTTGCTGCTGGCCTGCCTCGGTTCCCTGATTGCTCAGCCAGAAAAGGAACCCGAGCGAGTCCCCCGTGGGACAGCTAGGTAGGTAGGGTTTAATCCGGCACCTTTCAGGCACATCGCATCTGCAACCGGGCTTTCATCGACCTGGACCCTCCAGCCCGGCCAGTTCCCAGTGCAATACCGTGTGTTGCTAATAGCATCTCCACTCAGGCCTGCACCGTGTCTCCACGTGCCCCACCTAGGCACAGGAGACGGGGGCAACAGACCGACCAGAAGTGGGGGGTTTGTTGAGGAATATTGAGGGAGGGTATGGTCACGTGGCCTAGCCTGCCAGCGTAGCCTTCAGTAATTTAATATTATTAGAGCTCTTCATCATAGAGGGTTGGGATCGGAACAGAAGGGGCCCCAGGTGGCCATCTGGTCTGACCCCCTGCTCAAAGCAGCACCAACCCCAAACTAAATTCAGAATGCTTTATCATGTAATATTTGTACTGATTGTAGGTCGGGGTTTGAGCAAAGAGAAGTTTGGGGTTACTGTTTGAAGGGGTTTGCATGGATTGTGTGGTCAAGTGTGGTAGCCACTACCTTAGCGTGGCTAACCCCGTGTCTGAGTGGAGGCACCACGCAGCAGCTTTGTTCTTTAGCACACCAGGAGGAGGCGCTGAGCAGCTATCCGCAGCACCGCAAAACAAGCCCAGGCAACGGAAACTCTGGAAGTGCCCAGAGACCATGAGGCAGCACTCTTGGTCGCCCATCGTAGTGGTGCAAAGCCAGTGCCGAAACAGGAGTCATGCTGTGGGAGAAGCTGCACAGCTCCAACCTTGTGTGGTCTGTGCAGCACAACTCGATGGGCATACCCTGTGTCACAAGGAAAAGGAGGGTCTGGGGCCTGGGGCTTTGAGCTGGAGCTGGGCTAATGATCCACGACTGAAAGATTCGGGAGTGGGGATGCGGGAGGCGTGGAGTCTGTTATAGCCTAGAGCCGTCCCTAAAGGCCACCACTGCTCTGTTGCGGAGAGGTGTAGAATTGATTAGGAAACCCACGCTGCTCCCGTGAGCAATGTTAGGAGAAAAGTCCCTTTTCAACGTTTTGCCGTTAAAAAATGTCAGGTTTCCTGCAGGGAGTTATTTTGAAAGGAAAAGTCTCATTCCATTTTGTTTCATTTCAAAATGACTTTTTGAAAGTAACGTTTTTGTTGCATTTCACCGTGAAATATTTTTTTCACATCAGTTTTTGGAAACCAAACATTTCAGTTTTCCTTTTTGACTTTTTGAATTTTCAGGATTTCCCTGTTTTCTTTAGGTTGTTGTGTGTGTGTGTGTGTGTGTGTGTTTAAATTTGTTTCCAAATGTCAATTCAAAACAAATTTTTTGTTCCAAATTTTCCATCTGAAAAAGTGGAAAAAAAAATTGTTGGAACTGACATTTTCCTGCGGAAAATGTCAATTTCAGCAAAATCATTTTTTGTTCCTCCTAGGAAAATGATTTGGTCACAAAATTTAGACCAGCTCTAGGGGTGACTATTCCTTCCCTCCCTGACCGTGCACATCTCTCCAGCGCATCGGCCGGTGATTCAGACGGAGCACTGGGTGAGAGTTTTGACTCCATGAGAACAAAAGTGCATATTGGCCTAGGGTTTCTATAGCATCTTTCATGTAAAGATCTCAAAGCCCTTACTAAAGATACATTCAGCTTCCTTGTCTCTTTGTGGGGTGGAGAAGGATTATTACCTTCACTTTTCATGTAGGGGAACATGGCCAGATTTTTCAGAGGGGCTCAGCTCCCTTGCCTCTCCATTGGAGTGATGGGAGGTGAGTCAGCACTTCTAAAAAAAAAAAACAACCCAGCCCATAAGTGATTTACTGAAAGGCGTCGAGTGAATCGGTGGAGATCATGTAGAACCCAGGAGCTGTGACTCCCCGTCAGCTACAGCCTATTCTTGCCTGGAGAACTAGGGGGACATCTTCGTTGTGAGCTTCTCATCTCTTACTGAAACCAGTGGGGGCTGCAGGTACGAAGCCACGATAAGAATCCAGCCCATGCTGGGGAGAGAATGTAGCAGTGGTACCTAATAAAATTGCGCCAGTTATTTAAAGAGAACATGCTGGGGCTTGTTCCTAAGTCACATTCTAAACATACCGCCATCAGGCATGCATCCAGCTGGTGGTCGATTTCCAATTTCCTTCTGTGGGTCAAATGTGTTTAACGTAAAAGACAAAACAAAATGTCAAGCATTTTTTGCCATGTAGTCTGACTGACGAGCCCATTTTCATTCCCCCCGTTATTTTTGTATTCCACAGTAAGAACATAGTCTGGGACAATTTATAACATTTTAGATATATTTGATCCTTTACTAGCTAGTGATCAAACTAAATGCATTTTCATGGGCTGGCGGATGTGTACCAGTGCCATCTAGTGGATAGAATCAGACATGTTCAACCCTGTGCCATAGCCCCTGTATTTCTAAACACTAATGGAGATTCTCCTTCAGTGCACGTGGCAGATAACAACCTGGGCTCATGGTGCAGCTGGATGGGAGGAGTTCTCTTCTGATGTCACTGCAAGTGGCAGGGTGTACAGCACCATAACACATGCGAACGGGATCTTCATCCAACTTTGCTCTGACTGAAATCATGGGGACAGAGTGAGGCCAACATCAAGTGCTTCTGCAAATCTCACCCTGGGGAGTCTTAGAATTTAATAAATCAAAAGTCACCTGTTTTGAGCCATCATCAATGTTTGTGACTTGTGGCTGAGTCCTGGTAGCAAAGCTTATAGCAAAAAATATTCCTTCACAACAGCCTGTGGAACTCATTGCCAGGGGATATTGTGAAGGTCACAAATTTAAGCGGGCTCAAAAAAGAATTAGGTAAGTTGATGGAGGATAGGTCCATCAATGGCTATTAGCCGAGATGGGCTTGTTTGCAACCCCATGCTCTGAGTGTCCCTAAACGTCTGACTGCCAGAAGCTGGGACTGGACCATAAGGATGGATGGATCACTTGATAAATTGCCCTGTTCTGTTCCTTCCCTCTGAAACGTCTGGCACCAGCCACTCTTGGAAGACAGGATATTGAGCTAGCTGGACCTTTGGTCTGACCTTGTCTGGCCGGTCTTATGTTCCTGAATGGGTCCCAAACACAACCAGTTAGGTAGCGGGTTGGGCTGTGTCAGCCCATTTCTTAGTGGACAGATAGATGACCTGATTGACAATAATCAGAGTCTCAACTAGTCAGCTTGTCAACCAAGGCCAAGGAGTGAGTGAACCATAGAGTCCTAACTTCCTGCTCGGCCCCAGTGATGGTCCCTTTAGTTGACCCACTGAGCACTGGGTGGTATGGGAAGGACATCGGCCTCTGTGGGGTGTGGATAATTAGATGTCACATGGACTGCAACCAAGGGACATTTCACGTCTGGGTCCAGGATTTAATGGATTTTTGTTTCTTTCCAAAATTGTTTTTAAGGAGTTTTTATCGGTTCTTGGTTAGACACTCCACGAACTTTGTATTTGTAGGGTTTCGTTGCTCCATGGCTCATATACAAACAATGCCGTGGAGGGAGACAGGGAATGTAATTGGAATAAGAGAAGCGTGAAGGAAAAAAGGAATGTTATTCATGTTCCTTGAATGCCAGGGAAGTTAGGATGTGACAGCTCTGCACGGACCACATGCAGGAGCTGGCAATAATCCCAGCATACAATAGCTGATAGCATCATTGGATCCCTTCAGTAAGACTAAAGCAATAGTTAGGCTGTAGACACCCAGCCCCCCTCAGCGTAGGTCTGTGCTGACGTCGCTGGTTGGGTTCATTGGTGGAGACTCAACCTGGGACCTCTGGCTTTAAAAGCAGGAGGTTTTACTGCTTGAGCTGCAAAATCAGGGCCATTACCTCTGAGGCAGGTGTCGACTCATTAGCCTCTGTGTGTGGTCTAGCCGACAGAGCACCACACTGTGTTAGAGAGGGGGTCACACTTCCAACAGCGGCAGCGCGTTCAACAGAAAAGTCCCCCTAGCAGGATGAAGGGATGTAAAAGGGCAGATGAAAATACATGTCACTTTTTGTACCAGAACAGCAGAGCCAAGCCTAGACTAACATTCTGCTGTTGGATCGGCACGGTGGAGTTCAACCCCTGTGGTAATCCGCTCTCCCCGCAAGCCTTGATCTTGACCGGGAGAAGGGCTAAGCAGAATAGTGGTTCAGCTGGCCCCAAACACTTCTGACCTTCAGAGATGTTCACTTCCAGATTTGGGTCTGGATCTGAACTCTGTGGCTGGCCTCCGGCCTCTAAAACGGGCCAAACCAAACTCCCAGCTCCCACCCACCCAAATGGTGGGAAACACTCCGATCTGGATTCCAGCTGTGTGGCCCTCGAGCAAGTCTGCTCTCACTTATGCCTGTGAAACCCACCGGATTGAATGGGGGTGTAAACGTCAGAATTTGGGCTCGTTAGCGAGTGCTGCTTTCCCTTCGTAATAGCCTCTGAGATCAAGTCCGCCTCTGCTGAGAAATGTAACGAGCTGGATGCTTTTCTCTGCCTGCGGTTTGGGGTTTGTTCGTGTAAAGCATTTACATGGTTTCTAATTGTGTTGGATTGGCTGAATTCATACGCTGGCACTGTGAAGAGAGCACAGCCTCCTTATGGGCTGCTGCAACTGCCGGTCGGTCAAACCAGTCCGTGTGTTGGATAGAGCCACCTGTCTGGAAGCACTTGGTGGTTCTCGGTGGACTTCGGGACTCCCAGAGATCACGGCAGCCAGCCCCTGGAAGGAGGCGATGTGGCAGTAGTTCTGTGTCAGCATTGCCATAGGCTAATGATGTTAAAAGGCGTGGTTGTGACCCCGATGATATCAGTGGAGTGCGCCTCGATTCACACCACTGCGCGCAGGAGAGGAATCGCGCCCACGGCCCTCGTTGGAAATGGCCTTTCCCCAGCAGAAACATGAAAGCTGTCTACGCAGAGCTGTCTGACACATTTCCACGGGCTTGGCAGAGCACATCTGGCCCAGGTTTCCCCTGATGACAGTCAAAACGCATCCAGTTTAATCAGTGGAAATTCTATGAAAGAAACGTGGCATTCCCTGACACGAGCCAAGAAAGTGACCTGCTAATGTTATTCAAATAGTAGAAACGGGCTCTGTAGGGAAACTAGCTTGAAACGTACATCTGTCTCGCTGCTACCGGCACGACGGCCTCCCCTTCACTGAGTAGCATGCGGGCCGTGCACCCTCCCTCGACCGTGTGACTCTGAAACCTAAGACCCAGCAATCTGTTACTTGTTTCCAGAGCCGCCAGGTAACCAGCCCTGCACCGGCCACTGTAAAACCAAAGCGCACCCTACAGGCATTTAAATGGCTTTCACTGGGTTTGTCGTCTTATCTGTTTGGTCTTCACGAGCTGTCGCGGTCAGGCTGGATCATTACCCTCCCAGGAGACATGCAACATGTGCATTATCCCATGCATCTTCAGTTACAACGAAGGGATTTCTCGCTTGCTAATGTGCGTGCGGTTTATTCATACGGCCCGGTTGAAGCAGCGTGAGCCAAAGCCACCCACCGACTCCCGTGGGCTTGCACCAGGGACGGACTGAGCCGTGGGTGCCTTCTGATTCATTCTCCTTGTCAGTATGATTTGCCCTTTTCTCAGGACAAAAGTCACCTCTGGGCAGAAAACCAGCGGAGGGGCCCACGCGTGTTGGGTTGAGCCCCTGCATACGTGTCGGTTTCATCCTACTTTTCCATCAGTCAAAGACCCTTTAACAGCTGGCAAGAGTTGTTCTGAAATGCAGAACCTGGCTAAGTTCTGCTGTCAGCTGCCGTGGGGTGGATTCAGAATAATTCAGTTCATGTGATTTGAGTTCGTCCGCGTTCATGCTGGTGTAACTGAGCTCAGAATCTGGCCACTAGAGTAAAGGCGTCAGCATCAGGGCCCAAAATTATTAACCGAGTAACAGCCAAATAACACTCTGTTTGAAAGAGATATGCGATGTCATCCCAGCTCGCTGAGACAATGGGCCAAATCCTGAGGCTTTTACATGGGGGCTCTGCCTTGTGGGGTGGGGACGCTATCCCCGGATCTTCCCCTCGCCTTAGGGAAAAGGGGGTTAGCTCCCTCTGTGAGAATGTCCCTCCCTTCCATCTGACTCTGCAGAGACTTCTGGAACCATGCATTGGGATTACTGCTGAAGGCAAAAGGGCATCTCTTGTATAACTCTGTGGGAGCCAAGGACTGGCTTTTGCTTATGTGTTTTTACAGTGCCTTAGCACAATGGGTCTTGACCTCAATGAAATCCATGGCAGAACTCCCACTGACTTCAGAGGGGCCAGGATTTCACCCCTGATCTATGACCGGGGCCCCAAGATGCCACCACAATAGAAATGCATAAAAATAACAATTGCTTTTGAAATGACTTTGTATCGTGCTCGTCCGGACACCCTAGAGAAAGCTGCAGCGAGCAAGCGATACAGTCTCGAACTCGGGGCCAGGTCCTGCGCATTAGTCGACGGCCTTTTACATATGGATCAGGATCAAGCTATACCGAGTCCATGGGCCAAATCTTGATACGTGGTGATCTTGGCAACAGCCCTGTAGATTTCAGTGGTGTCAGGATTTGCATCAATAATCAGATTTCGGGGGGTCTCTTTGTTGATGAAACAATAGAGTTTAGATGTGATTTTTAAAACAGATTTAAAATATTAGATTAGAGTGAGACTATATAATTTCCTCCGAATTCTCCTGCAAATTCAAACTGTAGCCAAGAGGTGGAATACTAAAAGCAATAAGGAATGCATCTCAGGCAGATCGAATGCTCCTGAATTGTGGGAAGAGCCCCAGCTTTTCATTACACTGGTGCCATTCTAGCGAAGGCGAGGGTGGAATTTGGCCGCATACCTAGAATCAAGTTGTTGAATCTACAGTATTAAGAGTTGGCTCCCCTGTGCATGTTTCTTAAATCAATTATAGATATGCCAGAGGAAATGTCCAAGGCCAGCCAAGATAATCAGCCAAGTTCCTAGAGCCAATATACCTAAGATAAACTTACACAGCATTTCTATTAGTGGTTCCCAAGTCCATTGCTTGTCCATATCAAAAGGAGAAAAAATAGAGGAAAGGACTAGAAAACAATATCATCACAATTGCAAAAGCAGCATTTTGAAACTCTGAGTTTTGGTACAGTCCGTACCAACCTCAAGTGGAAATGTTTTGAAACAAACCCGGTCAACTACAGTGCCTGAGGGCCAAGAGTTCAGCTCTGGTTATGGGAACAGAACTTTTGCAATTACATCGAAGAGCGACCCACAACGGCTTTTCAAAAGAATGTAACGGCTAACAAACAGTGAGAGAACGGGCATCTCTCATGTAGCGCTATGCATGAATTCCTGCTCCAGCAGGCTGCTAAAGGAGGACCCGCCAGTCACTGACTGAGGATCTGTCTTGGGGGCAGAGATAGCAACTGAAAATGTGCACGCGTACAGGCCAATCTGTAGTCCTCCCATCCAGAGTTTAAACCCATAATATTGCAAATTAGCTGCACAGGATGATGAGTAACAGTTCATGCAGATCGAGTAATGTGCTAATAAAACAGCATCAAAAGAGGAACATAATCGATTCAGTTGCCAAAAGAGAGCGTGCCCTCCAGAAACATAAATGGTATGCAATGTACCCGGCATATAGCCAGCTGTTCCAGCGGTGCCGCTGTCCAGATGGGACGCCAAACCACATGTGCTTATTAAAATACTACGGCAGCTTGCACAAGAGCTCGGCCCAGCCTGGTGGCCAAATCCCTATTTTATCTAGTACATCCCAGTGGGCCACGTCCTTCTCCTGCGAACACCCACAAGCCTCGCTGTCTTTACTGGTTATGCTCGTGACACCCCCATGACTTTATCCGTGATGCCCGTACGGTCCCTGCCATCCTCATGATTTTGCTGGACACATTCATACACCACCGGTGACTTTGCACCTGGCGTCAGAGGAGAATCGAGCGCTTTGCCTACTGTTGCCTTGGCGCCTTTATTATCAAATGAGGCACGCAACGTCATGCAGAAGGGGGAGGTGGTGCTTCCATTAGAAATCCCTGCATTCACACTGCTTACGTCTCTGTCCGGATCCATGGAGGACGTGTGTCTGTCATTGGAAATGTGCCTCTGACCCGCAGCTGTCACGACTCACGTGTTTAGCTCTGGAGGGCCCCAGCAGCGCATGGCGAAATATTACGGAGAAACCTTTTTTTCACCGAAAAATACAGAGCTGGGCTGACCGAAACATTTTGCGAATTCAAGTCCCATTCGACCCATGGCCACAAACACGACTTGAGTTGCATTTGCTTCTTGGCTATTAATCTTCTCTAAGTGGCTTTGGGGGAGAGGATCCCTTCTCCGTGTGCTGGAGCTGGGCATGTGCGACAGGCCTTGCCCATTAGAGTTCCTTCCATCCAGGCATCGAGAGTGTGGAACACATTATCACACCCCTGGCTTTGGAGCTGTCATCAGTTGGCTTGCAAACGTGTGTTCTCTTTCCATGGACTTTCCCTAGCTCTGCACAGATGGCTGGTTCAACAGACCTCGATGGTCCTAAGGCAGAGTACCCTGACGTTTATAGGTTAAAACAAACAACTAACATGCACCACTTACACCCCACTTTACATGTTTCATGACATCTGTTTGTTACCGCCCCCCTTGTTCCTAATATCGTTGCCAAAACATCATTGTTTTGTCAAACCGTCTTAGCTTGTACGAGATCGGGATGTATCTGTACAGCATGGGGTGGGTTTATGTTAAAAAATAAAACACGTTTATTAACAAAAGAAGATAGGAGTTTAAGGGACTGCAAGTCTAAAAGAGAAAGTTAGAAATGGTTACAAGCAAATATAAGTGAAAATGCATTGAAAACTTAGTCTAGCGAGTTTCAGTTGAAGACTTTGTTCAAGCAACCTTTCAGGATCCTAATATCTGGATTCTCCAGGAGAGGGCTCGACGGGGCAGCACACACCTCTGTGGGACAATCCGGGACTGGGAGGGTGTGGGGGTCACCCTGCAAGTAGTAACCGAGGCTGACGGAAGCCAGAGAGTGGCTGGTGTCACAGTTGCTGACGGGATGTTGGGGTCACAGTGCTGGACCAGGCCTGCGGCTATCCACAGACATTCAGCATGCGACCTGCGTGCTGTTTACACTGGTTGGGAGCGGCCCGGGTTGGGAGCTACAACAGCAAAGCATGGGAAGGCACCCAAGGTTGCAGAGCAAGTGGTGACACAGCCCCTCCCTGGGCAGGATTGCACCCCAGGATGTGCACTGCCTTCCCCCCATATACATCCTTGCCACGAATAGCACTCGGTGTCCACGGGCAGCGGCAGAACTGCAGTATCTACTTACCTCTATTTCTCTTTGGTGGCAACCCTCCGCTCCAGCATTCAGCTCTGCTCCACTGCACACGGGATTTAGGGCCAGGGAGTCCACACCATACCCTGTACTCCCCCAACCTGCTTCCAAGCCACCCTGGCCCCCTGCCCGGAGTAGTGACAGAGCTGAGCTCTGTGGGACAAAGGGTTGCCTCGAGTTTCCCTGTCACCACAGCCAAAATAGGCTCTCTCCTCTGCGTCCCGGGCTTTGCACGCCGGCAGGGTGGGGATGGGGTTCACGCATCATGAAGTCCCAATAAAGGAGGTTCAGGTAGCCCAGAGTGAATGGGGTCTGTCCACGTTACCAGCCCCATGTTCCTCCTGATTCGTTGCTGACCGCTTCGGGAGCGACTCCAAAAAGGCAGGGCAGCACTTTGCTGGAGGAGGCGACAGGAGGGAACGGGAAGGAGAGGGCTCTGACGTAGGCCTCGGCAACGCTTTTTCACATTACCAGAGGAAGGTAATTGGTACCAGGCCTTGAGTAATTTGCTTCGTCTAGGAATTCCCCCTCCCCCGCCCCCACCTGGGGACGGTGCAGAGCGTGAGGTGACTCCGAGAGGTGACCGGGAATGGAAGTGGTTTAATTAAATCAACACGAGCGTCCCGAGCGCACAGTTCTCTAGGCACCGGCATCGCACTCTGGCAGGGAGAGTGGGGCTGCTAAACGTATCACGTGGGAGACTCGCACACCTGGCTGACCGCGGACTCTGTTATCTCGACATTATTTCATCTCTTGATGATGATTGCCATGCTCAGAAAGCAACATGGGTTGTTAGTGACCTGGAATCATGTATCGAATCTGGGGACGGCGTTGTTCTATTTTTGTCAGGGTTCAGCTCTGCTCGTGTGACCACAGACACGTAGGTTGCAGCGGCTGCCGTTTCGCACAGGCACTGCGGATGGGCCACTCAACTTTTGTTTTCAAGTGAGACTGGAGCTTGTGATAAGCGTAGCAGATTGGCAGCCCCTGGGAATAACCAGAGTTGGTTTAAAAGCCCTCCGGGGAATCGGCACTCACAGGAAAACACTTTTTCATCGAAACGGAAACTTTGTGTCGGAACGTGTTGATTTGGATCGAGTGTTTGATGACGTTTTCTTGTTTTGCTTCAACGACATCAAAACATTTCATTGGGGCTAGCCTTTTGACTCGTTTTGTTTCACCTTTTGTATTTAGATCAAAATATTCCTTGTGGTATTAAATGTATCGATTATAGCTAACATTCCACATTCGATTATACCGGTCTGGCATTACTGGAACAAAATGATCTGATCTGATGAAAACAAAAAACCTTGATGATTTCAAGCTGAAATGATTCAGAGTTTTTGTCTGCTGGGAAATTGAAACATCTCCACTTTTCGTTCCAATTCTAAATGAAAACAAATTGAAATTTTTGTTCTGCGGGAAATTCTGACATTTTGCATTTTCCTACCCTATGCGGGTCTGACAGACCAGGCTGTCAGCCCCAAGGTAGCAGGACTCCGGCTATCAGCCCCGGGGTGATGAAGATCTGGCCATCAAAGGCAGCAACAGGGGACGTAAGCGACATAGTGCCTACGTGGACATTGCGTTGACCTAACTTTATCAACCTAAGCGCTACGCCTCTCACAGAGGTGCGGCGGGCGAGTTAAATCAGCGAGGTGATCGTCGTAGTGAAGAGCTTACGCAGTTAGGCCGACGTAACCCTACCTTATTCTAGCTCTGTAGTTTAACCAGGTACAACATAGACACAATAATCCTCATCTTCCTCTCAAAAGTGCTGAGAGATCCCCAGATAAAAAGCACTAAGTGTTAGGAGCTCTCATAATCCTGTTCCTACTTTTATTTCCTTCTCTTATAGATTTGAATCCTTGCATGACTAGCTAAGTTCTTCAGCCTCCCAAGGTCAATACATGGAGTGTCATTCATTTTCATATGCGTGGATCTTTTAGAGGAGAACTTAGTTTTATCTGCTCTCTCTGGGATTGAAGTTTGCCTGGAACTTTTCCTAAAACCACGGATTTTCCCCAGGACCTGTCCTCGCAAACCACAGGCAGTGGTGGTAGGTGTCTATGGTTTGTGCAGATCTTTTAACAACAGGTTTAAACGCAAGAACAAGGAGGCATTCAGTGGAATTAAAAGACAGCAAATTCAAAACTGCTAAAAGGAAATACTTTCTCTACGCAGTGTGTGGTGAGACTGTGGAACCTCCTGCCTCAGGAAGTTGTTGAGGCCAAGAAATTAGAGAGATTCCTGTTATCTTGTGGATAACAAGAACATCCGGAGTTATCATAATGAATGACAACTTCTGTTTGGGAAGAGAGGTTAAACTTCACGCTTCAGGGATTAAGCTGGTCTCTGAATAGTCAGAGTCGGCATGAAAGCTTTATGGGGGTGAGAGGGAGCAAATTATACCCCGTCAGCTACTGCAAGGCCCTGGCGCCTTCCTCTGATGCAGCTGGAGGCAGGATATTGACCTAAAGGGCATGGCATTTTCGACATGCGCTATACGTCAAAATAAACACCTAAGCATCAAATTGAAATATGATTTCTTTGTCCCACCACTCACCTCAAACTCTGTATTGCGAGACCCATTTTTAAATGCACTTTTTAGAAAGTGAAATCATCCCTATGTTGGCTCCAAAACCTCACAGGTGGACTGTGTAGTCGTAGGGCTAGCTCATCCCCTGGTGTAAATCAGGGTAGATCTATTACAGAAAATGCTGATTTTCACCAGGGAAGGGGGCACCTGCCCATAGAAATTAGTGACCGCAAAGACCTGTGAGTCCTTCCAGTCCATTCCCCCACCAATGCGGTATTGTGCCTTATGGCAGATCGGCTGCCAACAGACCTAACGTTATCCTGAGATTCCTAAACGGAGAAATCCCAAGTAGGAGCGGGAGGTGATTTTACCTCTGTATTCGGCACGGCTGGGATCCCTGCTGGAATACGGTGTCCAGTTCTGGTGTCCACAATTAAAGAAGGCTGTTAATAAATTGGAGAGGGCTCAGGGAAGAGCCGTGGAAACGATTCAAGAAAACATGCGTTTAGTGATCGATTCAAAAAGCTCAATCTATTTGGCCTAACAAAAAGATGACGAAGGGGTGACTTGATCACTGTCTGTAAGTATCCTCATGGGGAACAAATATTTAATAATGGGCTCTTTAGTCTGTCGAACAGAGAAAGGTGTAACACGCTCCACTGGCCGGAAGCTGAGGCTGGACAAGTTCCGTCTCGAAATTAACGGCGCATGTAAATTCACCATTGGAATAACACGTGACAATTTTTAAATCAAGATTGGATGTGCTTCTACAAGATTTGCTCTACGAATTATCTGAGGGGCGTTCTCTGGCCTGTGTTATACAGGAGGTGAGATGAGGTGATCGCAGCGTTACCTACTGACCTTGGAATCGATTAATCTAATCGATGTGGTCTGTGCATCTCGGGTGCCACAAAATGCATGTGGCCACGCTGGCTGTATAGGGGACTACCGGAACGACATTGCTGGCCACCATGCCAAACACATGGGCTAGAAGAAAGGACCAGGCTCTCGAGCTCCTGCCCTTCATCCCAGAAGCTTCATCCTGCTGTTGGCACTGCCATCTCCAGTCACGAACCACACCTGGCCATCGGACACGAAGAAGCCAGAGCTTTTTGCTGTCCCCCAGGGCTAGGTAATTTGCACCCAAATACAGAGAATTGGGGGAGGAACAGTGGCCGTGTTCTGCAAGGAGCTAGGAGACGGCTCTTCTGGTGGCCTCAGCCCAGTTCCCAGTATCCATACCATGAAATCGCTCTGCCCGATGGAGTTGACTCAACCTCTGGTTGGCAGCCCCAGAAGGGAGGTCAAGTAGGCTGTTGAACTGTTCACAGCAGCGGTGGGTCCCTCTGGGGACACACTGGCAGACAGCAGCCTGCGGTGGACGCTTACTCAGCTGTGACTGTTCCATGCTGCAACCGTGCGGTCTCCAGGGCTCCCGTCTTGGCACGAACCCTGACAGTCACTCCAAATTTATAGTGGAAAAATGACCCTCGGCCAAGCCTCGTTCTTGGTGGCACCAGCATACGGTCTGTGTCATTGCACCGAAGCCAGGGCGGTCGCTTCAGCAAAATAGCCATTGCTGTGCCAGTCCGTGTGCTACGCCGCAGCTTTCCACCAAGGGAAACAGGGATCTGGGGAAGCGGGCGTCCCCTTCCAGGTGGCAAAGGAAAGGAAAAATCCCAAGGATATTGTAGCTCTCAGCCATGCCCCTTTACAACCATTATGGACCCAGCAAGGAAATCAACTCTAGGCCATAAACATTCCTCCAAAGCCCATTTCGTTCCTTAGCCTGTGGATCCATCCCCCTCCTGTCTCTAACATCAGGTTAGTGTCAGGTTTGGCTGGACCCTGCTCTGTCCAACCCCGGGCACCTCACATCGCCATGCTCTCTGTTAAAGGTGAGCCGGAGCTACACAAGTTGGACCCAGATCTTTGGGTTGAGGCCCCACCCAAAGGTCTAGAGGAGCTTGTGGGGGGGTCTATGGATCTATGGGGGGGTGTTCCAGCTTGTTAAAGAAAGAGGAGCCAGTCATGAGCAGTCGCCCTGCTTCTGGGTTTGGAAGTGCAACTCCCTGAGTTGCTGGGAATTGGGGTGGGCTCTTCTCCTCTCTCCAGTCTAATAAAGTGTGTCATGCTCAGGGACCTGGCACATCCCTGACTGAATCCCAGAAAGGGGAAGAAGAGGAAGCTTGGAGAGAGGAAACTCCAGTTAGAGCCATATGCTCACTCCTACCCAAAACTGGGAGGGGTGGCAAGCGCTTCAGAGAATGGGATTCAAATTCAAAATGATCTGGACAAACGGAAGGAGTGGTCTGAAATAAACAGGATGAAATTCCATAAGGACAAATGCAAAGGACTCCACTTTGGAAGGAATCATCAGTCGCACAAATACAAAATGGGAAATGACTGCCTAGGAAGGAGTCCTGCAGAAAAGGATCTGGGGTGATCGCGGAGTCAACAATGTAATGCTGTTGAACAAGAAAAAAAAAAAAACGACTTCATTCTGCGACGTACTAGCAGGTGTGTTGTAAGCAAGACACGAGAAGTAATTCTTCCACTTGATTCAGCGCTGATAAGGCCTCCGCTGGAGTGTTGTGTCCAGTTGCGGGCGCTACACTTCAGCAAAGATGTGGATGAATTGAAGAAAGTCCAGAGGAGAGCAACCAAATGATGACAGGTCTAGAAACCATGCCCTACGAGGAAAGATTGAAAAAACTGCCTTGGTTTAGTCTGGAGAAGAGAAGACTGTGCTCGGGGGCTGAGGGGGTAGTCTGCTGTCCCTGAGTACAGACAAGGTTGTTATAAAGAAGGTGATAAATTACTTCTTGTCCTCCGTTGGTAAGAAGAACCATGGGCTTAAATGACAGCAAGGGAGATTTAGAATAGACGCAAGGAAAAGCTTCCTACCTCTAGGGGCAGTTAAGCACTGGAACAAATTACCTAGCAAGGGTGTGGAATTGCCTTCACTGGAGGTTTTGAAGAACAAGTCAGACAAACACTGTCCGGGACGCTCTAGATAATACTTCGCTGGGGACTGAAGCAGAGCGCTACTGAGGTCCCTTCTTCTCCTACATTGCCATGATTCTATGGGGGAGAGGGGGGGACACGATGATGATCTGAAGCGAGACAGATTGAATGAACCAAACCGTTGTGAATCCGATGTCCGTGAGTCCTCCTAGGGCGGCACATGAAGCGCTCCTGGAGCAGCGCACGGCATCTGGGCTGTCGTCAGCAGAGTGCTGCATAAACCGTGAGGAGACCTGTTCCCCATCCCAGAACAGGGGCTCTCCTGGGCAACTGTGGGACGTGTGTGACTGCAGCCCTTCTGCCAGGTGGTGTTGGCAGCAACAAGGGCTCGATTCCTTTAGCTGTCCCTTTCTAAATGAACTCCCTGGCTCAAATCCCCTCCTCGCCACCCCTCAGGGCTTATATCACAACCCTAAACCTTGGGCCAGGAGGGCAGAAAAATGACACGCTCCCTGATTGCACGTTCAGAAGGGCAGTTAGGCCCCCTAGTAGCTGTTAAAGGCCAAAGCACCAAGCTGTGAGATTTAAGCCCCTGACCCAAGCGCTAAAACTGGCTGTGAGCTGCAAATGCCACCTCTAGATTCCAACTCTCCTCTGCAGTTCCAGGTCTTTGTGTAAGTAACCCATCGGGCCAATGCGTGCTATGCCTCCCCCTCTGGAGCTGATCTAGGAGGAGTTAGATCTGTTCTGGGTCCTGCCTAGGCTACCGAGAATCAGGATTTTAGCTCTGGAGGGTCACGCCAGTTCAATCTGCATTGCGTCTGCCAAGCTAGCAGTGGCTCCTGCGGGATTCAAACTGCTGTGGGCTTCTGCTGTGGTGAGCTTTCTTTATCCAGGGAAGTACGCAACCTCCTTTTCAGTTTGCGTTGTGTCATTGACTGGCTAGAGCCTCTGTCTCTTTAGCTGTAGCTATCCAGGCTCAGTCTTTCCGTTGTGTATCTCCCAGTTCAATCACTGGGGATTCAGTTTGGGTCTTCCTCCATCAGACACCCAGATCTGAAAACTGGGCCCTTGATCTCTGTCTAATATGGTGCACCATGATTTTGGGTTTCAGAAGGCTCCAGGGCAGATCAAACACCAGCGACTGCTTTTTTCTCTTGTCTAGAGTGAGATGCGGGCACAAACGGGCCCATTTCAACCAAAAGCCCTTTCTCGGCGGATCTGCTTGATGCTCATTTGGAGGAATGAGTAACAGAGGAAAACGGCTGCACAGAACAGAGGCGCATGCCCAGCTAGCTTGGTCAGCCATGGAAATATGCAGCAGGAGGCTTCATTAGCGACAGAGAAAAGCAGATCCAGGGCAATTAGTGGATTTCTTTCACTGGCAAAATGGATGGGTGCAGACAATCAGGACAGTCACGCTCAGCTCTCATGGGCCTTACATGTCCTTTGTATTCAGAAAGCTGGGGCCTGACTTACCCACAATGACTTGTAGAGTAGAATGTCACTATTTCTTTTCTGTTGTTTTGTTTCCTGAAGAAAGCCCTCCTGGGGCCCCACTGGTAATGGAGGGGAAAGTCAGCCAAGGGCAGGATTCCCAGCCCCATGCCCTGCTCACATGTTCACACATCATTTGCAAATAAGGCTAGGGGTTTGTCTTAAGCCAACTCACTCTGGCAGGTTCTGAGGTTCCCCGAGGCTGGGTGCTGAATGGTCTCTGAAAAGAGGGGGATTTTCTTTGCTCTAACGGTTGAAAATCTATGTATTGCGGAGGCCCTGGAAGCAACTAGTTTGGCTTGCGGTGTGATTTGCAGTCAAAGCAGGACTAAAATACCGTTTTTATGGCGGCCCTGGTCATGATGACATCATAGTAGAGCTGGTCATAAAATGAGCTGCTTTCTAGGGAAAATTCTGGTGAAAAGGAAAAAAAAACCACCAAAATTTCCCTCAGAAAAGTTGGACTTTTTGACCATGTGATGACTGGGGCCTCTGTCTGTACCGTTCCTGAACTGTGGATAATTTTAGGCAATTGTATCAAGAAACGACCGTGTCGTGGAAAGCTACTGCGTACGCAGCTCCCCCTGAGGTAGCAGCTTGTGGCCGGTCTCTGCCAGACCAAAAAGAAGGGTGGGTGATCGGCACTCACCCGATTGTCTAGTCCAAATGAAAAGGATGGGTGTGCTTCACCTGGAAGACACCACTTCCTCCTCTTGTCTGAAAGGTGGGGGAGTTGGAAGCAGGGAAATGTTAGCAAAAGGCAGAAAAGAAGCAGGTGACCCCAGCAGGAGTCTAGAAAAGGACTCACGAGGAGATCCACTTTGCACCTGATTAAGATGAGGGGACAAGATAGGAAGGGGATAGAGCACAAATGGTCCCCCAGGACTCCCAAGGGAAGGCTGAGCTGGTGAGGGACGTTGCCTTGAGGATGTTGGATGGTTTTCCGTATGTTCTGTACTCTCCTGTAGTATACAGGAGTTAGCCTGGGAAAAGGACATGTATGTATATGCTTCACTACTCTTGCCTGCCCCTTAAAAAGTTTCAGTAGCAAACCAGAAGCTTCATGCCTGTTGGGTTTTTTTTTCTTTTGAGTACCAGAGCGTCAGAGCTGGGCCCAAAGGGGCTAGGTGGTTGGACAGCAGGTTCTCATACTCAGGGCACAGCCCTTCTATCTGGTACCTCCCACCCTGAGAGTTTGTCCAGGGACCTGAGATTGGGTAAGCAGCGGGACGTTGTTCAGGCTCCAGGGCATTGAAACAAAGAGGTTTGTGTTCCCCTAATCCCACTTCTAGTGCATGGCCAGGAAGGAATGTGTGCTAAGAGCTGGGACGGGGGAAAAAATGAAAATGCAAAATACCTTGATTCTGATATGTCACCACCAGCTGGACTTCATCCCCCATCATGCAGCATGGTCTTGCATTTGGTGAGGGGAGGTGAAGTTTGGCAGTCACGTGGCCCAGTGCATCATGGGGGATGAAGTCCAGCTGGTAAGCTCGGCCCATAGAGGAGAATGGGGCGCATGAGGCACCCAAACTACAATTCCCATGAGGCACTGTTGCGGTGTTGCAGAATCAAAACATTTCAGTTTTTGGATATTCCGTTTTTGTCAAATCACACTTTTCTGGGGAAAGGAGATGCTTTCCATGATTTAAAAAAAAAAAAATGTTGGTGACAAAAAATTTTCGACCAGCCTTTGCCATGATTCCATAGATAGTTGAATTTTGCACTTAAAGCCGGGATTCGTCCTTTTGGTTACATATGAAGAGTACAGCATATACCCCCTTCCCCGAAAGTTAAAGCATTTGTTCTTGAGTAGTGCATGAGGGGTAGAGTTAAAGACATCTGGGGCCACAGTTAAGGATGCTCACTCTTAACTTAGGTTGTACAGCTAAGCCTCCTAACTGTAGAAAATGCCTAAGAATGCAGTTTTTGTATTGAATGTAAGAAGATTTATTTAAAAACCTTCTAGAGCACTGTAGTTTTCAGCCAAGATTTCCAAGTTCTTTATAGCTACTTAAGCCTCACATCAGGTGGATAAGTACTAAATCAGAGAGCCTTGCACTTTCCCGTCAGCCTACGCTGCCTTTGGCGCACTTCTGCAGGGCTATGTGGGGAAAGCGTGTGCTGTCATGGACCCATGCCGCACTTACTCTGCAGACAAAAGGCTACCTCCAGTTGTCCTTCTGGGGCCATTCACAAGCACCAAAAATTGCTTTACGTTTAAACTAGCGGTCCTAAGTACCCAGCAGACGCATTGAGCTCTGCGGGATTTCCACATGGGCAACGAAAGCAGCATGTGGCCCTGAGTGAGGGTCAGAAGACCGAGTTCCTAGAATGCAGCACATGGAGGTTTGCGGCTCGTTAACGCCTTTATTCCATACACGAAAACAAGTGTGATATATATTGTTCCCCCTTCCTACAGAGTAGGCTTTTTCAGCCCAGCAGGGTTTTGTTCCCCCTAGTGGCCACTCCGTGCTACTACCTTTGTATGTAGGAGGATGGCCCATTGGCTCAAGGGCATGAGTTTTGTGTCCGTGTGTGAGCATTTTGTTTAAAACTCCCGAGACCCCAGGTTCAGGTCTGCAGGTGACCCATGCAGGAGCATTGCTACCCCCTGTTTTTAGAACCCCTCACTGACTTGCTTCAGCCTTCACACAGATCCTCTCTCTTTTTCCCCCGCACCTCCAGTACTGGCCACCTCTTTTGGTGCCTTTTGCCAATTCCACTCCTGCTGGCGCAAGAGCCTTCTTCTTTATGGCTCCCGTGCTTTGGAGCAGCTGCCCCGTATCGTTCCATCTCCCCGAAGTGCAGTCTGTTTGCTAATCTCTCTTCCCCTGTCGCAATCCCACCTACACCTCATTCTTTCTCTCCAGCCACATGGCGAACACAGTCTGCACCTGCTCGATTTGCACGGAAGACGCTGGGGGAAATAAAGTGTTTTATTATGAGAGAAACCTGAGGTCGGTTCTGTTTTGCCTGAAAAGATAATTGAGCTGTTATGCAAAATGTAACTGCTGGCCCATCCCTCCCTCCTTTGACACTAGTTAGCGCTGCATCTCGTTGTTCAGTATCTCTGAGGAAGCCACATGTTTACACTGGAGACTAGCACTAAGAGAGACAATGCAAGCCACGAGTGGGAAAATCTGTTTTTTCCGACGTGTCTGCTTTTCTATTGTTTGCTTAAGCTCATTTTCCTCCTTGTGCCTGCCTATACATAAATACAGCATGCTGTAAAAATACACACAATGCATATCACACATGTTGAAGGGGCATTAGATCACTCCATGTGGTGACACTCAGAAGCAATAAGAAGATCTGCCTTTTCAGGGGCCATTTCCGGTTTAATTCCTCCAGCCGCACGGTTTGCTGGTTTCACTTCACTTGCAGTAATGTACACTCACACACACACACGTGTGCTCTGAGGAGAAAGGCAGCCAGGCAGATAAATATAAACAAGGAGCGGGAAAGAAGAGAGAAAACCAGGGGAATCCACTTCTACCTTTTCCCTGCTAACAATTCAACCGGAGGCTTTAAATCTTTGCCATTCAAGGAGCTTCGCTGCTTGAAACAAATGTCTAAAATGGCTTTCTAATCTACCGGTGTAAAATCCTCCAAGCGAAATATATAGGACGTAAAAGACAAATCTTGCTTTTGTTCAGCAGAGCTGCTTTTGCGGTTTTGAGCGGCAAGCTATGGAATTTTTCTCCTGACAAATACCTGAGGAGCGATTCTTTTGGTGGGGAAGAATGAAAACAAAATGCTTCCCCTGTAGCCTCAGCACACATTCAGGCTCCAGGATTGCTGTACGCAGCTTTTGATTCCAAGCATTTTTTCAATTCCACGCATACGGCACCAATGAAAAGCGCCTAGAGCTGGCTGAAATTTTTCTGCCAAAAGTTTCTTCTGGTGAAATATGCAAATCGGGCCCAGTGAAACTTTTCACAAATGCACATCGATTTCACTGAACTCTTTTGGTCGAAAGAACCCCCCCCAAGGAAAATCTGAAAAGATGAAAAAGTTTCATTTCAACTTTTTTGAAGGAAAACATTTTTCATTTCTCAATTCAAAATGACTTTGGGTTAGGTCATTTCCTTCTGTTTGTTTTGATTTTGAGCTTTAAAAATTAAATACATTTAGTTTTGGTAAGAACCATACATTTATATTGGCTGAAATGTTTTTTTGTTCTGGGTTGATCTGAAACATTTTTGTAATCGTATTTTGCGGATCTGCCACGGAATTGAAAAATCAGTGGTTTGCACAGCTCTAAATGCAGCCATCTCTGGGTTGACAGGTGGCAGCCGGCCAAATAGCAACACTGAACTGAGGCGAAATTTTGCCCACGGATATGGAGACTATCCCCTCTTGTTGCAAAACTGTAATGACTCAAGAAATAAAGTTGATCAAAGATGAGAGGGGAAAAAGCTGGTGAAGGTTTTGTGAATGATAACTAACTCAATTTGACCCATTTTACAAAACTGAGTTACTCAGTTGAGTTTTTCACTCACGCTGCCAAGGACATTAAACATTTCAAACTCGATGCTTCCATCGCTACGCCATCTACTGCAGCACCTGTGCCTTGGGGGCACGGTATAACTGCCTTATGCTCCACCGGGACGGCCTGAGAAAAGAACTGGGCCCTTTGCCCCTTGGCTTGCTTCCATTTGGCTCTTTTTTTGGAAATTTCTTCCAATTTAAATAGGAAGCGTTTAATCTATGGCTCAGTATTTATATTGCATCCAGCACTGTTATTCCTCAGTGTTCTCAGACTGGGTCGCTGCTCTGCTTGTAGAAGAGAAACTTACTGCCAGAGAAAGTTGTCAGCTGAGCTCATGTTCTTTGGATCCATGGGAAGCAGATGATGTGCCGGTTCCTGCAACTGGCTTTTAGGATGTGTCTCACCTGCCTTTCATTGTGGCCGCATTTCTCATTCCAGACCCACATTTATCTCCCTCTCACACAAATCTGGCATCATCTTCCTTTTACTACCGCAAATGATTTGACTCCGACCTGCTGATTCACAACAGAGAGGCAACCGAAAACATTCCGGAGGTGAAAAACCCAACTCCCACTGCACATTAAGCTTTGCTGTCTTTGACCCTCCATTTTTTCATCCTCAATCAAGTTTTCAACTGGCTGTGGGGCCCCAGACTCATATTAGCACTGACACCAGTAAACACCTCACACGGATCTGAGCATACCGGAATGTTCCTGTTTCTCAACAGATGATTAGACAAGTCATAGCTTCATTTCTGTCTGTCAGGGCCCCGCCTACAAAATGAGGTGAAGAAAACTTCTGTGACAAAGCAAACACAGGTGTAACGCGAGCCAATGGCTGAAAGTGGACGCTAGACAAATTCAGACTGGAAAGAAGGTGAACATTTTTCACAGTGAGGGTCAAAATACCCAGGGTCATGGGGGTGTCTCCATCACTGGCCATTTTTAACTCAAGGCTGGCTGGCTGTTTTAAAGGTCTGCTCTTGCGTGATTCCAATGGACTTATTTGGCAGTAGTTCTCTGGCCGGTGCTATACAGGAGCTCAGACTAGATGACCGGAATGGTCCTGTCTGGCTTTGGACTCTGTGAATTTGTGACCAAAAGGGAATTCCACAGAAACTCCTAGATTAAATTAACGTTAAGCTTCCACGGCCTTAACCGCCCTGCCGTACGTACGGTCTTAAAACACAGTCGTGCGTGTATTTACAGAAACACGTGGATTGTCAAATGATACTTGCGTGATAGAATTTCATGCACTATTTTCTACAGCCCTGGTCGCCCCCCGGAAACACTTGTGTATCTGCTTATTTTTAAATGTGAGTGCTCCAATCCCATGGACTGCAATGGACTTCCTCGCGGGCTGAAAGTTCAGTACAAGCCTAAGCCATTGCAGGACCTGGCCCAGACGCAAGGTCCGAGCACCTTGTCTTCATTTGTGTGGAATTATGATCCCAGATTAATGTCAGCGTCAGGTGGGGAGCGCCTGGAGTAGAAATGATGGTCTAGGGCACGATGCCTACGGGGGGGCCAGAGTGAAGGCTGCAGTTTCAGCAGGTGTTACTGAGCACGCTCAGTACAAGCCACGCAGCACCTCGGAGGGGGCACGTGACCCCGCATACATCCCTCCACGCCTCACCTCTGGTCTAGGGGGTAGGGCGCTGCCTTCAATTTCTCAATCAGCCAGCATCTTCCTTCCTCAGGGTGACCCAGGTAATCTAGTACGTGCTTCCGATCCCCCTCTGTCTAGTGGGGAGAACGCTTCCCTCCTCACGGGAGTGCTCTGAGGCTAAAGCCGTTAACCCGGAGGCGTTCCAATACCGTGGTGGGAAGGACCAGATAAGAGTACACGGGCAGATAGAGCCAGATGTTCGAAGACTGGTAGGTTCAGCTTGGCTCTCCATTCTTCTGAGGGAGAGGAATTGAGACTGCTACTGTATATTGCGTGTGGGTCGTTAAGAGGAGACCTTAAAAGGAAGGCTTTTACGGACTTTAAATAATAAAGGCGGCCGTGCGTTAAGGCGTAGATGTCGGGATGGTTCATTCATCCTGGTTACTGCTTCATCTCAGTCGAATCATTCCTCGGTCCGTTCTGCAGCCTCACCCACAAGAAAATGAGGTTTTCTGTAACTGAAGCGACTCCCTCCCTTACTCCCCATCGACATCCACGCCACTCAAGTGTACGCATCCTCTTCTAACCCAAGTAACGGCATCCCCCTCACACGTCTGTAATCCCTGCCTGCCTTCTGTGGTTGGGTCTGTTACAGCCGCAGGTGTGATGCCAGTCCATCAAGTTTCCAGGCAGGGACTCGCTCCGTTTGAATGTCCAGTGACTCGTTCGGTAAAGCATTCACATTGATCATGATAGAATTGTTCACAATAATCGTTAGGCCCAAATATCTCCTCCTTGCGATTGCACACCAAGGTGACTTTAGCCCTCCACCCCAGAGACGGGTGCATTTCATTGGATTCCTATGTGTGGTTTACAAAATATTGTAGGCATGATAGATGATGTGGAAAGAAAACATTACTAATACGTGGCTTCCCTTGCAATCACAAATGCACGAATCGTCCAGCTCTGGTCCTAGGACCTGAGAAATCAGACAGCGTTACAAACAGGGGAAAGCATTACAAACCGCGAACACTGACTTCACTGCACTTCACTCATGGTTTCAATTTACTTAGCATCTGTTTGTCTTTCCACCATTGATTTTGTATAACCTCATGATGGTTTTCTTTACCCGAGCTTATAGCAGAAAGTCGAAATGATAGAGAGCAAAAGAAACAGACGATATTGCTAAGTTTATGGCAGCTCCTGCCAGGTGAGGATCCAAGGGCAAAGATACATGAATTTCAGTGGCTTAGAGAGTCAGTAATTCTCCTACTAGACATGTGCAAAACTCACTCCCCAGGAGAGATCACCTGGTTTTTGTGCAGGGCATTTATGCGCCACATTCGTGACCAAATGCCAATAGATTCTCTGGCCTTCAAAATACTGCATTAAAATATGGACCTTATGAATCTTTATCAGGACCTGATCCAGCTCCCACTGAAGTGAGCAGGGGTCTTTCCATTGCCTTTCATATGCGCTGGTAATGTGTAACTAATCAGAGAGCTGAGGACCTAGCAGGATGGAGCCCTAAGACTTGCCTTCCTAACCAAACCGTGATCTGCAGCGGCTCATAGTGAAATTCCTTTCAAGGCCATTTTTTAGTTCCACGATCTAGAAATATTTCTCAGCCTCTGCCTCTTTGCTATAATCCAGACACGTCTGATCTCTTGCAGTTGCTCATGTTTTCCTTGTAGTGCGATATTTCACCTCTCGTTTGGCCTGTCAAGGCTTTTCCTGCATGGTCCATCATTAATAATGGTGCCTACAAATAGGAGTGTTTACACATCGGGTTTGAAACGGAGCTGCTCAATGTAGGGTTTTGATCTCCCATGGTGTTTCTGTGCAAGCCACATGAGGTGAAAGTGGCAGGAAAACGCAGCTCCCTTGGGAGCCGAGAAGCCAAGATAAAAGTTTTCATTTAACGCTGTTTGAATGTAAATTGCAGGGGGACTGGTTAGTGAAAGGGGAGAGGTAACAGCTCAAATCAGAGATGAGGCTTTGAAGCGCTTGCCAAACCAAACTCATTCAAGGTATTTTTTTTTTCCTTTTTCTTTTTTTGGCTTTGTGCTTTTGATCCGTTGAAATATACGCACGCTCGGTGCTGACCTGAAAGCTACAAGCCAAACTGCCATGGGAGCAGGACCAGACCTACGCCTTGGAAAACAAATGGTAGAGAAGGTGTTTGAGCACAGGGCTGATCGGAGGGATCTACTTACAAAAGAAAACAGACAAGCCAGCGAAGGGGAAACTTAAAGAGAAAACAAGCAACGGAAAGGGACCCAAGAACAGATTTCATGGGAAATATTCCTCCAATGGGGAAATGCCTAATTTCATGTGAAAAAGGAATGAAATAACTAATCTCACGCACAGGTGAAAGACTACAGCCCAGAGATGATCAGAGTTTAGGCTCAGTTCTTGATGATTTTTCCTCCCTAACCAACATTGAAATTGCCAAGTCCTTAACCTAGTGGCCACGGCAGGGTTAAGAATGGCGTTTCTATAGGATTGTGACCAAATAGATTCTCCTGTAAGGCCTCAGAGCATTTGGGTAGGCAGAGAGGTGCTCTGCTAAAGCTATAGGGCAGATCGGAGCTAGGATGCAGATGGACAAAGAGGCCGCGGTGTTAGCGTGGATTACAAGAGCACGCAAGGCTGGTAAAATACAATGCTGGGGGCATGCAACACAATACTGTGCTTAGAAATGTAAGGTCTGGTCTCTCTAAGACCAGAGATCTTCAGAGACCAAATCTGAGGTGTATTTTGACCCTCGTCCCCTGGAAAGCAGGCGAGATGGGAAACAGATACCAAAGAGTTCCAGGTCACCTGCCGTGAAAGTGGATAGCTAAAGAAAACTTGCATGTCAGCTCTTGTTTGGAGCTACAGCACGACAGCGATGGCCAGGGTCACCCACGATACTTTGGTAGAAGGGATCTGAGACGCATATTAAAAAAACCCGAGTCATTGGTTACCGTAAAAGGTTAAGAGTTTTGTTGGTTTGTTTTAATTGACCCCTGCGGACTTAATCTATAAAGAGCATCTGCCAGCTGAGTTCAGACCCCCAAGGGTTTCATCTGGGAGATGGTGATAACAGTCCACTTGGAAGAATGCTTTTAAAATGATTTTCGGCAGACAGTAGAAGTGCTTTTTTCTGTTGTGTGAGCTTTTTTCTATCCATAGGATGGCAGCGTGACCTAGTGGCTAGGACATGGGCATGGGGCTTAGGAAGATCCTTGCCCCGTTCTAGTACCACTTCCGTCATAGACCTGTGCACCTTCAGTGAGTCGCTTCACCTGCCTGTGCTCCTGTTTCCACACGCACCTTCTGTCTGCCTTGTCTGTTTAGTCTGTCGGCTTTTGGGGGCAGGGACTCTCTTTGTGGGTGCACAGCAGTTAGCGCAATAGTATCTTGAGGCCTCAACCGAGATCAGGGCTCTAACATCACATCGTTTACAGGGAGTGCAAACATTCAAGTAGATTATCTATCATCTTTCAACCATAGGACCACAACGTGCCATCCATTATACAGACGTAAATCTGTAAAGCCAATGGAATTACTCTAGATTTACACTTGTGTAAATGAGATCAGTTTTGGGCCTTCGGACTCTATGGGGCAGATTTGTAAATGTCTTACTAGGTCCCTGTGTGCATCTTTAGGTGCCTAAAGAGTTTCAAAAGTTCCTGGATGCCTCAGTCCCATTGAAATCCATGAGAGTCTGGTGCCTTGGGCCCTCTGGAAAATCTAATGAGGCACCTGGATGCCTCTTTAGGCCAAATCTTTTCAGGTATTTAGGCATCTAAAGCGCCCACGTCAATTTTGAAAACGAGACTTTGACTTCTAAGTCACTTCAGCCTTGCAGTGATGAGTGGCGCAAGACCTACAAAAACGTGAGCCTTGTGGGGCTTCCTCGCCTCTCACTTAAACGGCTGTAAATCCACGGTGACTCCATTGAAATCAAAGGAACGAGGCTGCTGTAAATCTGGTGTCAGTGGGAGTACAATCAAGCCCTAATTGTTTCAGTATTCATTCATGATGCAATAAATATAGACATCAAGGTTCACAACAGATTCACAAATATCTCAGCATCCCTATGGGTCTGATCCTTCAGAAATTTACCAATCAGTCTGACTGACGTCAGTGACACTCTTCCCAAGGACCAATCCTGTGGGTGAGGACCACTGAGCTGAGCCGTTCATCAGAATCTGATCTGGATCGCACTGAAGTGAATAGGTATATTGTTACTGATCTCAATGGGAGCCTTTACAGAAAAAAATATGATTGTAAATTATAGGGAAAAATTGCTTCTCTGATTGTATAAGTTGTTTCTTTCACAATTGGCTAGGGGGAGTTCGAGGTGACAGATGTTCATTCAAGGGCTATTTTAAAAACAATCAGACATGGAAACCAGACCAGAACAATGTAAAACCTACCTACCCAGTGCAATTAGACTCAAAATGCCTTAGCAAAGACTGACCCGCTAACGCACGCTTATCCGGATAACAAATAACGTGCTCTTGGAGGGAGGCCCGGCACTGATTTATATCTCACCGTCCAAGTCAATATGCGAAAGCTTCCCATGGAAATCTCAGCCATCTCATATGGTTTCCTTCTATGGAGTGAAAAATCGGAGGAAGAAGGCGTTTTTACACTGTGAATAAGCTATTCAGGACAAGTGTTATTTATTGAATTCTATGGGAGTGAAGTTAACTTCAGAAGGCATAAGCCTGATGAATTAGAGCTCATATCGGAGAGGAACTAAAGGGAGCTGGGAGAAAAATGGTTTCTAGTTTCAGTTAAATAACAATTGGGTCTCAGCATGGTTTAAGGTAGGTTTCCACCTGCATAGAGCTGGCTGAATAGCAATCCCTGAAAGGATCGCTGTTTCCTTTTAGAGCCTTGAGCGCTCCCTGATCACTTCTGCGAATGAAGTATGAATTCAGGAGTCACGAGGACCCACGGAACAGTTGAACTAATACTTTCAGCCCATTGGTTGTCTGTGAACTAGTTGTGTTGACTCTTTGCTAGTCACGTGGTGCAGAAGGCACCTAAGTAACACTCAGGTGGGTGCGCTTCCTGACCGGATGCCGAAATAATTTCAAGCGAGACACTAAAGGAGTACAAATGATCTTGTGGCTGCAGTGCTCACATGGCGCTCTGGTTGTGTGGGTTGAGTTCCTAGATCCGCCAGACTTCCCGGGTGAGCCTGGGACCGGTCACATAAGGCCACGTTCCTCAAGCGGCCTCTGATTTTGGGTGCCCAATTTGAGACAACACTGACTTGGTTTTCAGAGGTGCTCACCCCCACGGCTCCCACCGACTTTAATTGACCCAGCACCTCGGAAGATCAGGCCCAAGATGTCTCAGACGCCCAAAGTCAGAAGTCACTTTTGAAAATGTTGGCCTTAGCCTCCCTATGCCACAGTTTCCCCTTTTGTAAAATGTGGCTAATGCTACCTTCCTCATACAGGTGTCATGAAGGCAAAGCCATTGTTTATGAGGCACGCAGCTACTTCGGTGATATGGACGTATAAGAACCTTGATGGCGAGAATAACAAACAGGAAAGATCCTATTGTGCCGGAATGTCCCCATCCCACGGTTGTAATAATCTTTGTACAAAGTATGCCTTAGGAGAGAGTTTCTGGAAGCTCATCATTCGCTGCTCAATAATATCATGGCACAATGCACATAGCAGCATTACCTGTGTCGTTATAAACACAAGTTGAGATCATGATGAAAAGTATGTTTTCTTGAGAAGTCTGGGGAATGACCAAACCAGGTCCTCCAAGACAAGGGTAAGCTGACGCCTCAGACACTCGTAAATGAGGCTGATGGACCATTACCTGCTCGGTGGCCATTCTTTGGCAGGAAAGGGGGACGCGAGCAAAAATCTACATCTTAGCAAAGCAACAACATGGAGTTCCCTTCAACATAGACTGCACGTCGCCTTGCTCCCAGCTGAAATGCTTCTTAAAAAGGGGATGGAACTATAAAAAGAACAAGCAGACACCTCTCTTCTCTCTGCCCACTGATTCGCTGCACCAGAAGGGACAAAGGACACCTTTCCCGCTTCAATGGCTAAGACGTTTGGCCAGTAAGACTGCTGAAAGCATGCGGGGAGAAAAACTTGGTTAAATTCAAAGCATAGTTTGTTATGTGAGACACCAGTTGCGTTTTATCTTTGTAGATAAACTTTGTCTGCTCACTTACTGTTTTAAGTCGCAAATGGTTAGAAGTTAAACAAAGAGAGAGATTTTATCTAATCCAGTGTGTTTGAATTGAAAGGTTTGGGACACTCCATTTGGAGTGGCAGGTTAATAGAAATAATATGCACATAAAGAGCTAACGGACTTTATATGACCTTGTCTTCTCCAGGAGAGGGCTGGGCAGGACAGGACGTACATTTCTGGGGGGAAATTTAAGACAGGGAACGTGCTGGGGTCGCCCTGCTGTGTAACCAAAGCTGGTAAGAGCCGAGGTGTGGCTGGCCGGCTGCAGCAAACACACAAGCATAGCTGGGAGTAATTGACATGCTGGAGGCTGTTTGCGAGCAGTCCAGGCGGGAGGCTACAGCAGAAAGGGGCACCCCAGTTTAGAGGGCAGGGGTGACACAGCTACCCACTAGTCTGGATTGGACCCTGGGTCTGTCGCACCTACTTTCCGGAATGAATTTGCAGAAGAATAAACATGCAGGCCAATCAACTTTCAGGGAGTATCGAGGAGACACGACCATTCTCACCGAAGCCCAGCAGCGTCCCAGTTCTCACCAGCGCCACAACCCAGAGGTAACCACAGATGAATGCGGAGCCCAGGTTTTCCTCGCCACTCCTGCTGCTAATGGCCTTTTGGTACTGCACAAGCCATTGTGTGTTTGACTGGAGAGGAACGTGAAGCCAGCCGGGAAGCAGGCCGCCTTCTGGGGGGAAGAGGCTATAGACGGGCCAGGTGGAGTAGAGATGAGGAACGTTGGGGCCCAGGAAGCTGTGCGCTTTGCAGCTGCCTGTGAAAAGCTCCCTGTCGTCCCTTCTCCCATCCAGGCTTACCTCGTTGGAGCAGCTCACGCACATGGGGATGCAGGCTCGGACAGCTGTCCGAGAGCCGTGCACCACAGAGCCATTCATGGACCGCGCCGCCACTCACGAAGCAGCAGGTAGCCTTGTAGTGAATGGAGATCTGGGAAGGGAGCGCAGCAGAGGAGGGCAGCAAACAGCAAGAGAGGGGGAAGGGCCCCGCTGCGCCAACTGGCATCTTCCATAATCCCTCCAACGCCCCAAGTGGGCCGCTAGCTACCGCACGCTGCCTTCCGCTAGCACTCTCCAGCCAAGGGCTCGTGTCCTGTTACTCGCCGGCCCGGGCGGAACCTCGGCGCGCCCCTGTGAAGCGGAGACGCGTCGTTGCCATGCCAGACGGCGGCGTGGAGAGGTTAATTGACACAAGCAGTGTCACGCGACGAGCCGGTGTCGGAGCTGGGGGTGGAGCACAAGCACCCCGAGTCCCATGTCTTTGAACCACTGGATCACGGCCTTGGATGGGGTGTCGCCTGCCCCAGGGGCTGGCATAGCATGGGTGGCAGCAGGGAAAAGGGTGTTCCACTTTCCTCACTGTCCTGTGCCGGGGCCAGGCTGGGGTGCCGCTCCCTGCAGACCCATAGGGATCTGAGGCCGAGGGGGATTGGGTTTTATCAGGCAGCCGCAGAGAGGAGGGCCTCGGGAAGCACAGTGGAGATGCTACCTAACCCTAGGATGGAGCTGGGGACAGGGTTGGGCCACTCTAGCCTCCCGAAGACAGTACGGGTGATGGTGGGTCTCAGCACCTCTGGAGACAGGACCACTGGGGGGGGCGCGGAATTGCTTTGGGGGGAGAGTGCCTGTTGGAGGTTAGCATCATTAGTGCCTGTCGAGAGCCCTGCTGGCAGGGGAGAGAACACCCGTTCCGGTCCTAGCGCTGCCTTGGACCTGTGGGGATAGCAAGTCACTTCTCTTCCAGCCCGATCTGTTTAGATTGTAAACGCTTGGGGGCAAGACTCTCCGTCACTCTGTGTTTAGACTGGAGGATCACACGCTTCGTTGCTTGTGTCAGCCAGGATCGCCGGCGGTGGGACACCCAAACCCGAGCCTTAAACCTGATCCCCGTTGCCTGCCGCGGTCATCTCGCCCCTCGACAGGGCCCATTTGGGAATCTCTCTGCCTGCAGCCCTGATGTAGTGATTTAGACATAGACGTACCCTGGGATTGCTCTAGTTTCTGTCTCAGACCCGCCTGAGCTGGATCTGCCATCAGGAGAAACGTGAAATGAAATCGTCGCACTGTAACTGTGCGCTGTGCGCTACGTTGCTTCTTGGAAACGGAGCGAAATCTATCACACGGGCGTGTGGGTTTGGTCAGACCTGGAACGAAAGGCTGCGAGGGAAAGTCGCACGGGCGCGTGCAGGGACGCACACACGAACGATCACGCGCACACAGCAATCAGATACGCACACAGTCTCACGTACATACCACGTACATAGACAGTCAACGTACACGTGCAATCACACACACTTGCACACATCGTGACAGACACACGTGCACTCAAACGCAAGAAACCCCCAAACCACACACCAATATAGACTAGACTTGATTCCACACGTTGGCATTTGTTTTAATTTTATTACCATCTGAGTTTTCTGCTGCTTCCAACACACAAGGATGCCTCAGCCCCACAGAGCTTGGGTGTTGACGCCCCACGCTAATAAATCTGAGTCAGTAATAGACAGATACAAATCCGAGTAATAGAGTTAAATATCCCTTCTAAATCCAAACACAAACCAGATGTTTTCCATCCACCAACATGCCTCCTCCATTAACCACATGGCCCATGCTGTTACCCCCGGCTCCCCACTGGCCCAGTTCTCCTGGGTGATGAACACGATGCATGGTTGCAGCTAGTTCAGGGCTCAGATTGTACGAACTCAATAGCCTCTTTGTCATGTGAGTTTTCTGTATTTCTTTATTCAGCTGTTTTTAAGCCCCTGCTTTTTTTTCACTTTAGTTCACAGTCCCAACCTCTATTGTGAGGCAGTGCTTTGTTCAGAAACCTCAGCCTAGCCAGTCTGTATTTACACTACAGTCATATTTAGCACTTACATAGTGCTGTATATATGCTTTGCACTGTACAAACATGAACTAACCCGAACCACCCACCCCAGAAGATAGAGCAGCATTATTGGGCCTCAGGCACAGGTGGAGAAACCGAGGCACGGAGAGAGGCTGCACCGTGCCCTAAGTGCACACACCAAGTCAGCGACAGGGCATGATTAGAACGCCGGATTTCCCAGCCAGCGTGCCCTTCCTCCAGACCCCTCTGCCGCTTTGGTGTAAATGAAGAACACAGAGCTTGATGTGCATTCCACCCTGGTGGGCTAAGGGGGCCTTAAAATGAGTATACATTGGTGTAAAGGGGCATCCGTGTAAATCAGAATTACAAGGCTTTTCATCATCCAGCCCCTTATGAGGAGGCTACTGTGGTTCTAATCATCTGTGATCCACAGAGTCCAGGGGGCTTAAAAAAATTTACTCCAGGGCAAAAGGGGGAATGAATGTCACAGCTGCAATCAAGTCAGATGTTTCTGGGGCCGGCTCATACGATAGCCAATAGGCCGTTTTTACCCTCAGAGCTTTTCACTCAGCCAAGTACTTTATCTGTGATGAACACAACATTGTCCAGCTGAAGAGGTGATGCTGAACTAAACAACCAGCTGGTCAAATGCAGTGAATTTTTTTAAAATACAAAACCCCATCTTTTTTCTCTCCGGAACAAATTGAGAGCTGTCCAACCAGTAATTGTATTTCCATACAATTGTGCCAAGGCATTTGGCGTTGTCAGGCACAAGCTGTCTTCCTTACGAGTTACATTTTATTAGTGAAGTTGATCGTAAGTCAGCTGCGTGAACTCAAGGCACAACTGTCCCCTCGGATCCGCACAGCACATCTTGGCTTGGATAGACCATTTTCTCTCCATGCACAGCCCTCCCCTTGGGAAGGTTGTAAGATGCGTGCAAATATTTCACCAAAATCCAGTGAAAAAGGGACTTTGGTTGGAAATAGACTAAGAGGAGGGGTGCACAGTGCAGGGTCAATTCACATCAATGGATCAGAAAGCAACATTTTGCAGAGGAGGCCTGCTTTGAGAATTTCAGGACTGGGGCAGCTGGAGTTGGCAGATAGCACCTTCGAATTTACACGTACGATCTGAATTGCTAGTGTCTAGAGATGGATACGAGCTATGAAACTCATCTCTGGATTTCAAACCCCGTCAGCGTTCTGAGTTGTTTGGACCTCTGTGATTTTAAGGTACGTCTATGCTGCAAAAAAGGGATGTGTTCTTAACTCAGGCTAGTGAACCTGTTAGCTAACTCAGGTTAAGATAGCAACGAAGACACGGCAACTGGGCTTTTAACTTGGGTGAACAGCTCATGTTAAAGCCTATAGGGGAGCTGGAGCTATATGTTGAACTGGAGCTGCTAACCCAAATTAAAAGTTAAGATGTCGTGTCTTCATTGCTATTTTAACCTGAGTTAGGGAGTTAGGTAGTGTGGATTAGCTATGCTGAATTTTTTTGGGGGGGGGGGGGGGGGTTACATTGAAGACATACCCTTAGTTTGACCCATACCCATGAAATCGAGGTTAGCATCCCTACGCAACTCCTCAGAAGGTCAAAGGCGTTTGGACTCACTCCAAAATCTCAGCCCTGACATGGCCACGTTTAGCAGCCTCGACACGGAATCCAAGGACTGACTGGGCCGTGAAGATCTAGGATTCTTTCCAGGACAGGAATTAGGACAGAGAGGATTTCCATTGCTACTGCCCAGATTGGACCTCTCCAGTAAATGATTAGCGCTTCAGGGTGGCCTTACTAATTTTGGTGGAAGCAAAGGTAAGTCGATGTTGAGCGCTCTGGCAAATCACATCCCAGTGTCTAGGTGCAGCCCTTTTTCCTAGCACTACATCCAAAGGAAAAAAAAAAACATATTTTGACTAAAAAAAAAAAATCTTCTACAGCAAAAGACAGACTGCATCCATGAACATCTGGAGCTCGATCCTTGTAATAGGCTGGGTATCACTGAGAATAAACTATTTCCAACTCTCATTTATTAAATGACAGGGAATTGAATTGTCTTAACTGCCGACTTCTCTGTGCCTAAGAACTTGCTCCAGAAATGGAAGAAAGGGAAACATGATCTGAGCAGCCGCAGAATTTCAGCCTTTGAAAAATGCAGGTTTCCCCGGCGTGAACTGTTCGAAGTGCTAGAATGTTTTTTCTGGGCAGACATAGCTTTCATTTGTCTTAACTATTTTACAATCTATTACAGCCAAGTGTTTGGGAGTCAAAGGCCCTTCAATAAATCTAAAATACATTCGTTATTTTAAGCCCTAAATCTGTTACAACTAATCCTCAAATTTAAATCAGAAATCCATTTCCTAGGATCTCCAGTCGCAGTAGGGAGTGATTCTGTATGACGAGCTCAGTGGTCAGTTATTTGCTTTGATTATGCAATTTCTCATGTCTGTCACGACCAGTACCATCTCTCCAATAGGTCTTAGAAATGCTATAATATCGTCTTGCGTCTCAGAGGAATAAACGATGAAAAATGAATATTGAAGCTAGAGACACCCCATGCCTGCTGATGGGGGTGGGGGCGGGGGACAGAGTGAGGGCAGCCAGCTTCAGTGGTGTTACTGAACACGTTCAGCCCATGTGAGCATGTTCATTACAAACCAAGCAGCAAATTTGGGGGTGAGGAGACACGTCACCACATGCCCCCCCTCCCACACGTGTCACCTCGGATTAGAGCTCCGTGTAGTGCACCAATTTGCCAGCCTCCTCCATTTCCTCTGTGGACGGCATTCAGACCTGATATTTTCACAGTGCTTTCTATGTGTTTAATCCTCACGTCTCTGAGATGAGGTAGGTCACCTTTTGAATAGATTCACAGATTGCAAGGCCAGAAAGGACCCTGGTGATCATCTAGACTGACCTCCTGTGTCACGCATCCCAAGAACTGCCCTGGAATAATTCCTAGAGCAGAGCTTTTCCAAACACATCCCATCTTGATTTAAAAATTCTCAGGGATGGAGACTCCACCACGACCCTTAGCCATTGGAACAATTTGCTAATTCCTTCCACTATTAAACTCAGACTGGAAAGAAGGCACCACTTTTATCTAGCTTCAACTTTCAGCCATCACCTTCCCCCTCATCATTAGAGGCCATCTTTCTGGCACTCCAAGGGCTAGATCTCCTTCGCCTACTGCCCCGAGGCTGGGATGTAACTTCTATAACATGAGACGCTGATGACACTACCTTGGATGCCTATTCGGTAGGGGGTTTTCCCCTTTTCCTTCTTTGTATTTCCTCACCTTACTAACGTTGGAGTGTCCTTCTCCGACGGGTTAGTATCTCAACTTATTATCAGATATTTTAATTTGGTACCATGGCCCTCTTGTGGTTAGGCATCTGCGGATGTCGTTCCTGTACCTTTTACCTTTGGATCAGGTACCTGTGGTCAGAAATTCCTCTTCAACTATCTATTTTCAGCTTCCCAGTACTTGGGGTTTTCCACTGGGCCACTTATCTGTTCAAAGTTCATAGGCCTCAAGCCTTATGTTGAAGCTAACGTTTTATAGGCTACAGGCCTGTAGGCTCCTTGCATTACTGCTGAATATAATATAATGAAGGGAAGGCAGTGACGACAGCTAGCTCTACGGGCTACAGCACATACCTCGCCTCTCGAGTGGTATTAAAATGTCTCTACATATGGCAACGCAATTCCCTAGCTACCACAAAGCCGCTTTTTGTCGATGGTCTTGCTATGTGTCATATTACAAACACAAATGATGAATGAGTGTTATGCTTGTACAAGGAACTTTGTGACCCCAGTTCAAGCTGTGCAAATGACAAAGCTATGAATAAAGTAAACTCATATGTAATACCTGTCACTGTAGCGATTGCTGGTGCCAAGGGCGTTTTGATAACAAGTTACAAGGAATCTCTTTCCGAACAGATGTCGGTCACAGCGCTCTGATTCTTGTGCGTCAGCAATAGCAATTGTTCTGGGTATGAATCATAAAATCGCCCAGGAGACTGTTGTTTTAGTCTGCATAGGTTGGTATGCCATGATCATCACGGTAGCATTGGAGCAGCTCTGGAGGATCCGTAGCAGTATTATAGGTAGAGTTGGTAGCTCCATTGACAATGCAGGATCCCATTAGACAATCCTGTTTTCAGCGGCTTGCAGCTTTTATCAGACAGTCGTTTGGACTGAAATGTCCGGGGCGTCTGAAATTCATCTCAGGCTGAATTTTTTGGGGGGGAACACGTCAGCGAAAAAGTTCAGCCACTTCTCAGCATGAGATTAGGAGAAACAAACACTGCTTTTATAAACCAGGACAACAAAATTCTTAAAACCGTGTCACCGAGGGTACGTCGTCACGGACGGCAGCGAATTCGCCGCCGTCAGGTCGATCTATCTGGATCGAATGAGCGGTCTGTGCAGATCCGCTCAATCGGTCCAGAAGTCGACTTGTTAAAGCCACCCCCTCAAGTGGCGTAGTGCAGTGAAGATGCTGCACACAACGGACATTAAGAAGGCGAAGCTCCTCTGCGGAGCTTGCGTAACTCCCGTCGACTACCGCTGAATTTTAAGGTAAGTATAGACCAGGTCTAAGAAACTCTAGCCACCCCATGCTTTGGAGCAGGGACTTGAAATTTGGCAAGCTGGTTGACTTGGCATCACGGATGTGCCTTTTACTGTCCCCATGGTATTTCACCTGCACATACCCAAAATCTCAGTTCACCCACGCGATAGAGAATCTTTAGCTAGTAGACTTGATGTCTCCAAACATCCCATCTGCACTGGATGGCTCCATCCGCTCACAGCTCCCGCACGTGGCTGGACCGAGCGTACGTCATCCGGAGGCTACAGGAGAGACGCTGAACTTTCCCTGTTGTTGTTCCCAGCTGTTCCTGCAGATGGACTGAGCCGAGCCACATCCCTGCCCCTCGGGTGGCTTTCTCTCCGGTTGCGTCCACACTTGAAGCGGGGGAGGTGGTTCCCAGCTCATGCAGACCTACTTGCGGTAGCTCTCATGGAGCGAGCACGCTAAAAAGAGTAGCATAGCTGTGGTAGCACGGGCAGTGGCAGTCCAAGTGAGCTGCACCCAGCATATTCCTCTAGACTCCAGGCAGGGAGAGCTACATGAGCTGGAAATCACACCCCCAGCTCCAAGTGTGGCGAAAACCTCTGAAGGGCTGAGCGGGGCTGTTTGTGGGTGTGGTACAAGTGATGCCCATGCTGGGAGCCACTGGCATCCTCATGGAGCATGAAGAGCAGAGCAGCAGTGTGGCAGACGGCAGAATTGTGGCGTTTGAAGGCTTGTCCAGTCCCTCTGGTGCATGTCCAGTATCTTGATGGGTCTCAGTCCTTTGTTTCACAGAGTCAGTTGTAGATGAGTTGATCCAGAGGTAAGAAGCAGGGATGAAGACAAGATGGGGATGGTGCAGCTGCCTTTTATGTCCCTTTGCCCTGTGGCTTGTCTCAAACACAGAGCACACGGCATGGAAAAGCATCAGTGTCCCCTGTCCATAGGCATGTTCGTACATATCTTGGTGACTCATAAGGTGTAGTCTCTGGGTTCTTTCACTGGATTCATTGCACATTTGAGCTCCCTTGATGGGCCATTCAACAGGCTTAGTGCTGCTGCCCTCATGTCTGGGGCAAAAAGTTGGAAATACAAATATACCATACTTGTTTAGAACTCATCATACAAAATTGATACCTGACACAGAAACAGCATATTTTGTAAGTATATTAATATTATGTCTGAGCAAAGTATAACCTTTCCAATGGTACAGATTCATTGTAATTTTGCAATCCTGATATCAATAATAATATAAATGATCACTTAGATTCTAGCCAGCGTCACACAGGGCAAAGAACGTGTCAGGCCTGATGTGAATGACAGTACGATCGGCCCTCTGCCAGTCGACACTGAGGAGTCCCTGTGTCACAGGGACAAAACACGTATGCTTTCCAAGCGTGGTGAATGTATGTAATAAAAAGGAGAGAAAGAGTTGGTTAGGCTTTTTAAAAAAGGAACCATTATCTCTTTGAAGGGCTGTTAGCCTTCCGTTTTAAATATTTTTTGTCATTCAGTCATGGAGCAAAAAACAGTGCCATGTGACCAATCAGGTGCCTAATACAGAACAATCAAAAGGGAACTGTTTACAAGCAACCCATAGCCTAAAATGGGAATGAAGTATCAGATGGATGACTGCAAAGAGAGAGCACATTTGCCGAAATCACAAACGGAAAAAAAAGGGGTACGTTCACAACCACACGTTGACGCCTCACGCCTCGTGTTGCCATGCGCCGAAAATGCAAACTGGCTGTAAAATGCTATCACATCGAGGTGGCGTTTCCCGCCTGCTTTGTACTCACGGTGCAAATCGTCACTGACTGCTCAAGGTTCAGTGCGATGAAGAAGCAGGCCCATTATTTGCTGTGAAAAATCAGATCAGCTCTGACCAGTACATTACATTAGACAGCTGCGGATGTGTTACGGTACGCTGTAGGGAACAATTCTGCACTGGCAGAGAGAGAGCGAGAGAGAGGCCTTCACATCTTTCCCATCTCTGAGACCTGTGAGTCCATGAAATGCTGCCCTCCCCAAATGTCTTAATTTGTTTTGGTCACTATTTCCACTGCTAGCAATTTCCTGTTTCGGGATGCAAATAGTTCTAATGCCGTTGCCTTAGTTACCCTCCTTTTTGATTTAGAGCCACATGGCTGCAATTCCCTAGTATTTATAATTAATATAAATAGCAGTTACATAACGATGTGTATGATTAACTGCCAAATTGGCAGTTTTGTCTTGGCTTCTCCAAGCCTGGACATTTCTCTGTAACTATTCCACACAAGTTAGAAGTCAAGAGCTATTATTTATGTTTCAAAGTAACAAATGTCTCGTTGAGAATGTCCCTGTTACACCTGTGTCTTACCAGTGAAAAAGCCACCAAGAACACACAAATCCAATGCCACGGTACGTTGTGGAGACTTATGGCTTGCATTGGGGCAGCTTCCTTTTGTCTGCTCCAGAAATGTGTCAAATCTGCTTACACAACTAGATCAGAGCCTATCGTGTAGCAAGACAGAAATGTATTCTGTAGAAATGGGCCTTGATCCACTATACACTGGCTTCCAAATCTCCATCGTGTTACATTTCAAAGGGGAATTGAAGGTCCTTTTATTTGAGAAGGCCAGAACGTGTTTGTCTTTCCCGTGATGCTGGATGAATTCTCGACTTCTTCAAACAGTTTAAGACCCTATCGATCTGTCTTGCTCTTCTCTGGCACCCATCACTGCACCCTCTCGGCCCCTCCCACACTGACCAAAAGAAAGACGCCAACAAGATTTCTCCCAGGAGGTCACTAGACGTCGTCAGCTTTTGCTCGTGTTCTTGCATCCCTTATTGTGTTTTACACATCATCTTGTAGCAGGGGAGTTGCCAGGTCCCAAACTGAAACTGCTAAGTGAAGAAGGAATTGATGATGAACATATTTTCAGTGTATTAACCTGTCAATGTATATTTTATTCAGGACTTTATATCTGAAAATTATTTGCGTATTTACTTGTTTTTCTCTATGCATTTCAGTTTCTCTATTAGATGTATTTAGAAGCTACGTCTTAATAAATAATGGTGAGGAATTACTTTGTTTTTTCCTGGGAAAATCACGTTATGGCTCAATTACTCTGGCATAGATCTGGAGTAGCTCCCTTGGGTGGAGAGGAGATAGTCCAGAGTTACGCTGGAATAACTGTGAGCAGAATTTGGTCCTGTATTGCTTGGCAATAATGAAGAGCGATGATGAATAATATTATTTTCTAATGCGAAATCTTTGACCTTCCAGCCACGTGCTCCTCCTAGTTGATTACTTGAGAGATGTCCTGGGCTGAAATCTAGGAGGAGCAAAGTAGTTCATTTACCCACAGAATAGTTACAACTTCTGTCTGGAGTCAGGTGGGTGAGGCAATATCCTTTATTGGACTAACTTCTGCTGGGGATGGGAAAGCTTTCCAGCGTCACAGAGCTCCTTTTGAGGTCAGGATCTGTCTGTCACTGGTGGCGATTTTTGTGATACGAACACTTAGCCGATAGGAGCCGGGGTGAGATGTACCCATTCAGTCACACAGGCCACAGAACAGGTTGATGATGCTGTCACGTTTTGTCCACTACCAGCGTGATCTGGGGTATATTCCGCGACTGATGGATGGTGTCATTTTACATTGCTGATCTTCCAAACTACCTAACTCCTTCCCCAGGATGTCGTTTTAAATGTTAGGGCAGCGGTGCGTAAGGAGCTCACTTCAGTGAGTGGATCCAAATCTCAGTGTCGCTTTCAAGGGCAACAGATCCTGCCAGGGTTCGCTGTGGCAGTCCGTTAGAGGGGAGGAAAGAGAGGCTGGGCCACTAGTCACACGCCCGTGATCGCTTTTCCTTCTTTTTCATAACCTGAGGTGTGACTCGAGTAAAATATATATTTTTCAAATATGTATTGTCCGATTTTCCTCTCTCGGATACAGGTGTAAATCCACAACAACTCCACTGAAAGGAGTTTGGCCAGGGTAGCAGAGGAGAAACCAGGCTTCTGATTTCTGTGTTGACATAGTTCCCCTTCCCAAAATGAAAAAAAACCCTCCACTCAGGCAACTGTCTGGAATCCTGTCCAACGGATCATCAGTCAAAATCAGAGAGCTTTCCTGCTCGTCACAAGGAGCTATCCCTTCCGCACGCTTGCTTCCACACCGAAAAGGCACATCAGTAACAACGGGTTCTATACGCTTGGTGCGTGCACGTTCGCCGAACTCAAAGATCTTTCATTAGTTTCTCATGTAATCCATCGAAATCCCCTTCTGTTAATTCCTGGGCGGCATCCAGAGATGTTTAGCTCTTTGAGCTGCAGCGATAGAATGTCACGTACTCGCCTGACCCAGCCAGCTATGCTGTAATGTTCATTTTATTATTAAGACTTCAAAAGGCAAGCCGTTCCTCAGGCTTCCTCAGCCGTTCCAGTGCGGGCAGCAGAGCCGAAACCATACACTATCCCGTACGCTTGGTTTCAACAGAAAGATCACTTGGCTTCGCCAATGGTTGTCTTCTGGATTAATGATCAACGCTCCTACCCATCTAGCCTTCCATTCAGGGTTCCCCTGGAGGAACACAGCAGCCGTGAAGAATCGCTGGTGCTTCTGAGATGTAATCCCGCACTTCTTTGGACAGTGACTTCGCCATCGCTGCATGCGTTTTTCAGAACAGTTAACTAGTTGAACTCTCAGTATTTATTTAGTCAGGCCCTGAAAACAAGGGAGCCTGACGGTTTGTTGGTTCCAGAGCTGCTTATCAGCGTCGGTAGTAAACAAGGCAAATCTCATTAATGCTAAATTATGTCTCCCGATAAGGGTTTCAAGCGTGAAGGATTGCTTCCCGATCATGAGGTTTCATTGCAGTGTCACGGTCGCAGGGCACTTCACTCCATGTGGAATGCAAAAGGCATTTTGTTCTTCCCTAAAGCAAAAGAATCTATTCAGCAGTTTATATGGCCGTCTTCGTCCCAATCCCAGCAACGATAGGATAGAGCGGTGACCGGATGGATCTGGGGAAATGGTAGCGGGCTAAGGGCTCGGTCAGCATTGATAATCAGGACAAATGACTGAAGACGATGGCTGATCAGTGGCTTGTGTGAAAGGAATTGGTCTCAGTCCGGTTTCTCATGTCGGTATAAAAAACCCGGCCTTACAATTAGTGGCATTTAACGTCCCGAGTCTGAGTACAGAACAGGGAGGTCCTTGGACAGTAGCAGTCGTGCAAGGTGGGAAGACGATCTCTAGAGCTTCCGTGGCCCATTCAGGCCTTGGCCCCTCTGCAAAATCCGATGATAAGGAGTCTGGTGCCAATATGGATGCAGTTTTTGTTGCGTGGATCCACTGAGCCCACCAAGCTGATATCACATAGGCCACCAAAGAGCTATTCGATTGGAACACAAGAATTGCCATGCCAGCTCCGACCAAGGGTCCGTCTAGCCCAGTCACCTGTCTCTGACGATGCCCAGCACCAGCTGCTTCAGAGGCAGGCACAAGAACCCTGCAGTCGGCAGTTATGGGATAATCTGCCCTCGGAGAAAGTTCCTTCCACCTGCATTGCTTAGAGGTTGCTTTGACCTGGAAGATTTATAGCCTTTCCAAAGCTCTTGGTTTTCTTTAATATTTATTATAACGCTCTGTGTTCTTGCCATCCACGTAAATGCCCAATCCTTTTTTGAATTCTGATCGTCTCCTGACCTCAGCGTGAACTTGTGGCAATGAGTTCCACGGGCCAGTTGAGTGACGATGAGTCTCCTCTGATCCGTTTGACATTTGCTGTCATTCAGTTGCATTGAATTTCCCCTGACTCTGTTTTATGAAACACTGTGACTATTCATTCCTGACCTACCATCTCGAGGCCATTCACTCTCTGTATGCTTGTATCACATCCCATCTTATTTATCTCCTCTGTAAGGTAACCGGTCTCAGCCTTTTCTCTCTCTCCTCATATGAAAGTTTGCCCTATTCCTCGCTTGGTAATGACTTTGCATCGCTATAGACTTGTGTTGGATCTGAATCAGTAATCAAGAGGTCAATGGCTCTATATTCCATTATTCGAAACTGTTACTATGCACCACTTGATTTAATATGGTTTTAGAAATACCTTGAAGGGACGTCTTACGGTAGTGTCTCCAGTCTGGATTTTATGGCTTAATTTTACTGTCATTGTTCTACCTCCAGAATGGCATATGTTTTGTTCATTACCAAACTAGCTTTTTTACTTCTATGAAAGAAAGAATCCTTGTCACGTTACACAGGGGCTGAAAGAACTGAACTATTTCTTCACATACCTTTAATCTTCTTATCCTGCCTGCCCATTGGCCTGAGTCTCTTATTTGGAAAGCATTTGGGTTTACAATGTACTATATGGTGTATATAATGCTCACCAGTAATGGTGCCGATCACATTTTTGTGGGCTTGGCTATGAACATCAGATGTTTTCCATTGAAGTGCCATTGTAATTCAAAACAGCATCGTTCAAATACGCTTTGGCTATATCGCTTTTTACCCCAAGGGGATTGCATCGAGTCCAAATTGATGCTCTCAGAGGGATTACACTGACTGAAGTGTCATTCACATGACCCGGGGTTCTCTTCCGATCGCTAATGTTCAACCAAAGTGCCCTGATGCTATTTAAAGAGCTACTCGTCCTGGCCACTTTGTGTAGCAGCTGCAGTTCTTTGACATCCAGACTGCAAAGAGAATAATCCAGGCAGTTTCAGACGTTTCATTTAAACCTGAGCCGGACGAGATGCTCTGCTGTACCATGGCAGGCCTCACATTCTCTTTCTCCCAGAGAAGGTCAGATTTTGAGGAACCTCGTCTTTCTATGCTACTGTTCCTCTCCCTCCCATTCTAACAACAGGCCTGCATTCTTGTCGCTCTCCCCCCGCACCCAACCGTCCTTTTGTTAGAGCGGGGGAATTTTCAAAAGATCAGAGTGTCCGCCCTCCATTCAGTTTCAAGGGGCTCGAGGCACATTAAATCCCTAATGCTTCTGTAACAACTCCAGCCTCTATCTTGTCTCTGAGATGGAAAAGGACACAGGCACTTTTGCCCTCTGTATCCACAGCTAAGTTCCATCATGGGGCTTAGGCTCCTAAGTCATTTGGGCCCGGATCCTCAAACATGTTTAGGTGCCTCATTCCCAAAGATGTCAATTGGATTTGGGTGCCTAAATAGCTTTGGAGATCTGGGCCTTAGGCATGCTGTAAAATTTTACCCATCATTTACAGCTACACAGAGTAAAGTGGTTTGGATAAAAATGACATCCCCATTCCTGGACCTTAGGCCTGGCCTAAACTTAAAAATGAGATCAACCTAGCTACGTCACTCAAGGCTGTGAAACATTTCTCACCTGGAACACCATGGTCAGGTCCATCTAACCTCCAGTGTAGACACAGCGAGGCTGGTGGAAGAACTGTTCCATGGGCCTACTACCACCTCTGAGAGATGTGTTTCTACTGATGTAGTTAATTCACAACGTCCATTGATGTAGGAAGCATCTCCACCATGGTGTTACGGCTGCACAGCTCCAGTGCCCGCAGCTGTGCCACCGTAGCAGCTGTAGACTCGACATTGGTCCAAGTTTTTAAAAATATAACTAAGGCAAACTGTTTTGGCCATTCAGCTAACAACGCCGTTCCCCCTCCTGCCACCCTCCCCTCCCGGCCACCCATCCTCTACAATAACCATGAACTTATCTTTCCTCCCTCGCAAAGAATTGGCTTTCTGCCACCAAATTTGTACAGGCCTGGTAGCACCCAGGAGAGTCAAACAGATGCAGCCTTCCTAAATATGCATGGCCAGGCAACCGCCCTGGGATTCTTGGGTATGCCAACGTGTGTGATGAGTCTACTGAAAGTGCTGTGAGCTGACTGTGTTGATCTTTTATCTCCTTGAGGGGGATTTATTTTTAACAATTTCTATTGTTTTAAAAATTGCTGATGAACCAAAGCAAAGAAAACGGAAACGAATCAGCAAGGAACTCGGGAGAATGGGATGAGTTACGGAGGACGTGGCAGCTCTGCTCTGTGCTCGCAGCCTTGGGCTCCATGCCTGCAGAGACTTCTGCAATGCTCAGCTTTATGCATTATAGGCCTGAGCCAGCCCCATTCAATTCAAGAACACTTTTGCTCCTATGCAGAACCCAGCCCGAGGAGGAGTCCCATTGAAGTCAATTGCCAGATGCATAACGCTTTGCAGAACTGGGACCTCGGTGGCCTAGAAATAGAGCTGCCAGGGTTGAGCTTTTTTGAGGATGGGGAATTTAGCCTCATCCTTAGATTTCACAAGCTGAGCAAGACTGGGCTTGGCTAGCATCAGGGTGCTGCAGGGAGTGGGGTATGCGGTGCCTTCCCCCCGAGCTAGCACGGCTCCGATGCCTCCACGTTGGGAGCACCATATGGCTGCACGTGGTGTCTTTTAATTCAAACCATGGTTCTGCCCCTCAAATATCCTCTGGCACTTCTCAGAAGAGGACCATTTCATTCGACCTACAGGACTTTACATCCGCTTACCATTTCATCTAGCTAGAGCAATCTCCGGGCCAGATGCAGTTATTCGTTTTGAATGGCACCTTCCTCCACAAATAGTTTCACTGATTATCTGTGCAGTAAGCGCCACCCAACCTGAGTCAAGGTATCACAATCAGGCCAATATTAACATCAACCCTATCCCAGCAGGCTATAATCACCCCAGCCCAACCCAATACGGAGAACACAGGCGAATCGATAATTACTACAAAGGGCAAAAACGGAACCTCCGGAAAGCTTAGCTGGACTAGATGGCAGCAGGGCTGGCCCTCGAGCAAATGGCGCCCCAGGCGAGGAGTGAATTAGGTGCCCTCCCCCCATTTGTTAACCTTCTGAATACCTTATTTTTCATTGCATATGTAGCTTGTTTCATGACTTGGATGTACAATTAGCAGGCATGATTTATCGCAGCTGGGCTCTCCCTTGGCTTCAGTTTGCTCTGATAGTTCACTGACCCATGGTGACACCCTGCCGCTTATTTACTCCCAAGGGTCCGGCTGACAATGGTCTATCTAGTTGATTCTGAGAACAACATTTTCCTTAAAAGTCTGGAAGGTTCCACGAGATTCTACGAAGGTCCAGAACATTCTATGAGGTAAGTGAAAAATGAATCCACCTACGGAATACCTGCAACAGCAACAAAAGGGAAAAGAGAATGTTTAAAGTAAACTAACAGCAGCAGCCCCCTAAGCCTGGCACCCCCTAAGTCCAGCGCCCCACGCGGTCGCCTGGTTTGCCTGCCTCTAAATCCCCTGGACAACTGCTCCAAGAACCCAAGGGAACAGTGGATCACTGTCAACAAAAGAATGAAATGGACCCACAGTGCAAATACAAGCAAACTCAGCCTGTCACCGCCTCAATTGTCATAGCATCCTAGAAGATTAGAGTTGGTCAGGAGGTCATCTAGTCCAACCCCCTGCTCAAAGCAGGACTAACCTCAGCTAAATCACCCCGGCGAGGGTTTTGTTAAGCTGCAGCTTAAAAACCTCTAAAGATGGAGATGCCACCGCCTCCCTAGGTAACCCATTCCAGGGCTTCACCACCCTCCTAGGGAAAAACCTTTCCCTAATGTCCAACCTAGACCTCCCCCACAGCAACTTGAGACCATTGCGCCTTGTTCTGTCATCTGCCACCATCAAGAACAGCCTAGCTCCATCGTCCTGGGACCCCCCTTTCAGGTAGTTGAAGGCTGCTATCCAATCCCCCCTCAGGCTTGTTTAGTCTGCAGAAAAGAAGAATAATTCCCTCAGCCTCTCCTCATAAGCCATGTGCTCCACTCCACTTATCATTTTCGTTGCCCTCCGCTGGACTCTCCAACTTGTCCACATCCTTTTTGTAGTGGGGGGCCCCAAACTGGACACAATACTCCAGCTGCGGCCTCGCCAATGCCGAATAGAGGGGAATAATCACTTCCCGGGATCTGCTGGCAATGTGCCTACTAATGCAGCCCAATATGCTATTAGCCTTCTTGGCAAGCAGGACACGCTGCCGACTCCTATCCGGCTTCTTATCCACTGGAACCCCCAGGTCCTTTTCTGCAGAACTGCTGCCTAGCCCGTCAGTCCCCAGTCTGTAGCTGTGCGTGGGATTCTTCTATCATAAGTGGAGGACTCTGCACTTGTCCTTGTGAAACCTCATCAGATTCTTTTGGCCCAATCCTCCAATTTGTCTAGGTCCCTCTGTATCCTATCGCTCCCTTCCAGGGGATCTACCGCTCCCGCAGCTTGCCATTCAGGTGGGATAGGTATCACAGCCCCTTGAGGCCTCAGGCGAAATCGGATCATCGTGCTTGATGCTGTACAGAGTGTGAGGCACTCGCCGCCCTGAAGGTCTTACCATGCTCCGTCTAGCTTGTCTAATTCAGTAGTAAGTGGCGCAGAGGCACATGGAAATGAAGTGACTTGTCAAGGACATGCAGCAGGTCAGGCAGTTGCAGCCCCAGGCGTAGCACCCAGCCGTCTGGACTCCCGTGTCGGTGCTCTGGCCATTAGACGCTGCTGCTGCCGCCTCCCAGTCCAGCGTGACTTCGCTGACATGGGTGGAGTTATCTCAGAGATGAACTGAGGCCCGCCAGGGGCTGAGCAGCTGCTAGGCGACGCTAGTGCCCTCAACTCCTCGTGAGCCGAGGGGGCTCAAAACCACACTGCAGTGCTCAGCTCCTTGCAGGATTGAACCTTTCACTACCCCTCTAGCACAAAGGTGCGCAGGGCTGAACACCACCACATCCCCTGTGGAACACAGCAAGCGGCAGTCGCTGTCCTGCTCCGGATCGTCTGTTTGCACGTCTCCATTGCAATCAGAGATGTGACTGCCACACATGTAGACGTATCCAAGGTCACTGTAATCTAGCTAGCATGAAGACCAAGTCCAATAGCCATAGCGTTGGCTCTACCAGCCCACCCTGGATCCAGGCTACTTACTTAGGCTTCTAGCTAGATCAAAGCTAGCTTGGATATGTCGACATGTGCTGGAATTACACCTCACCAGCCGAGTAGATGCTGCTTGAACTCATGTCAGTGGGCAGGAGTCAAAGCTTGCCGTTTCCCAGTTGCCACGGCGATTGGTCAAACAACAAAAGGGAACAATTCAATGAAGGAATTCACACTGGTTTTTAAAATGTGCTCCCCTGCCGCTCTGAAAAGCTCAGGGCGAAATATGTTCTCTTTGGAAATCCAGCGCTGGATTTTTGCAGCCAATTGATTTCAATGCCACCTCTTCCTTTTCTGACTGGCCAGGTCCAGCACATCTGGTGAGCAAGCTAGTTCTGTGGGGCCCTGCTGTTTCCTTTGAGCGTCTGACATGTTCAGTTCTGTCTCTGAGCCTGCCTGTGCGGGACGCTCAGCTAATGCACTCAGACCCTTTCCTGTTTTCAATGCAGTAAATTGGTGCCAAAAGGGGGCAAGCAGTTAATGAGCTGGAAAAGTGGCAGCCGTTGCCAGACCACATGCTACCAGTGCAATCAGACGCTGCTCTGATATGCAAAGATAGCATTAGGGAAACGGAGGAAACCCCTGGGAAGGGAAGCTGAAGGAAGAGAATCTGAGCATTTTGTTACATTAGAACTATTATTGTTGAACGGCTGGTTGCGACTCCATAGGTAAGGCTCAGTTCTCCATTTGCACTCAGCGGAGGGCACCGATCTCTTTGTTTTAGATATAAAAACACAGCGTATCCTCCCCAGACTTCCAGCACTGACTCACTGGGCCCAGACAGAATTTCCTGAGCATTTACAAGAAAATCTGTGAATTGACTTACAAGTTAAAATTAGTCTGAGCGAGGTAACTTCTGCGCCTGTCCGATCTTGATAGGGAAGCGACTGCTCAAACTTTCCGTTCAGTTCAAAAATTAATTGAAATCCTGTGCACAAGCTGGAGCTGAAAAAATTAGGTTGTAATTAAGCCAGGTTCATAATGAATGTTGTCTACACAACAAATCGGGTCAGGTCAGCAGTTCAGGTGGGACTATTGTGACGTCAGAGGTAACTAAGACAATCGTCAGCCGCCTTCTGCAGCAATACACATCAATTCCATTGGCTGTAATGACTCGGTGGCATGAGGGAATCTGTTTCCAGTTATCAAGAGCGCTCGCTCGCTAGCTCGTCCACTCCTGACAGGTTCTGTGACCTTTGCTGGCGTGGGCATCAGTGTTCGAAAGGCTCCCCTAAGGCAGGAGGCCTTAAAGCGCTAGGACAGGGGGTGTGGACTTCCCTCCACCTCTACCCCTCACACAGATCCGGTTTCACCAACACAGCCCTCCAAAGCCACACAGCGACTGCAAGGCAAGGGCCAGATTCACCAATTCACTTCAAGTGCCTTGCCTTCGCAGGCTCTGGTGACGCTACACCCAGCTGAACTGGTGCACTTTTGTGGGCCCCGGCCCGCACGGGGAAAGTGAGTAAGCCGACTGGGAATTTTCTGATGAAACGTTTTTTCTTGGAAAATGCTGACTCGTTCAAACCAAAACTATTTGCAGGAACGGGCCAGTTTTGATGACTCTTCTGATTTGATGTCTTTTTCTAACAGAAAATTTTTTTTGTTTGTTTTTTGTTTTTTTTCCAAATGTCAAAACCAGGGTGTTTTGACAGTTTCAAAGCTTGGAGTTTGAAACGACTTTTCATTTAAAGCTTTTGGTGAATGTACACTATAAAAAAGTGTGTTTGTGTGTGTGTGTGGGGGGGAAATAAGAGGGTCAGAATCGAAACAAAATGTTTCAATAGACCCAATCTAAAAGTCTGTGGGAAAACTTTTGAGATTTTGACTTTTTTTATCCTGATTTGGAATGGGATCATTTTTCTCAAGTGATGGGAAAACCATTTCCCACCCAGCTCTAAAAGTGAGGAGGGGAGAGAACTAAAACAGACATAAAGAAATAGAATGAGATTCAAGATGCAGCATGGGAAGAAAAGACGAACAACCTGGACAAATCCCTGGGAACAGAGACAGTAAGCGCCCTTCCCCAAGCTGGGCAGCTGCCATGGGATTTTCAGTGAAGGACCCCGATGTGTAAAGGCACATGAACAGGGGAAATCCTTAAATGGTTGAGGCTCTGAAGATCTGTTCCATTGCTGAGTGATGGGAATGACACTAGAACAGGGTGTGGCGGGGCACGGGGCTGGTTGCTGGTATAGGGCGGATTTTGCACAACATCCGGATCTCTAGAATAACTGGGCAAACAGTGCCACTCAGAACTGACCTTTATTCCAAACACTAAGCAAAGATCCAACACGAGAATGAACCAACTGCTGGGAAACAAGGACAAGTGCAGAGTCTTGCACTTAGGACAGAAGAATCCCTTGCACAGCTACAGATGGGGGACTGACGAGGTAGGCAGCAGTTCTGCAGAAAAGGATGTGGGGGTTACAGTGCATAAGAAGCTGGATGTGAGTCAGCAGTGTGCCCTGGTTCAAGAAGGCTAATGGAATATAGGGCTGTATTAGCAGGAGCATTGCCAGCAGATCGCGGGAAGTGATTATTCCCCTCTATTCGGCGTTGGCAAGGCCGCGTGTGGAGTATTGTGTCCGGTTTTGGGCCCCCCCCCGCTACAAAAAGGATGTGGACAAGTTGGAGAGAGTCCAGCGGAGGGCAACAAAAACGATGAGGGGGCTGGAGCACAAGACTGATGAGGAGAGGCTGAAAGAACTAGGCCTGTTTAGTCTGCGGAAGAGAAGAACGACAGGGGATTGGATAGCAGCCTTTAACTACTTGAAAGGGGGGTCCCAGGACGATGGAGCTAGGCTGTTCTTGATGGTGGCAGATGACAGAACAAGGAGCAATGGTCTCAAGTTGCAGTGGGAGAGGTCCAGGTTGGACATTAGGAAAAAGTTTTTCACCAGGAGGGTGGTGAAGCACTGGAATGGGTTACCTAGGGAGGCGGTGGCATCTCCATCTGTAGAGGTTGTTAAGCTGCGGCTTGACAAAGCCCTGGCTGGGATGATTTAGCTGAGGTTAGTCCTGCTTTGAGCAGGGGTTGGGACTAGATACCTCCGGAGGTCCCTTCCAGCTCTAATCTTCTAGGATTCTGTGATTCTAAAGATCAGTCATCGAATGCAGATCCTGATGCAGGTCTCTTGCGACAGTGAGATCTGGGAAATGAGGCAGAACCGTACAGTAGAAGCGGATCAGTGATCACAAGTTGGAACAAGAACATGGGGGACACGACACCCCATGGAAGCCCCGAGAAGGATGATGGTGCAGCCAACATACCAGAGTCGAGATCAAGACCTCAGAGCCACTGTCTGTTCCCCTGCTAAAGACAGCAGGGATCACGGAAGTGACGTCCTCATCTCGTCCAATAGGAAAAGACCTTCCATCCAAAAACGTGGGAAGAAAATATTGGTTGGCTCTGGCGAAAGGGAAGAGATGGTTGGAAAGCCTCTCACTTCAGCGCCATGATGTCATCCTGCCAGCACAGAGCCTGGCCCTGTGATGTCAGTGCTGAGGTCACCACAGCCCCCCCCGTCCCCCCAGGAAGCCAGCCTGCCTTTCTAGTTGAGTGCAGTGGAAGCAGGGTGGCTGGGTGCCCAGTCCGTGCAATGGCCACACACGGGGGTGCGGCGGGGAGAAGAGAGAGAGAAATTACAAACAGGAAAGAAGAGCTTGATTGGACATCCTGGGAGGAAAAGAAATCCCTGGGAACAGAGGTTGTGTGTGAAGAATGCAGGTGGGGGGTGCGTGTACGACCAGGGGAACAAGCTCAACGAATGACCTACATCAGAGAGGCTCTGATGAGCTTTCCCGGGGCTGAGCGCTGGGGAAATGGTTATGGGAGCGCCAGGGATCCCGGGAAAGGGAGTTCAGGGATTTTCTAAGCACGTGTGGAGGCCAGAAAGACAATATAAACAAGGGATTCTGAAGGCAGTAGACGGTTTCGCTGCCTGCTCTGTCTCAGAGGGGAAGTGGGGGGCTGGGACCCTTTATGGCAGAGTTTCCGTCACAGAGGGAGGGAGCGCTGCATGCGTCTAGGCCTCTGTCAGGGAGGTGCAGAGGGAGCAGGCGTTCATGGGCCCCACAGAGTTGGGTTTCGGGGGCTCTAGCTAGGCCATGCTGGGGAATCGTTAATGCTCTACGGGGCCTCTGCATCTCAGCCCCGCTGGACGGCATTCTTCTGCCATGAAAGAACAATTAAATTAGGGAACCTCCCAACCTGCAGAGAGTTTTCTGTCCTCCCCCACAGCACAGCTCCATTGTCAGGGGGAAAAGGGCAAAGCCCCGCATGGCGGCTGGACGGCAGTGCCCGGTGACTGAGCGAGTGCCCACAGCAGGTGCAGCGAAGGGCCTAGCCCTGGGATGTCCAGGTCACCGCATAGGGCCAGAAGCTAGCTCTGCATCTCTAAGGGCACCTCTGCTTAATGCACTGGTGGGAGGGGAGTGAAGGGGTAGGACTTAGGGGGGAATCCCAGAGGAATCCCATTTCCGAAGGGGAAATCAATGGGCAGTTCAGCACTATATCCGTGCTCCATCCGCCCCAGTGGGGTTTTCACCCTGCAAGTCGATGAGGCCGAAACACGGATCTCCCAGAGCTCGCAGACCTGCCTCATTTAAGCTCCCATTTGGGAGAGGCCGGGATGGGAAACGCAGAGGCTCCTCCTCTGCCACGCGGGGGCCACGAGGTCCCAGCGCAGAGGGCATTGATGATAGCGTCAGTTAGAGCGTGTGCGAGGCGATCGGCCATTCCAGTGTGCGTGGAAGTATACGTGGTCCTGTTGGGCAGAGAATTTAAAATGGTACACAGGGAGATCTTAGTAGGAGGCACAAGGCAGAGTTCAAGCTGCGCGTTCAGGCTTAGCTTTGACCGTCTGGGCTGCTGACCCATTACGTTCTCATCCTGCCCTTTGCCTCAAGGCTAGTTTTGTGCCTGAAGCAGAAAATGCACCGCATGCAGCACGGCCAACCCTAAGCCTTCAGCATTCCAGAGTGAGACACCCCAAATGACATCGCAGCTGGGCACGGCGGGAGTTCTCATGGGGGTGCAGAGCCAGCTCACACCAGGAGGGAGCCCCTCAGTGAGGACAGCGCCTGCTTGGCAAGTCCTACTGCCGCCTCCTTGCGGTGAGAGCCAGTAAAAGGCATGAGCTGCCATAGAGAGCAGAGCGAGAACCTCTCATGCTACGGGGCAGGAAAGAGTGGGCAGCCCCATGCTCCACTTCCCTGGACAGGGCCACCCCCCGGCAAGTATTCACTGGTGCAGGCGTGTTTCCCAATCGCCATGAAAAGTCGGGGAGCGCACAGACGCAGCTGCATGCGCTATCCGAATAAACTACACGGGGAAAGGGTCCTTTACTAGTTTCCCCAGTGTAAACCTCAGTCCCTGAACTCAGCTAATCCCACCACAGCGTTCGCCTCTCGTCGCCCTGGCGTGCTGCAGAAATCAAGAGACTTCACTGCAGCAGGCAGGCCCGGTTTGTGGCAGGGAGCCACAAATCTACAACTCTCCTTCGCCGTGAGACTTCTCCACTCCTGCCCAGGTGACTGGGTTCTGAGTGCCGTCTGCTTGCAGCAGCGTAAGGGCGGGTTGGTGCCAGGCCCTCTCTTTTCAGTAGTCTCCCTCTAGCAATGAAGTTGCTGTTACCATATGTGACAGCTGAGGAGAGAAGCAATTTCCTGTATTGTTTAAAAGCTCTGAGGTGGCCAGCCCAATGCAACAGAAAAGTAAACACAGCCTCCTTTGGCACAGTCAAAACAAAAAAATCTCTCTCATGCTTCCTTAACCCCCACTCCCCAAGTCTGCTTTCATCCCATGCTAGCAGCTGGGCCTGGCTGCTATGAAGGTTGGAATATTACAAACAAACCACGGCAGAACTTTGTTCTTCTCGGATTTTTTTTCTTTTTTGGCTGGTTTAGTATTAAGCAAAAATGGTTTCTGGGGTGTTTTGCCTCAGTAGTTCATTGCTTCCCACAATACTTCGCAGCAGGTGGAAAACTGCTCTCAGCTCAACCGTTAAAAGCTGAATAGAGGAAATGCAGAGATTGGCATTTTGGACAGGCCCGCGATGGTTGGGTAGGCCGTGGACTGCGGTGGCTTTCTGGCAGCTGGGACATAGGTCAAAGAGCCTTCCAGAGCTTTCCCTCCCTGTCTCACTTCATTCTACATAGCTGAAAACTCTCCCACCTCCCTGGATCTCCAAGGCTCATGAATAGCAAAATTCTGTCTCTTGTGTTCTACCGGAGGTCAAGCTCGATGATCCTCATGGGCTCTACTGGCCTTAACCTCTCTTGAAATAACAAGGGGGCATGAACAAGGCTCACTTGAGCACAGCTGCTTTTCACCAGCGCTACTGTGCGGGGCCTCCTGGATCAATCTGGAAGAAAATGGGAGGTCCTTGGGTGAATGGCACGGTGCATCGTTATCTCTTGATGGACCAGACAAAGACCAAGATTATTTTTAATTTCATGCTAGGCTTGCCCCCTCTTTATATGCTGCCCCGCCGGGCTGTGGTCACTTAAAAGATTGTTTTCAGCTGTTGGCTCTACTCCCGTGGCAGTTTCTATTCTTCTAGTGAACAAGGGGCAGCAAACAGGGGAGTCTGAGAGGGAGAGCTGCTGCTGAAGAAAGAGGGAGCCTTAATTCTTGGGGTGAGCTTGTTTGGCTGTTTGGTTTTTCTTTTGACTTGCTGAAAGTTTAGCAAGTGGCTGGGTAGGGACTGAGGGTTTGGGGACTACGTCGGAGTGGGAGCCGGAGGCCCACTAGCTGAGTGGGCGTCAGCAACGCTCTAGCCTCCTGAAAAGCCTCATTGCCAACGCCAGCACTGCTCCTGGCTCCTCCACCTGCACCAGTATCCAGACAGAGAACCTGGCCATGGATGACTCTACTCAGGTCCTGGTGTGGATTTGCAGAGACCGTGGCCTGCCTTTCCCTGACGCGGAAAGCCAGGTTGGGGAGACCATCCAGTGCGAGAGGCGCCTACCGGTAGAATCTCTCTGGAAGCAGGTGGCAGAACTACGGGAGGCGGTGCCTAGGCTGAGGCACACCCGTGCGCATGAGGAATTCATTGCACGTGGAGACCTCCAAGAGGGAGCAATCCAGCTGAGAGGAATGCAGTAGCACCACCGGGGAGGAGGAAACGGCTCCTTCACAGGGAGGAAGTTGTCTGCTGGTTGCTTCTGGTAGCAGGCAACGCTCTACTCTTGCTCCCAACCCGTGGTCCGTAGAGATAAAAAGCCAGCATGCTGCCCTGGCACTGAGAGGGGAGGACTCTACCCCAAATGGCGGAGGAGGAGAAACCATGTATCCCCGAGGCTCAGAGGATTGCAGCCACCCCTCGAAAGGAAATGAAAGGTGGGGGTGGTCAGTGACTGCTTTCTAAGGGGACCAGAGGCATCCTCCTGCTGGCCTTACCTGGCACCTGAGGAGCTGTGCTACCGGCCAGGGGCTTGTACCCAAGACATTGCAGAAGGACTGCAGAGGATCATCCGGCCCTCTGACTACTACCCCGTGCTGCTCATCCGTGGGGGCACTAATGGTTCCTCGAGGTATGACCCTGAGCAGATCAGAAAGGACGACAGGGCTCTGGGTGTGTGGCTGAGGATGTTAGGGGCACGGGTGCTGTTCCCATGAGTCCTTCCAGTCGGGGGCAGGGGCCCAGGCAGAGACCGACGCATCCTGGGGGCGAAGACCTGGCTGCGTAGATGGTGTAGCCAGGAGATCTTTGGCCCTGGGGTGTTGATCTGAGAAGGACTGCTGAGTAGAAACAGGGTCCATCTATCAAGGAAGGGGAAGAGTATCTTCAGATACAGACTGGCCGATCTAGTGAGGTAGGCTTTAAACTAGGTTTGATGGGGGCAGGAGACAAAAGCCCACAGGTGAAGATCTGGGTGAAGGGTCAGAATCTGGGGGAGAGACCAGAGGAAAAATCGAATGAACCTGGTAGTTGTCTCTGTATTTCTAGTGCTTCCTGTTTATTTCCATACTTCTTGCATTAGCACAAAGTAGGATAATTTGGAAGGAATAATCAATTGCACAAAAACAAAATGGGAAGGATCTGGAGGTTCTCGTGGATCACGGACTAAATATGAGTCAACAATGTAATGCTGCTGCTGCTGCTGCAAAAAAAGGAACCTCCTTCTGGGATGTATTAGCAGGTGTGTAGTAAGCAAGACACGAGAAGTAATTCTTACACTTTTCTCAGCGCTGATAAGGTCTCAACGGGAATAGCGTGTCCAGTTGTGAGCACTATACTTCAGGAAAGTTTGGAGAAAGTCCAGAGAGCAGCAAATATGATGAAAGGTCTAGAAAACATGACCTACAAGGAATGATTGAAGAAATTGGATTTGTTTATTCCGGAGAAGAGAAGACTGAGGGGGACATAAGTCTTCAAATACATAAATGGTTGTTATACACAGCAGAGTGATAAATTGTTCTTCTTAACGACTGAGGACAGGAAAAGAAGCAATGGGCTTAAATTGCAGCCAGGGAGTTTTAGATTAGGAACAACTTCCTAACCGTAAGGGTTGTTAAGCACAAGAACAAGTTACCTAGGGAGGTTGGGGAATCTCTGTCTAACTTGTTCTTAAAAACCTCCTTAGACAAACACCTGTCAGGGATGGCCTAGATAATTCTTAATCCTGCCTCAGTGCAGGGGACTGCACTAGATAGCCTATCGAGGTCCCTTCCAGTCCTACATTTCTATGAAAATGTAAGTAATTGTTTCAAAGCTTTCCTGGGAAGTAAAATGCATATGACAGCTGGTGGGTCTACAGATGACGAGTGTGATGAACTGAAGAAGAAAGTAGCCATAAATATTGTAAGATGACATTTTGGTTTGGTGCCCAACATAAGAAGTGATGGAGCTTTTAATTTAAAAGTAATTTATTGGTGAAATGTTATGAGAATCTGCATGAAGACAAATAAATCAACATGCCATTGACAAAAAGTGCAGCAGCTGAAGACGAAAGCTGCCAACATATATAGCAATTTATAGCCGGGGGAAGAGTAATCTAAACCGGACTGCATCAGCAAAGACGGAATGAAACGCTCACAGCGCAGTTTTGATTTCTGAACTGAAATCACTTGTGAAGGGAACAGGCAGCATTTCAACATCAAGAGGAAGTAAATAACTATTTGATTGGCCTCTGTCTGTGAAACACAGCATCTCGGTCACACGCTTTACTTCCCCCTGTTGCGCGACATGACGCCGGTGGCGTGCCGGGGACAGAGAGAAGGAGAAAGTGTTCCTACTGGACTCAACTCTGCCATAATCTCAAACTCCACTCACGACAGCTAGAAGTTTCTGCTAAAATAATCTGCAGTGAAACAACACCATTGATATTTACATTGCCCACATTAGGTTTCAGAGTTATCAAGCCATTTGGCGGCATGGTGGCCATTCACCATTTCTTAGTCATGGGATCATATTCTGGTTCCATTTAGAGCTAGGTATCTCTAGCAGAACTGCACTGGAGTTACAGGGATTCGTCAGGAATTGGAATTCTTGCAGAACCTGGAAGGCAGTACACCGCTGGCTCATTCAGAAAGTTCTCTTCGCAAGGGGAAACGCTGGAACCCTAACTTTTGTCATGGAAATCGTCAGTTCTGCAGAGAGTGTTGGTGCCACCGGAAAAGTGCGAGCACCTGAGCCCGCAGAGTATTCATTCTCTCCGCTCCTCGGATACATGCAGTGATCCGCAAGCAATTAAAGATGAACTGGGCCTACGGAGCACAGAGTCAGGTCCGAACTCCAGGTAGAATGAGTCAGATGTCCCTGTTTGAGAAACGTTTGTTGCATCTATTCAAGAGGCAGGTACCCGTGATGTTCAGTACCAAAGAAAATGCACGTCTAAAAATTATAAAGGAAAAGGATATGATGAACTCGGTACATCGGTGCAGAGTGAAAATTCTGCTCGTTCATTAAATGCTCTGATAGTACATTGAACAAAATCGGTCTCCTTATTTTTAGTTTTGGAAGCATGACATGCAAATTGCAATGCTTAGTTTTAATGTCGAAACTGTTTTGTCCACGATGATGCTGGGTTTAACAATGACCCCCCCCCCATAAAAGTTTAACACCGGATGGAAAGAGCAATGGTAAATCATCAAAAGCTACAGCCCGGTCATAATTCCATGGGTTTTTCTGGTGAGACATGAACAGATAACTTTAGAACTAGGAAGCCATTGTGGCTTAGGACTGGGTTAGGCTTTGCACCAAAAAAAAGGAAGTCGAATGGCAGTATAGATGCTAACAAGACGTGTCCATGATTCATGCAGGAGATTTCCGATCCCTCTTTTCTCTTTCATGCCTTGCAAGCTGCTGTGTTCAATGGGCATTTAGGAGCACCCAGGGCCCAGCCTGAGTAGCTAAGGGTGGTGCTGAGGAGATGCCTAGGTGGAAGGAGAGAATGCACTCTCCTCACACGGAGGAAGCCGACCTCTAAGCGCCTACAGCAGCTCCTTGATGGAGGAGAACTGGAAGATCCACAAAGGATAGAATCTTATCGCCGCTTGCCTCCACAAAGCTGAGCTCTGAGGCACTCATGGGCAGCTGGGGAATGACTTTTCCACTTTGACTTTTCAATTTGTCAAAAGAGAAACTGTGACCAAATTTCTTCCCCCTCCCCCCCCCCCAATTCAGATCCTGCACATTGTTGTAATCATCTTTGGACAAGCCTTGTGAGGTATCATTTGAAAAGGAATAACTTGCCACTCGTCAGTAATCTCATGGTGAAATGTGTGTAGCAACGTTCTATGTGAAGTTAAGAACGGAGGGTGAAGTTACGACTGAAATGTGGGGAGTGGGCAAACCAGTTTCTCGAAGACAAAGGAGAAGTTGACACCGCTAGCCTGGTGTCATCAAAGCTGACTGACAATCACCTATCCAGTGGCCATCCTTTGGCAGTGTGGGTGGGCAGGAACAGATCGATTTGCATTTGAAGAAACCGTGACACGGAACCTCTTTCACCGCGAGACCCCACGTCTCCATCCTCACAGCTGGCATCTTTATCAGCTTTATCTAGGGGTAACCCTCAGGAAAATGTGTTTCAAAGGGTGACTGGAGTATAAAAAGGAGGAGCAAAAACACCCTAGGTATATTTTCTTTCCTCTCTGTCTCACCTGAGAAGACAAAAGAACCAGCCTTTGGACTTTGGGAGGGGTTCTGACTTGAGAATTTGGTCAGCCCTGTTCCTGGGACCATTTGGTAAGGATTTTACCTTGAACCAAGGTAAATTTGTTAAAGCTAAAAGGCTTCCTAGTAATAAAACTTATTTCGCTTGTAACAATTTCTGACTTTAATGCCTGAGACGCTCACTCACTTTAAAAATGTCTCTTTTTGTAGTTAAAATATTTATTTTTCTTTAATCAGAAGTAATGCAGTGCTGTGCTTACGTTGCTACTGTAATTGGAGTTCTCAAACAATTCAGACTGTTGTACATTGACCCGGGACCAGGAGCAGTCGATCTTAATATCGGAACTGTCTTGGAGAGGGCTGGACAGTGCAGAACACACATGGTTGGGGAAAATCCAGGACTGGGAGTGTGTTGGGATCACCGTGCAAACCCTGAAGTTTGTTCCAGGGCATATGTCAGAGGGATTGGTTTTGTTTAGTTCCAGAACAGAAACAAAATGTGACCCTGTGGAACTATTCAGTTCCCACCCACCTCTCGCCTCCAGGTCAGCTCGCTCTTATGTGGCAGAAAAACCCTGGTTCTAGTGCCTGAGCAACCTCTGCATAGATGGACAGGCTGGGAGGTTGGATTTGCCCCATAGCTCTGTAACACCAAGGAGGGTTGGGAGAGCTGCATAAAAACACTCCCTCCCCCCACTCCCGTCTCAAAGTCCAGTCAAACGTTTGAGTTCGTCAGGTACTTATCATGGGCGTCGGCATTCCGGCGTTCCAGGCGGGAGCCAACCGACCGAAGAGTCTCGAGAAAATGGGCTTGCTCAGTACTGCCAGCTTGACCAGAAGCAGGAAGTCCTAGGAAACCCTCCTGCAGGGGCCTATTCGTGCACGGCTCCCGACCCAGTTTTGCAAAGCTAGCAGTTGGTTCAGGTACGCATCGGGAGCGTGGGCGTTGCTCAGACGGGACGCGAGCTCTGCATTTGTTGATGTTTGCCGATCTCCAGGACAGAAGGTTTATTTATGATCATTGGACCAAATTCAGCCCAGGCCTAGGTCGGCATAATCGCACTTAATCAATTCATTCGCTCCTGGCTGTCTACACCAGGCCCACATTCGGCTAATCTGTCTTGTTTCTTATAGTTTAAATTAATCCTGCTGACAGTCTGGACAGAGTCCTACTATACCGCATGTGCCAAAGCACTTGATTTATATGAAATAATCAGAGAGAGACGGTTGGGGTTTGAGGCCACTATTTTTCTTTTAACATCTTTCCTTGCCTTTCCATCCTGTACCAATTAGCACAGAGGAGCGGGTCTCCAGCCCAAAAAGGCTTCCTAAGCTTTGAGAAAGCTAGAGTCAGCCTTTGCCTACAGAGCCCCGTCCCCTCCCTTCTCGAAACTGACAAGTAGGTCTGGGGCGGGGAAGGAAACCAACCACAACCTGAGACAGGTTCAGCCGCACGGTTGCGCTCAAATGTGAACTTAACGCTGCTCCTGGTTACATTACTTCCCTTTTGAAGGTCTCTACAGCAAGAAGCCAGCAGGGAGTGCCAGGGAGCTCGCTGTCCACCCACAGGGAGATACCGACGCTCTTGATTTTGCAGAGTATCTGACTTGCATGGGCAGCAAGTGACTCCTGCCCTTGGAGAGGCTGGATGGGTGGGGCACCGGTGCTCGGACGGTGGCCCCCCGCTCCTCCCCCACTGACGCTCCTCCCTTGTTCAGCCGCAGGCTCCACTCCCTGCTTGGTCCCCAAGACCCTCTCACCAAAGGCACCCAGAGCCTGGCTTTTGCCTGGCCTTGGCAGGGGCTGGGGCTGGGGCTGGGTGCTGAGGGCTGCAAGGCTCCAGCTGGCTGCGCAGGACCAGAGGAGCATCCTGCACGCTGGAGCCGGGAGCCACCAAGCCAAGCGGTTACAGGAGCAGCGACGCGCCTGCTCCTCACCGCGTGGCCCCGGTACTCCGAGGGGCTCCGGCGCAGGGCACAGCAGGAGAGAGCTGAGCGCATGGCAGAGAATCAGCGCGGGTAAGTGCTTGCAAATGGTGCCGGAGATGGTGAGGTGCTTCCAAAGCGTCCTGGGTCAGGGACTGACTGGGGGGGCTCTCCTGGGACAGCAGGGAAAGCAAGGATCGGGCACAACCTTAGCCTGTGCCTCCCCCCCCCCCCAGCTGTGCTGGGGCAAAAACCACTGCAACCCTTGTCTTCTAGAGCATGGGCAGGGTGGGAGGTCCTGGTGGCGGCTGTTTCCTATTATACCCGCCACCCATCGTGACTCCCGACGCAGGCAACAAAAGGCCTTTCGGTCTGCTAAAAGTGAGTGTTTAATAAAAACAACAAGAGTCCCGTAGCACCTTAAAGACTAACAAATTTCTGCAGGCCTAAGCTTTTGTGGGTTGCAACCCATCGGCAGTGTCTAATAAAAGATATTACCTCACCCGCCTTGTCTCTCTCTCATTACTGGACTAATGTCTGTGGGCAAAAAAGACAAGCTTTTGGGCTACTCAGAGCTCTTCCTTGGGTCTCAGCTCTGTGTAGCTTGAAACCGTGTCTCTTTTACCACCCTCTGTTATCCCGGGACCAGCAGAGCTAGAACAATGCCGCAAATGTCCGATAAGGATAAACATGTTCCTAGGCTCACCATTTAGACCAGCCAGGGTGTCTCAAGTTGAAAGGACCGGCTCCTCGGCTGGTAAAGTGACCGAATCGCCCCTGAAGCCAATGGTGGTCGGCTGATTTACCCTGTTACTTAGTCATGCGCACCCAGGGAGTCAGTGACCCAGGAGCGGGGAGGTCACTGCAGGGTTAAGCATACACTAATGCAAGAAATGACCTGAGACTCTTGGTTGGTATTAAGCCTTGCCCGTCTGTAGGAGCCACACTTGCTATTTTGCTAGTCAGGGTGGGGAACGTTTTCAGCACCCGCCCACACCAGCACCAGGGAGCAGCCAAGCAAAGGCAATCGGGCCATCAAAGCAGAGCAACCAATAACTCCAAATGAACGCAAAAAGCCAAGCAGCGCAGCCACCCCTGGAGGTTGGGTACCACCGTGCCCATCTGAGGCCACCTCTCCCCATAGAGCCTGCAGGAACCGCCTGGGTATAAAAGAGAGGCGATGCCAGCCAGGCGCACCCTACAAGGGTTGCTCACCTTCCTTGCCCTGAACCCCTGGGCTTGACGGCCTTCAGGACAAGCTACCAGGCCCACTCTCTCTAGCTGGCTTGGTTGGCGCGTGGCTAGGAGGGGCACAAGAAGGGTCGACGTTGGTGCAGGAGGAAAAGCTTCATTGGTACCGGGGTTGCTATGGGAGGGAGGGGAGCACGCTCCGGCTGTCCACATTTTAGGAAAGGACCCACAGGAGTCCCAGAGTCTGGCTACTCTGAAGCCGGAGGTGACGCCCACACGCTGGCTTTGATCACGCTAGCGCATCAAAACCAACTGTGTAGTCATGGCAGCCCGGTGGTGACTCCACATACCTAGAGTCTCAGACAGGATTGTGTCAGCCAGAGCTAGCATGGATGTGACCATGCCAGTTAGAAAGTTACGCCTCCTGCTGCTCTGCATGTGTGCCCCTCGGCAGATGGAGCCTTTTTTAATGTAAGCTGTCCAAAAAACCGACATGAAATACATACATAAAAACATCCCCTTCGCATTCTCATTCCACTTACACCACTCTGCCAACAACCGCGGTGAGCGTTCATTGGAACGTGCCCCCTAGAGAGAGGTGCAAGGCGCAAAGATCAGATCCAGTAGCGAAAGTCTGGGGGTGTTCGCAGGGGGAGCAGGGAGGACTTGGTTCACCCCAGGAGAGAAACGGGCCTGCCACGAGGTCTAGACCTAGATCATCTCATCATCTGGAGGTCTCTGGAATGTTACAGAAAGAGCTATAGAAACATGTCCTAGAAAGAGTGAGAAACGCTCCCGTTTGATGCTTGCCTTGTATCATACGTTCAGAAAAAATGCAGACGGTCTGTATATGCTGGAATCAAAAAATAAGCCTGGGAAACTTTTCCACACACGAGCAACCCTCAAATATAATCAGCCACGTGGCCAAGCGGTATGATTTATATGAATCGGTTGTGCATTTTTAATAGATTAAATGAATAGTCAGCGTTCATAGCATTCCCAGGGGACTACCCAACAGGACAGGAGTCCAGCCCTACCCAAGGGAATCTTTAACCCTATAAAAAAGAAATCGGCTACTTGGGTTGAAAGTGAAATAGGCCAAGAGAATGTGATTAAGTGGAACTGAAAGCATTAGTTGCCAGGTTGAAACAGAGGGGTTGGTTTGTTGTTGGGTTGTTTTTTTAAAGTGTCAGAGGAATCTTCCCTAGATTCTGAAAATATAGACGGGAGATAATTGCATCGATATGGCACAAATTACTTTCAGGAGCATGAACCTGCTTTCTCTAGCCCTCCCGGACTGCAGATCTCAGCAGGAGAGTCCTCTCAAATCAAGTTAAACGTTATAGGCGACGATATTTACCTCCCCAAACTCGGCCTGAGCCTGTGACGTGCTGGTGCCCAGACTCTCAAACCGTATTTAGGTGTCTAACTCCCAATGAGCTCAATGGGCATGAGAGGCCTAAATTCTTTTGAGGATCTGGGCCTCGGGATCGTTAGCTCCCGATGGAGTAAATGGAACCTGCAACCTCAGATCCTGTTACAAACAACCTTAGCTCAGCACCCACAATTGGCACTGGGTTTTCCATTTCAAAAATCTGTCTCATGACAGCTACACACACTATCTCCACCTGGGGCACACATGCTTTGAATGGAGAGAATAGGTGTCAGCCAGAGCTGGTTGAAATGGTTTCATCAGAATATTTTTGCAGCCCAAAAAAAAAAAAAGGTTTTTTGAAACCATAGCAGATAAAAAGCTGTAAACTGAAAACTTTTTTGGTCACAATGTTTCACTGCTATTTTCTGGGTCAGTTAAATTCAGGTATGAAAACCATAAACCCAAGTATTTTTACCTGAAACTGGGAGGGGGGGGAAATTCACTGAAAACTATTTTAACCAATTTCTTGAGTGAAGTTTATTTAAAGTCCGCTCCGCCCACCTAAAAACCTGGCTTTTTAAAAAAACTAGCTCTAGTGTCAATAAACGTTTGGGGGTAATCTTTTTGAAGATTATCCTCCTAGCCTTTAAACTGTGTGCTTTAATAAATAACCATGCCACCTAGCTCGTAGTGTCCACAGATCTCAAAGCACATGCCACAGGAGGTCGGTATCATTCTATTCATTTTCCCCCTCTGTAAAGAGACCAGGATGGGAGGCAACAGGCCTAAGGACACCCACCACACCAGTTCAGAGACCGGACTAGAACCAAGGCCCCGAATGCCTGCCTGGTGCTCTCTCTGCATTACACAGTACAGCTTAGTTATTTTTCATCTTGCAGGCTGTCAGTCGCTGAAATCACTGGCAGACCAATTAAACTGCCCGGGCAGATTTCCCTGTCCATTTGCTTTCACGTTGTCTCCTGAGGGTATTTCCGAGCATATCCTTGTTGCTTTCAGCCTTGGTGAGAGGTTAGCCCCGCTCCTGAATCTTATCATTTTCACTAGGAAAGCCTGGCTGATTTCTTTCAGAAAGCTTGTGTTTAAAGCCATCTGCACAAGGCATTGCGTTACGTCACCCAGGTCTCTGGAATGAAGAGTGGCTTATTTAGTGTGATCTCAAATTAGGTTGGGCCCACTTATACCTTCTGAGTCCTCCCCCCAAGCATTGTCTCTCGATATCAGCTGGTTCTGTGATCTCTTCAGACCTCACAAGAGGAGGAGCCAGGACTCCTACTTGGGCGGATGACCGACAAAGCAAACTGAAGCGTGAGACCCTGTTGAGCCAACAGCGCGGGATGAGGTGGGACTAGGATTTACAACGGAGGACTTGACGGCATGCTGTAATTAAAGCTTAGATGGCGCTCATCTCTGGGGTGTCGATCCCATTGGGTGATCACCGTCCTTGCACGAGCGATTACATTCTGCCCTTTGAAAGCCCCCCTGCGGTTTCGGGTGCAAACGGTATTCGTCATTTCCGTTCTTCAGCACTCATGCAGTGTTGATAGGCGCCCCTAAATAGCTGTGGGTTTCCCCCTCAAAGGTGTACGCATTCCAGTGGCGGGCGGCTAGGTGGCGTGATCTCTGTAATTCCCTTAACTACCGACCGACTAGCTGTATGGGGAAGGTGTTCTCTCTGTTAAAAACAACAGAAAAAGATGACGTTCCGTCCAAAAGATGATGATCTGCCTGCTCTGTGAGGCCGTTAAACATCTCATGTTATTCAGAGCGGGATTTGTCCTCCAGTGCCCTGGGTTACATTCCCCCTCCCCCACTTTTGAGCGGTGGCCTACGTGGTAATTGTCTAGCTGGCGGCTGCCTTCCAGCCTAGAGGTGGCTGCATTTCAGTGGTAAAGCGATCCTGGGGTGCGGCTAGATTGTGAAGCGCTTTAGAATCTCTTGGGTAACTTCAAAGAAAGGATTCCCCTCAGAAAGGCTGGGAAATCTACACTTCTCCGCCTCTAAGTATTAATCTCCGCTTTTGCAAAGCCTTTCAGAAGGAAGTCGCCCCGGGAAATATCTATGGAGTGTTTCTGACCACTCATTCCTCATTGGTTTCCTTCCAAGCAGGACCAGGTGGTGTTTTAATGTTGCAGTCATTCACAGGGCAACCGAGACGCCCCCAAATGGACATACCACCAAGTAAGAAAATGGGCTGCTAACAGATTCATCCTCTCTGCGATCTGGGATGTAGACTATACAGATAGTAATGCAGGATCAGATTGCAAAGCCGTCAAGTATCAGATGATGCCTTCTAGAGATATCTCAGAGAGCGCCAGATAATGAAACTACAAAAATAAAGAAAGCGAAGGACACATTAGCTGCAAAGTTTAAATAGCACATTCCTCTCGTGACTTGTCCTGTCACTTTGGATCAGGGTTTTTTGGGTTTTTTTTCCAGATTTGTTCAATTTATAATAAACCACTAATATCCACAGTGCGAGCTGCCCATGATGGTGTCTCTTTTATAGCGTGCTGCATGCTAGAATACACTTTGAGGCTGAAGGTCTGTTTAAATGTCAAGGTTTTCAGCCACGCTTTTCTGAATAAAGTTACCTGGTTTTATTTCAAACAAGAAGTGAACCTCCGTTCCAAACACCCTTGAACTTCAGAAGTCAAGGGCCAAAGAATCTGGATCCTGGTGGTTTATAGCCTTCTGACGGGCTCCCAAAACCGCCCAGACTTTGAGGCCGTGAAATTCAAATCCAACTGTCCGATTCTGCTCACTTACCCAGGAGTTTTATATCAGTGTAACACCTCTGACTTCAGCACAGCACCCCTTGGTCTACTGCAGTATAAATCAGAGGAGGAGCAGGCCCTCCGGCTCTGAAATTGGGCCACTTTTTTGCTTTAGGCACATGTGCCTAACTCCCATTGATGTCATGGGGCAGGATGACTCCAAAGCAGGATTTGGCCTTATGAATTCTTTGGGGAAACAGCAAACAAAAGAAGCAGAGGTTCAGCCTGTAAATGGGCAGAGTCCCTACGCTGCTATTCTCCGCAGCACCCCTTCACCCACCCACACAGGATGATGATGGCCAACATTCGTCACCCGCTTCCTGGAGTTTTTCCTTTATTCTTAAATGACAAAACATAAAGCTTGCCCGAGTTAATGATTTCTAGAGCTTTCCTCGGAAGACGCTCTGTCCGCTCCCTAGCCCCCCCTCCACACTTTATTCCACTGAGTTGGGCTCAGTGAAACATACCTGGTCCTGCTGCCAGGGGGAGTCAGCAAAAGAGCCCGGCATCTCCTGGCATGATCCTAGAACTTGACGTCCTTCTACAAACCAATTAGAACGCCAGGTCCGGCAGCAAGGAGCAAATTGGAAAGACAAAGGGACAAAGGACCAGGTAGGCAAAGATATTAAGGCAGATCATAAAACACTGTTTGTGCCAAAAAGCAGTGCTGCTAATGTATTTAAAGTGTTGCTGTTGAAAACCATCAGGGGATTTCTATTCCAGGAGCAGTTTTAGAAGACATCTGCGGGTGACCTTAGGATGCTGCAATCCCTAAGGAAGTAGCTGCGGAGCAACTTGAAAAAGTCAAGTGCAATCATCAATCACTAAGGACTAGATGGCTTGCATCATTATCTGCTCATAGGCAAAGGGTGTGCAAAAATCTTCCTGGCCTTGTGTGGCTATGCAATGGCAACCCTTGCAAATACCCAGCTCTCTTCTTCTCCCTCTGGGGGGCAGGGAAAAGGCAGAGCTATGTCCCTTCCTATGCTCCTCCTGGACACACAGTGACACTTGTTTGCAAATCAGTCCATCTCCTTCAATCCAAGGGGTAAAGCAGACTGTGCCCCAGGGATAAGCAATCTCCAGAGTGCTGCTTCTGGGACAGGGCTGCCGTTTGGAAGACACAATCTAGCCTTAAGACAGGGCGGTGTTCATCGGGAGGGTCCGTAGGAAATAACATGTGACACGGCAGCGATACTGATGTTTACACGCCACGGTGCTGGCAGGGAAGTGCAATACATCCTTCCTGGTAGATCGGAAAGTTACTAACACGGTGCCGCTCTATAATCAAGGACCGAGTAATTCTGACCCTTAATAGCTCATGCAACTACACCAGCTAAGAGGAGTAATCAAACTCCATGCTGCAGGGCACCCAGGGTTCCGTAGGGCACAGCCCTGCAAATCTGCAGATATCCCCTTTAGATCCATGTCTGTGGATCGCAGATGCAAATTTTGTATCCGCGCAGGGCTCTACATATTGGGGGGATGGGGAGAGAGAGAATTTCTTCCTCCATTGCTCATGCACAGCGTTGTCCAGGTGCATTCTGGGTTATTTCTGAAGCACCTGGTACCGGCTGCTACCAGAGGCAGGACCTGTGGTCTGATCTATGAGGCGGTTCCAATGTTTGTGTTGGCCAAGAGTTTCACAAGTGGCTTGTGATTCTGAGCACCTCAATTTCCAGGAGGTCCGGACATCGGAACAGGGCCCGGTTTTCCGTAAGCGTTCAGCACCCACTCTCGGGAAATCAGGACGTTGCCAGATGCCCCAGCCGGGAACCCAAAATTCAATAGTCCCCTTTGAAGATCATGGCCATTATTCCTCACTAAGTCCTTTAACATTTTATTAGCTTTTTCAAAGAACCGTAACAAGCTTGGGTTTCCCCAGCAGGCACCATGCTGATCCGACCCTCCCGGGTGATAATTACCCAAGATGTGTATTATTCCACGCCTAATTAGCTTCCTCAGTTTCACTGCCACCAATTTGAAACTCAGCAGAGCCTGTAACTGCTGGGATCTCCTGGGACTTGCATTAGCAATTTCCCAACCTGCCGGGACACAGATCAGAGATGTGTCAACATTACTGCTATTTTACTTTTTACTTCAGACTCCCTCCATCTGGCATGGGTGATTTCCTGCAGTGAGAGTCTCAAGTGACTTCATGACTTCCTCTCCGAGTCGGTCTCAAAAAAGTTGTGAACTAGGAATTCCCCCAGCATCCTACAGTAAGGGGGGGGGGAATCTCACTTTTCTTCTTCCCATTCTATTTATTTGGCTGTGGAATGGAATGTGGGTAACACTAACCTAGCTTACAAGTAAGGGAAAGCACCTTACAATCTGCAGATAGAAGTCTTAGCCATCTTTCCCCTATCTAGTATCAATAAATTAATGCTAAATCCAACAGCTACTTACTGTGTTTATTCCCATCAGAAGAATTGTCGCTCAAGGAGCCCCTTAGAGACAGGCAACTGTGGGGGTGAGTGGTGGAATATTATCCGAGCAGTGGGCCCAAACACAAACAACATCCAAACAGGTTAATCATTCATTCCTGGTCACTCTAAACGTCCTAAGACCCTTGCTGCTGACGAGGGCCCTAGGGAATGCCGTGCTGTTAGTGCTGAGCGTGGCAGTTTGTTGCCTGAGAACGAAATCTGCTCCAATTCTCAATCCCCGTAGGTGCGCTCTGCAAAGGGCAGAACAGATCTGTCATAGCTACAGGGTGAAATGGAAAGTTGGTGTGATGGCATGCGGAAACCCTGGGGTACTGCCACTGAGCCCTCTGTCTGACCAGCTTGAGCTCCCTCACACACTGTGAGGCTATTGCAGGCCACAAATCCCTGCCAGGTGTTGCATTTCCACAGCGATCCACAGGCAGGGATCACACCCCGCTCGCTTAAACGAACGCTTTCCAGCCACTCACGAACCAACAACAGAGACGTTCCAGCTGGCTCCTCAGTCCAGGACCACACGGTCTACCCTAGTCAAAAAGCCTGACCCGTGGAGATGATTCTCCAGTTCTCCCTTCCATCAAAAAGTGGAAGGAACGTGCACCAGCTTTTGTTACTGAGCGGTTTGTCTAAACACTTCGCTTAAAGACACACAGGTTAAGATAAAACAGTAACCAAGTTTATTAACCACCGAGAAATAGAATCACTGAAACTCTAAGTGGTAAATGTAAAGAGATTAAAAGAAGTTAGACTGTGACCTTATATTTATTTCATTTGGTAAGTTGTGCACGCTAACAAGCTCTTGAATTAGCAATGCCTCACCCTTGTTAGCTGGTAAAAGCAGGTTCCTCAGTGCGGGCTGGGGAACCTTCCCTGCCTGGGACCCTCCTCTCCCCTTTCAAAGTCCTTTTGTCTTGCGGAGGACCCTTCATCGCTTGGTTCCACTCTCAATCAGCTGATGTCACACTCCCCCTTTTATAGTCTGTCTCAGCTTGCTAGAGCAGTCCATGCTTGTAATGTGGCGGCTGCTTCCCAGTGGTCAAGCAACCCCATTGCAAACACTGTCAACAATTCCCATTGTTCTTGAATGGGTGAGAGAGAGCCATTAACGCTGTCTGGCCACTATATGGTTGTGCCTGAAAGGCTGTTTGTGGGAGTTTCCCACCTTGCCACATGTTCTCGTAGCATTTACAACAATATTTTGTAACGTCGCAGACAGTCCAACAAGATATTAACGTTTAGCAGATCGAGACTCTTAAAATAATAGCACACAACGCGTCCCTTGTGTAGAACATATCATCATTACCTGACACCGGTGAATATGGAGTGTTGGTCTCAGACACAGGGTGTCACAATTAGCTGTCCGACGGATCGGAGCCACACCTGTTGCGGTGCGGCTTTTGCCGGAGCGTATATGGCATGGAAATTAACGATAGCCTTGCAGCTGAAACCTAGAGAGGGTGGCCTCGTGACCCCAGTAATAGGAGTGTGCCTCGGGACTCCAAGTTGGATCCAGAACACACTGAGTTCAGTAGAACGGCTGCCAGTGGCTTCAGCAGGTATTGATTGGATCAAGTCTTAGCTTGACGGGACTTGCATTCTTTAAGTTAATCTCTCCATAAGTAACTGCAGGGTCAAGACTACTGTTGGCTCTTTCTGTGACCTAGGGCAGGTCACATCACCTCTGTTCCTCACAGGGGGTTGCCAGGTGGCACCAAAGGCAGAATTTGACCCCTCCGTTCACCAAACAACATTTTCCCATGGAAAGCTTTCATTGAAATTTTTACCTTTTCAACAGGAACAGAAGATGTTAGAGTCGTTCTGAATTTTCATTTCTTTTTTGTTTTCATTAACCCCCCAAAAGTTTCAGATTTCAACCTCACCCTCCCTTTGGCCACTAAAGTCCATGGCTATAGGGAAAAGGAGGAACATGAAAATAAAAAAATGTAGCATCATGTATTCTACTGTGGTCAGTGGCCAAAAAAAAAAGAAAGGGGGGGGGGGCGCTGTGTGTGTGTGTGGGGGGAACCATTTAGAATTTTGAAATAAGATCATTTTTGGAGACTGAATCAAAACAAAAGGGTGTTTAGTTTTGTGGTGAAATCCTCCCACCGAAAAAGCTTCCTTTAAAAGTTTTTCATTTAAACATTTTCACTCACAAAGCCAAAAACGGGGTTTCCCATCAGTTGTAGTGAATGGACATTTATTAGTTTGGATGTATGAATTACATTTAGACCAAGGAAGGCTATCCCAAAGAACCCTAGAAACGCGCAGGGCAGCCTGAGGGTAATTTTCATCCTACGGGCATATCAGCTTCAAACGACGAGCCAAGACGATGTTTTAAGAAAACTCGCCTTCCTATTGTCCCAGTTTAGCTTGGAAAAAACAAGCTCTTTATGCGACATTGAGAAAAATATGTTACTTCTCTTCATATAAATTGATCATTTATCCATCACAAGCCAATATAAAACTTTTTAACAGGTAATTGGGTTCCAGAACTCCTGGGTTCAATTCCTGAAGCTGCCTTTAATTTACTGTGTGACCTAGGAAGTAATTTAAAGGGACTATGTGAGGATAAAAATTGCTAGATTGGAAGCTAAAGAGGAATTAAATGTGATTTCAGGTCCTACACCTGTGCTGGAGCATTTTTTGTAATTTTTGCAATCACATTCTTTTAAAAGAATAAGACCCAAACAAACAGGGAAACTAGTGACTGATAAGCATATGCATACACATGTAGAATAGGGCTAATTTCATACATGTTTGCAAACATCAGAAGTGCTATTTCTATAAGATTACTAAGTTAAACAGGCCCTGATCCTGCCATGAGAGACATAACAGACTGTCACAGGGAAACCAACTATATGTGAAGCGCTGTTAGAGGTACAAATTAAACAAACTGAAAAATAAGAGGAAGATTGTTTTGTGTGATCTTTTAGATAGAGCTGATCAAAAACATGAAGTTGAAACGGTTTTTGCCCCCATCAGAACTGGGTTTTTTTCCCCAAAAAGAATCATTGCAAATGAAATTCCCATGCAAAACATTTTTTGCTTTTTCCCAGTTTTTTTCCTAAATAAAAGTGTTTTTGGGGGGGAAAAATTTACTGTGGGCTTCTACCCACTTTCCAATACTTTGCTATTGTTTTCCAAAGTATGGAAAATGGGAAAAACTTCACTTTTTGTAACCTTTAATTAATGTGGTTAATTGGGAAGAGGTGTTTTCCCACACACTTGGACCATTCAAATTTTACTAGTTTGACGAAAGTAAAAAAGTGTATTGTCCCCAGTTTCCATATTTTTCCACCTTCCCCTTCCCTTGTTCCAGTGGGAAAATGAGACAGCATTTGAGGGGAAAAAACAAAGGAGAAGGGATCTAAAGTTTGTAAATTTATTTGAAAGATTTGAAAATAAACATTTGAAGTCAAAGCAAAATGATTACAGTCACAATGCAGATTTTCATTTCAAAAGCAAGCGAAAAACCTGTCATTTTGTTTAACTTACCACAAAAAATTTCCAAACTATTTTTTTATTTGCAAAACTTGGAATGGGGTTAGTTTTCTCCGTGAAAAATATCCCATATTTCAATCAGCTCTACGTCTAGATATTGGGATCTTAGGTTTATTTGTAACACTCGGAGAATAAAGAATATTTAAACATAAAGGTGATTTTCAAGTTAAGGATGACAATTTAACTTCAGTTTAGGCATCTGAAGAAAAAAAAATGCCAGCATAACACTTATCTGCTCTGCTGATTTATTAAGGGAGACTTATAATGTGTAAAGTGCTTTGTTACTGCAATTTCATCAAAGGAGTTTGAAGTGTGGTGTTGTTATTCCCGGTTGAAATAAGGTTTGCAAAAATTACAGCAGCTGCATGGAATGTGTGTCAATTACCACTGAGTGTCATTAACCACTGGAGCAGTTGATGAAGGGTTTTGGTTGATTCTCCATCATTGGCAATTTTAAACGGAAGATGGGGTGTTTTTTAAGAGAGAGACACTCTATGAACTATTTGGGGGAAGTTTCCTGGCCTGTGTTATACAGGAAATCAGACTAGAGGATCACAAAGGTCCCTTTTGGCCCCGGGGCCTAGGAATAACTTCTCCCCTGTGTTTTGTGTAGCTGCCAAAAAGAGGTTTAAAAGTCTCTGCAGGAGTAACTGTGTTCCTTTGCTAATGGGCAGGAATTTGCTCAGTCGGTCAAATGTTTGCTCCGTATGACAAATGCAGCTAGTGGGTATTTGGTGTACCATTTTCTTCAGAGAGACGCAGAAACGTCAGTATATAAATGCCCTGGGATTTGCATTTGTAACCTTGGCCAAACATTGGTAATTTGTAACAGCATGCAATTATTGCAATTATTATTTGCACCAAGTGGACTGTTAAAAGTGGCTTCTGTCCCATGACGTAAGAGGTCCCCTATCAATAGTAAGCTACTGGCATGTAGCTTACTATTAAACCTGAACTTGGATGTGGGGTAACCGAATTAGAACAGTCCTTTTAAAGTAGGACCCAAGTGTGTGGCTTTGTCCCACACAGAGGTGGACTTTACCATGCTTAGAAAAAGGCTTTCAACTGGAGTGCACCGGTAGAAATAGAGATTGAATAATTTCTCTTGGGCTTTGCCGACATGCTGCTTATTGTCTTCGCGCCAGTCAGTCCTCTCTGAGCCCTAACGTGATTACTGGGCGGGGGCAGTGACTGGAGATTTGGTCCCATTGTATTCTGATGAGATGGAACGGAACCACCGCTGGAGGCGAAAGATGGCCATCTGGGTAGGGTGCGCACCTCAGACCTGGATTCAGTTCCCTGATGTGCCACAGGCTTCCTGTGGGACCTTGGACAAGTTCCGTTCTCTGCCTTGACTTCTCATCTGTACAGTGAGGTATCAGCATTTCTCTACCTCAGCGGGATTGTGACGGTAAATACAGCGGAGATGATGTGAGGTTCTCAGATATGATGGTAATGGCGGCGATATAAGCACCATAGACAGGTACCCGCTTTTAGAGAGTTGCCTTTGTTCAGAGTCAGTTCTGGAAATGTTGACCCAGCTGGGTTTGGCCGTCCCATTCCTGGGCAGCGTGGAGAGATGGGATAGTTCTTTCTAGTAAGATTGATGGTGTGACACGAACAAAAGGAAAGTTCAGTCGTCCTCTCCGGACTTTTCCCTGGAAGGAAGCCAACTTTGCCCTTGAACGGGCAACGTGAGACTTCATAACCGGAAGCCCGGGTACGCTTCCACTGATGTCCCAACCGCCACTGACCTGAAATTCATTGGACTTTCCAGCCTCAAAATGCTTTTCCACCACTGTTAACTAGGCAATTAATTATGCCCTCTCTACAGATCAGGAGACAGGCAGTGAAATCAGGCAGTTGACTCATGACAACTAAAGAAGGAAGAACCCCGAGGGGTCCTGTCTCCTGATCCTGGCTTCAGGCTCGATATCACACTTCTCCGAACTGTCGTCCATTGCGTGATTCACCGGCTCACTGTGTTGGGCTCTTTTTTTACCTTTGCTTCTGAGAAAGGGCTGGTAGGATGCCAGGATGAGAGGAAATTGGTCCAACGGTTAGAGCGCCAGCCTGGCCTGTGCAAGACCTGTGTTTGATTCCTGATTGGCTACCAGCTTCCTCTGTGACCCTGGCAGAGGCGCTTCGGCTCCGATTACCAAAGGAACATTGGCGCCTAGAAAAATCACCGGGCTTCACAGAGCCTGAGTTAGGGCTGGCTTTGTGTGAAACCTGTTCCAAGGTGCCTGAGATGTCAGGGAGAGGGGTGTGCACTATGCCCCTGCCCTGAGGGCATGCCTACACTGCAATTAGGCAGCCATGGCTGGTCTGTGGGCTTGGTCTAAGGGGCTATTTAGTTGCAGTGTAGTTGTTTGGGCTCACTCTGGAGCCCAGCTCCTAGGGCCCTGCGAGGTAGGGTGACCAGATGTCCTGATTTTATAGAGACAGTTCTAATATTTGGGGCTTTTCCTTATAGGAGCCTAATACCTCCCCCCCCCCCCAGCTCCTGTCCCGATTTTTCACCCTTGGTCACCCTAAGCGGGAGGGTCCCCGAACTTGGGGTGCAGCCCAAGCCCGAATAGCTACACTGCAATTAAACAGCCCCGCTGCCCGAGCCCTGCTTAGCTGGCATGGGCCAGCCAAGGATGCATAATTGCAGCGTAGACCGAACCTGAGAGTTGGGTGCCTAAGTCGGGCTTCAGGGAGGCACCTCCCTCTGCCTGGGTTCTCGGCGGCAAACCTTCACCGAGTGAGGTGCCTGCCCTGTTTTGTGAAGCCCAGGAGGAGGAGCAGCTCCCCTTTAGTCCCGTGGCTAAGCTACTCACGGGGGATGGGGGAAACTGCAGTTCGAGACCCACCTCCAGTTGAGGGGGGAGAAGAGATTTGCACTGGGATCTGCCAGGTCTCAGGTGAGAGCCCTAACCGCTGGGTTTTGGGATAGTCTAATGCGGGGCTCCCACCCTCGGCCTCTCCTCCGTGGAACAGCATCAGCAGGAGAGCTAATTCGAAAGAGTCTTTGGAACAGGGAGACTGGGTTCTCCAGAGCCTGGGGGGGTGCCCCTCCCACCAGGATACAGAGCCCTCCTCAGATGATTAGGCACCTAGCTGCATCTGTAGGCATCTTAAAAACTCTGCATCCAGAAGCCTTAGCCTGTGGGACCACCCCAGCTTACGTCGACCGACACCGATGTACACTTTGTGAAGTGAAGGATAGCCGGCACTCACCCAGAAGGTAAGTCCCAGCCAGTCTTTACGCAGAGTTTCATTTGCAGAGGAGCCCCAGGAAGCTAGTTACATGGCACCAGTTTGCCGGCCAAGCAGGAAGCGGTTCTGCGAGCCAGTGAGAGCTAGAAGCGCAGATCGCGTGTGACAGAAGGCAGCCGAAGGACGAGGAGCGTTTGCTTTGGCCTCCTTAGCTCCGTAAATGATTGCACCTCTCCTCCTTCCACAAACGTGCGCTCGGCGCACTCGTTCATGAAACGGTGAGTGCCGGCAAGCTGCCGTTCAGGTCTGCTTCTCATCGCTGAACCATGCTAAATAAAAGGCTGTTCACAAAATAAGCCAGCAGGGGTCACGGGTCAAAGGTGGGCAGGGCAGAGTGCATGAGAACTTCCCGCAGCACAGGGAAAACACTTTTAATAGAACAAACCTGGCTCCTGGAACAAGCAGGAAGGCAGAAGAAACTGCTTTTTCAGCAGCCACCAGCAGGCCTTTAGGAGAGCAATTATTAGCATTTGTTAATAATAAGCACAGCCCTTTGACTCTGTAAAGCCCAACATGCTTTAGGATGATGGTTAAGCGTTAACACGGGGGGAATCGCATGGGCAAGCTTCAGTGAGTATTTGTTGGCCTATTTAAGGGATTTTGCTTCGTCACGTCCCCTGTGCCTCAGTTTCCCCCTCTGTAAAATGGCACTGACCTCCTTTGTAAGCACCTGGTGGTCTACTGATGAACAGCACTGTACAAGTGGGAGTGCTTATTGCTCTTGATCACTGTCTGTGCCACTGTTAGTTCACATTTGCAGACGATGGAAAAAAAAATCAGATTGCATTGGCAGCTGTGGTTTGTGGAAGGCCAATTCAAAAGCGTGACCCTTTGTGGCAGTGAGTTGTAGCGACCAGATTTGATGTAGCACTTTTCATCAGAGAGTCTCAAGCACTTTGCCATCCTTTGTAATCTCATTATCCCCATTTTATTGATGGGGAAAGTGAGGCACAGGGCAGGGACGTGACTTGCCCAAGGTCATGAATCAGGTCAGTGGCAGAGACAGAAACAGAGCGTAGGGATCCTGAGTCCCAGAGAGCGCTCGGTCCGTTAGGAGGGATTGAATTTTAAGTTCACCCCCATAAATCTTGGTGCCAGAAGGTTTTTGGGCCCAGTCAGGGAAGAGAATATACCAGGTGATTCTCTGAAAGGATTGAGCGGGAGCTTTTGAAATCTAGGCCGTCGGTGCATATTTAATTGGACCAATCACAATTAACCCAAAGGATTTTGGATGAATTAGGATAAGCAGTGCCTCATTTAAATACGGCTTCTTGTAACTGATTCCCCATTCTCTCAAAGGTTGGGGATGTCCCTCCCCCGAGTTTCGTTATGAAAAGAAACCAGAAAAGGTACAGCTGGGATTTCGGTAGCCGATCAGCGGGGCAGCTCATCGGAACGTTACGGCAGCTCTTTCTGTACACGGCCTGAAAGAAACGTCATAAGCCCAGTACGGTACGTGTGGCAATAAAAAAAAAAAAAACCTCTCAAGTGATTTCGGCTTTAGCCCCTTTTCCTGGGACAGCTACATCAACTCTCTGGTTAAGCAGGCAGTTGAATTATGAGTGGAAATGGGGCCTTTTGTTTCTCTTTCACAGAATGAGATAAAGACGCCCAGCCATGCCTCAAAAACCTCACCGCTCTAATGCCCGGTTTTATGGCTTTCCTCATAAATCTGCAAGGTGACTCGATTTACAGTCACCATTCCGTTTCCCAGGCCCAGCTTTCTTCCCATGTATTGCTCCAAACCCCTGAATAGAGCTGGGTGGGAAATGGGTTTCCTGCCCTGTGAAAATTTTTCCCATCCCAAATCAGGGCAAAGTCAAAATCTCAAAAATGGTCACAAGCCACCAGCCTCTCAAATAACCTGTTTAGGTCAACTGAAACATTTGGTTTTGAAATTTTCAAGACATTCCAGTAGAAATAAATGGTCAACATTGAAACCAGGGTGGGTTTTTTTAACTATACACAGCTTAACATCCTACCTGGAAAGTTGTTTCAAACCAGAAAACTGGCCTTTTTTGTTTCCACGTGGACACCTTGACAATTTCAAGGTTTTTGGCACCTTTTCTTTCCGGTCAGAAAGGTGGTTTAAGCCAACCTGCTCCTGGCCAGGGTCGTGTTTTCAATGGCATGGCGGTTTCCAGTGAAAACCATTGGCGGGGAAATTCTCAGCTGAGTATCCCAGGTTCTGGGCTTCCCCGCTCACACAGATGGTGTCGTTACTCGGACCGTGGACGGCCATGCCTGTATCTTCGAGAGGAGCTGCAAAGAGCCGTCCCCATTCATGCTTCCCAGCGGGTGGCTAGTCGCATCCCAACCCTTGTGCGCCCCGAGCGCACCTCCTGGGAAGGTCTAGCACGCGGGCAGGGCTAGGCTACGCCATGGCTCCGTTCTCCTTCCCCTCTGCCCAGCGGAGCTCAACCGTCACGTGGAAAGCAGAGCATGGTGCGGCCGCTTAATAAGCCCCATAGGTCCTCACTGGCCTGTCTGCCTCCTCCTCAATGCACCTGGGGAATTTGGTCCAAGTAAGAGAGGATGGTTTGAGGGCCTGGTCCCCGTTCAGTGGGATTCTTGTGTGTGGTGGGATGCGGATGGGTTAGGGAGCTGGTTTCTGCTTTTAAATCAAGACTCCAGACGTGTGTTTCTTCTCTGAGGTTTAGTCTCTTGAGAGCAGCCTGCGGGTTCCAAAACCATGAGTCAGGTCCATGAAATCATGCGAAGTTTTTAAAAAAAACATAGCCCCTCTCCCGCAAGGCTCAAACAGATTGTGATAGAGCCCAAATTTTCCAGCTGTACTGTAACCATAAGGACTAGAAATTTACTCTCTTTAAGAGAATGCTGAGACTCTCATAATCACATGACTCCTGGGGCTGGAGTTTTAAGAATAGCCCCAAATATTGCCGTTTTATTGTGACTCTCGCAAGAGGTGGCGACACTCTGATGGCATTTGGAGGTTTGTGGCGTGTCATGACAACTTGTGATGAGACCGGAGTCACCAGATGAGCGTGTGGGTCGTTGAACAACTCAAGGTCTGCTAGGCGGGGTCACTGGACGAACATATCCCGAATCTTCACACTGCACCTGGGAGCCTCCTGATCTGCATAGACAGACACCTTAGCTCTGCTCAAGATAGCACCGAATAGCCGCGGGTCCATGCTCATGTGGCTAGCTGATGCATCTGGTGGAATTGAGGTGTATAAACACGCCAGAGGGAAATAACAAAAGCACCTTTGGCTTTATCGAAAGCCTTGGAACCACCATCCAAGTTTTCCCCCATTGTGGGGGTACTGAATCGGGGCAGGAGTTTGACGAGGGGCTAGCTGTAGTCCTACACAGCAGCAATGACACATCTTTTCTATCTTGTTCTCCTCCTCAACCCTGGGCATCAGCAAACTGCAGAAACGGTGTGTTTTCAGCCTGAAACAGAAAAGCTTTCAGTTACGGCTAAAGAATTGTGGCCTTACAAGGTTCATCAGAAAACTGAAAGCATCTGAAGAAAGCAGGCCTTTCTGCAGAAGGGTGTTGGGTCAAAAAACAAGCTTTTTCCACAATAAAGGTTTCGCAAGCCCTCGTTAAGAGCCCGTCTTCTCCCACGCTAGTCACTCCACTGACGTTCCTGTCCAGCACGAACTCAGTTTTTATGACAAGACAAGCTTAGAATTCTGTATTCAGGGGTGTCGCAAAGGGGGAAGGCTGAACAGAAAAGACACATATAGCTTCGAGGACCTAAGATCTAGTTGCTGCACTAAATATCCCTCGGTAATACATGCAAAGGTAGGAAAACCACAGAAAAGTTACGTCAGTGGCACTCATTCTAACTAAGATCTTGTCTCCGACGCCAACCGATGTTGGTTCAATAAACCAGTGCTGGCAGACCGGGCCGCGTCAGAGTGTAGTGAGGCCAATGCATTTGTGTCTTAGTACAGATCGAAGCGATTGCTAAATGTATTGGGTGTTGAAACTTCATGAAAACTAGTGGAATGTTACTTGCATTGTTTTCACTTAACCGTAGCCTATTTTAGTGCAAGAGCAAAGATGTACATTGCGAATGCAACTACATAACCCATCCAATGCGACGGAAGCTTTGTGAAACGCAAAGGAAGAAAAGGCTAAATTCAAAGCAAGTGGCCATCGTGTGCGATGACAGGAGGTCAGCGATTCTAAGTGCGTCCCTCACTCGCCGTCATCAAAGGAAAAGCCCCACGCTTGTTTTGTGTGAGATGACGTTATAAATATGGATGCAAGGAAAGATCCTTCATCTCTGGACTGTTTGGACTCTTGCAGGGAAGCGTGCCAGTTGCAAAGCAGAGCTCTCCAAAGACAATCGGGGAACCCTGAAAGGCTTTTGGAAAACTGACAGTTTGCTACATCACTGTTACCATTTGGAATTACAGATGCACTCACCTGTTGACATATTTCACCTACTTTAACCCCTCAATAACTCTCCTTTTCTTAGTAAACTAACTAAAGGTTCATTAGCTATCGAATCGGCTGCCCGTGTTGTCTTGGGTGTAAGCTCTGGGGTACCAACTGATCTAGGCTAAGTGACTGGGGCTCTCGGGACTGAGAGCAACCCGATGTGATGTGATTTTCGGTTTACGTGACCCTTTATCACAAAGTTCAGTTTGTCTCAGCGGGTGGCGAGATAAACTGGAGAGTCGAAGGGACTGTCTGTGACTCCATGGCAAGCCTGATACAGTGACCCAGGAGTTCACATTTGTCACCGGCTTAGTGATGTCTAATTACAGAACGCACCACGAGCTGGGGTATCCGCCCTGTTCTCTGACAGTCTGCCCTAAGGTTGGCGCACTCAGTTGTGAGCCACTCCAGACGGCATGACAGGTCCATGGAGGGGCTCGGTTTTGTTACGAAGTCTTTGACCTCAGTGGAGTTGATCTATTTCTGATTTACTTTGGTCTATGTGACTACACAGGTGCAAGCAGGAGCCGAACAGAGCCTCTTGCTGTATTATATGCTGGATCTCGAACATCTAGTCTGTGAACCTTTATGCATAAGCAAGGGGGGCTTCTACCCATCTCTGCCGCTAGAAACAGAGCTCTGTCGAGCCCTGGAAAGAATCCCAAAAAGGTTAATGTAGCGCATTCCCGCTGACCTGCTACAGAATTAGATGGCACAGGATGGAGAGAGCCGGGCGTGCTAGCTCTCATGGCTGACTGACCGGAAAGTAAGGAAACAAGCGGAGACAGACAGCTAGGGGACAGCGAGGAGACAGGAACCAGTTCAGCACAAATGCAGGAACCACCGTTTCAGTGCAAGACAAAGGTAACTTGAAAAGCTGCTTCAGCCTCCTGAGTGTGAGTAAGGGCTTTACTGGGAGAGATCCCTGGGGGAAACCAGCACGCGTGTTGGAGCGAACGCGCTACAAATAAAGCTGGACGTTGCCCCAGTTTGGGGAGGGAGCCTTAGTCTTCAGGGTTTGTTGATAGGCAAGATGGCTCCAACTTTGGGTACCTGCGGCTTTGGAAAGTTTGGAAGTGACTTAGGTGCCTCCACCAGCTCGTAACAGATCTCCCCAAAACTGGGCAAATCCACCCACAGAGCCACTGGGGAGTTCTGCCTGGCCACAGGAGGTTTTTGCTCAGTGCATACGGATGATATTATTTCACTGTGCCCTGGACAATGCAAGTGCTAACACGAGCCTGCTGCTCACCCAGGTTTTCACAACTGCACTCAGCACTGCCCGTGTGGAGGGCACGCCGAGCTCCACCTTACAACGTTAGAAGTTTTCCCCCAGGAAGGAGGGCTGATGGAAAATTTTCTATCCATCCTCAACTGTAAAGGAAGATTAGGTTACGATAAAAATGTCGAACCATCAAAAGGAAGATTAGGTTTTTCTACGAAAGGACTTTTCACGAAGAGTGTCTGCTTTCTGTGGAAAACGGTGACTTTGTTGAAAACGAAGTGACCCCACAAAAATGGAAAAGTTGTCCGTTTTTAGCTGAAGAACCAAAACGTTCGAGTCAAAAGTGTCACCGCACCGCCTATTGGGTGTTGCAGCTCAGGGGCCTCGTGGTACACCGTGGCAGCTCCGCAGAAGGGGAGACTGTGGCGTATCATGGGAGAGACAGTCCAGCGAGAAAGCCCATAGTAAAGGAGAACGAGGAACGAGGCTCCAAAACCTCCACTCCTCTGAGATACCGCACCGGGATTGCCGAAGCAAAAGGAAACTTTCATTTCCCTCTGAAAAATGTTGGATTTTGACTTCTCTGAAAAGTCACCATGATCTGTAGAGAAAGAGAAAACGTTTTCTGACCAGTTCTAGTTTAAAGGCCCCACGGTCCCACTTCTGTAGCAGTAGCAGATTAAAGCGCTCAGACAGGACTGTCACAGATTCCTGTCACTGAAGGAAACATGAGCAAAAACAACTGCATCTCTTCCGTCGCCGTTGGTTTCCATCATGCGCTTGACAGCATTTGGTGTCTAGTCCCTGTCACCATTTCCCCGCTTCGGTCACGAAGGTGCCGGTCTTCCAGAGACTCACCACGTGGTTAACTGTGCCCAGGAGGGATCGCAGTGAAAGCAATGGGAGCGCTCCTCTGCAAAAGCCATGCCCAACAGTTCTGCAGGATCTGGACCGTCACTAATCCGCTTACTCTGGTTTTGTGGGACACTGTGATTGTAAAACCAGGAAAGTAGAAGGGGGAGGCAGGAGCTCCCGTAGGACCTGAAACTGTTTGAAATCGCATTACTTTCAAAACATGAATTTTAAATTCCTTTAATTGGCGTTTTGAAAGCTTGCACCCTAGGGAGAATTTCAGCCACAGAAGTCCTTAATTAGGACCTGATTCGGTCCTTCTTACCCACACAAAATGCCCACTGTTCTCAGTGAGAGTTGTGCCTGAAGAAGGACTAAATAAGGACTCTGTGGATCAGGGCCAAAGGCTTTTAGGCTCCCGAGTGCCTTGGAGGATCTAGGCCTCTGGGATTACACTGCTGTGTATCTCCCATGTGCTATTACTATACGGCGATGTTGCCGACTTTCCACAGCGAGGTGCGAAGGGGAGGATGCGTGGCAAATGCCACCTAGTGGGGAGGGAGGGTGGAGCAGGGTGCCCTCTTCCCGGGCATTACCCTTTCTCGCCGTACCGCCACCCTGTAGAGGTCTGTCCTTTTAGCAACTCCGCCCGCCGGGTCCCGTGTTCAAGTCTAGCCCTTTCGGGGGGCACATGAGAGTTCAATGATGGGGAAGTCTTCAGAAGGCAGCAAGGGCTCCAGGACTTCCCCCTTGGGTCAGGGGGCCTGGACTCTTGTCCCTTCAGGGTCTTTCCCGACTAGGTGGCCCATGAAGGGACAGGCTTCTGTCATTGGCCTCTCTTCAGGGGATGGTAGGGGAGCTCGGGGTCCACCCTCTCCACCGGGCTTCAATGCTGCAAATGTGCAGCATTGAAGAGTTAAACCTCTTCTCACCAGGGCCCGCTTGCCTCCCAGGGCCCAGGAAATAACTGAACACAAAAAGAAAGTTTCGGACCTTCAAAAAGTCACCAGGTCCCTCCCGTGCTCAGGTCAGCATCACCGGACCTCCGCCAGGAGGAACTTCTGCACATCTCCTTCCCGGCAGCTCAAAGCACGGGTCAGCTCACCTCCCCTGCCGGCCTGCCGTGGAGCACCTCTGCTTTCCTTTTTGTGCTTCTCCCCCAGCACGTGCAGGCTTTGCAAGTGCGGTGGGGCGGGGCCTCCTAGCCCCAGAGCCACTCCTGAACCCTTTCTTCTCCAGGGCGGGGTTTGCATTGTGCAAGTGGCAGATTGACGTCATATTGCCCCCGGTTTAGCTGCCTGCTGAGCGTAAATGTCAAGTTTCATGCAGTGTGCCGGAGCCTGACAATTCTCCCCTTTACGCTGCAGAGTAACGCTGTTTGTACAGGCCGCAGAACCTCGCGCAGTGGGTCGCCGGTGTCCCGGCACTGCTTGCAATACTAGTCATTTGGTTGAAATCGGTAGCGTCCCATTGATGTAAAGTCAGCGATCAGGGTGTTTGCTTCCAGCAGGGAACCTAGTGGGCCTGGTTCAACGCTGCACTATTCCGTTTGCAGGCCAGTTTAACAATTAGTCAGCACTGGCATAAACCTGGAGGGAAGCAGAGGAAAACCAAGCCTAGGACCTGCACTGAGAAATGAAGGGTTTTTTTTTTTACCCTGGAACAAAATGAACATTTTCACCCATTTCCCCTTTGTAAAAAGTCATTTTGACCCTCTTACTCCCCCAGGCAGAACAGCTTGTTAACGTTTGAAACGGCGTCAGAAAGGAATTTATGGAGCTGGATAACGAGAAGCCGTGGGTAAGGTTTTCTGAGCAATTCACTGCAAGAAGCATGACGACTCTGCAAGGAAATGCACACAGCCTCTCTTAAAAATGGTCTACAGAATGATCTGTAACCGCTTCTGTCACTTTCCTATGAGTAGAAGCAGCTTTCCAGATTGAAATATCCTAACCATGTTATTTTTACAAATACCACACGGGATTGCACTAAAATATAGACTACACCAATTGATGCCAAATTATACTGTTTACTCTGAATCTGTTTTATGCAAGTGTTAAACTAACTGGTCCTTTTCTTTTTTTACACTCATACAACTGGAATACATGCAGGACTCGTTTCATGGAGTAAAAATTCACCCCTGGCTACAACCCTGAACATCAAGTTTCAGCTTGAATTTTTATGGCAAATTAAATCCTGAGACCTTTGGGTGAAAGACTGGCCCCAATGAAGTCAGTGGGAGTTTTGCCTTGAACTTGGGCAGAGGCAGGATTTCACACTGGATCTATGCTGGAGATGCTACAATAACCTGAACTTTACCTAACACTTTAGTATCTAAGCACCTCTGTTGTAGACTGGTGCAAGTAATTTATCGTAGATGGATATATTTATTATCTGTATTATCATAGGATGTAGGATCCTCGGTGATGGACCAGCCCCCTAAACAGTCGCTAGATTGCCTGCCTACCTACTTGTCTGTCTCCTGTATAAAATAACTTGAGGAATATTTATCTCTGATCAACTCCAGTGATGTCAACACTGTTACATTAGGAATTAATTTAGACCCGTAAATGTCTACATCTCTGTGTCTGAAGATGCAACGGAGCTATGACAATTCACAGCAGCTAAGGAGCTGGCCCTCTGTGGGTATGAATAATTAAAACGTCCTTATGTATATCCATTACAAATGGCTGAGGTGCACAGCTACTCCAAGGAAGGTGCAGTTTAAGAGCTAGCTAGCTATAAATAAAAGTGTGTACTTTCCGTATGAAGCTGAACTGGGTGAAAATTGCTGGTTTTGCTTGTGATCTTTGAAAACTGAGAGCACAATCAAAGAGAGGCAGCAAATCATTTGGGAAAATGCCTTGGAAGCCAGAATGTCTGAAGTTTAGATTTAAATAGGACCAAAGACTCAGAAATGAGGGGGTGAGTTCCAAGAAGCTGGGGCAACGTGTCAGGCCCCCAACATATCTCAGTTCTGATCTAATGGGCACAGGGCCAGATAAATGCATAGGCACGCTAAGGTCCCCGACTCCTGCAGTCAGGCGATAACCTCAGAATCTTGGTTTCATTCTTTGTCTAAAAAATGATGGCTCTAGGGCTCAGGGTTGGGAAGGAAAGCTTGAAAACATGACCCATATGTCACTGACACTGCGACGTATGCCTGAGTCTGCAGAGCGCCTCAAACAATAGTGTGGGAGGAGTGAACTGTTGCATTCAACTTAGTGCCGTGGGCGGGTCCCTGCTGACACCGTAGCAAGAAACCCCTTGGGGGCAGGTGTTGTTATTACTGTTAAATGGTAGGTTTTCGTACTGGGGGCCTGAAGTAAGAGCTCTAACGTCACATTTGGATGCCTAAAGAGATGAGAATGGCCTTTAATTCAAAGGCGCTGAGAGTCCTTCACCAGTGTCAAAGTCACTAAACCCCGGTCTACACTACAGAGTTGGGGTGACGCAAAGCCGCTTACATCGACCTAACTCGGTAAGTGTCAACACTAAAATGTCACTCCCGCCGACGTAACTGGCTCGCTACACTGACTTTGACTCTACTGCCCTCGTGGAGGTGGAGTTACCATGTCGATGTAGTTAGGTCGACGCCGTGTAGACGCTGTGTTGCTTAAATTGCCTGTTGCTGGCTTTCAGAAGCCGTCTCACAAGGCTCCAGATTGACAGTACAATCGATAGAAGCGCTCCTGGTGCAGCGCCGACACAAGAAGCAAAGTGTAGACATGCACAAGCGGCGTAACTAAGTCAGCCTAACTTACGTCGGCATACGGCTGCCCAAGTAATTTTGTAGTGTAGACACGCCCTAAGTGTTGAGGAAACAGACCAAAGCTGCTAAATCCAGCCCCCAGCTGCTGCCAATGGGGTTGGTTCTGTCAGGAGCTACATCTAAGAGACCTCCTTGACTCCACTGGGAGTTCAAGGAAGCCAACAGCACATTGTGGAAGGAGGCCCAAAGTTTGGGCAGGTCGCTGTTGACATTGAAGGCCTGGTTTTGACTGACCTTGCTTGGTTCTCTAGGCGGGCAGCAGTTCAGGAGCAGGAGATGTTCTCATGTCTCCCTGTTCTGAGTGGAAACGGGATGGAAGAAAAGAGTCCTGATTGTTCCCCTGTATGAAACATTACCCACTTGCCCAAGGTCATTCATGAATTCGGTGGGAGAGTCAAGAATGGAAGCCTCATCCACAAGCCAGCGCTGAACCGCGAGACCAACCGTCCTCTCGTACTGCCATGGCAATACTGAGGAAGTCCAGGAATGCAAATACTTCAGAGACTTAGGAACGTTCTTAACTTCAAGCAAGTGAGCGGTCCTATTGACTCCAATGACTCCAGACCCGATGGGCGAAGGTTTTTAGGTGCCTATGTCTCATTGGGAGTGAGTCTGGCCTCCTGTGTGCAGTGGCACATGTGCAGAAGCCTTCGTAGGATCGGAGTCCCAGAGCAAGCGGGTAGTTCGGCAGGAGGTTAATTGCTCTTTATTTTACAGAGCACAGCTTTTGGCTGGGTGTCCACTGGCCGCTCCTTAAAAAAGAATAAAAAAGGGGCAACCCCACTGAGCCGTGGAGTAAACAGTTTGGAAGCCAAATATAATTGGCTGGCGAACGCACATTGTGATTCAGGAGGGGAAAGCTTTTTTTAAATCCAAGGAGCCGTGAAGCAAGGACAGCCATGCTGTCGACTTCCTGTGGGAAACAAAAGCCAAGGGAGAGCTCGATGCTGCACAAGCGTGTCGGGACAATGGAGAGAGCATTACCTCAAGCCTCCAGTATGTGGCTTAGTAACTCTCTGATATTAAAATAAATGGCCTGGCTATGGAAATATCATGAGTCCAGCGATTGGAAGTCAGCTCCCTCCCAGGGGTTTTCAGCATTAGAGAGACCGTTGCTACTCTTGGATAAAAATATAACACGTCAGCCCATAATTGCCTATTCTTAATGCAAAGGCCATTTGGCTTGTATAATGTCTCTGCATTGAGAGGGGTTTTCAAACCAAGGAAACAGAGACGAAATACATTATTGTGTTTGCATTTTATAACTGTAGCGTGAAGCCAAACCAGGGCGTGAAGGCTTCGGCCAGCAACACGTCTGGTGCTGTCCCGTTGGGAAGGAGGGGTTTGCCTCTGGGAACAGTGACCCTGACCGGCCGCTGTGCACCAGGTGGCTAACGTACCTGTGAGGTATCAGGAGCCTCTAGCGCTGACTCTCGTGCCTGTGCGGAGTCCCGTGGAAGCCGACGGGATTCCGTGCGGACGCAGAGGACCGCATTGGGTATCTTGATCCAAGAGCCAGGGCCTTAACGCATCGGAAATGGTACCGGCCTGTAGGAAAGGCAGGATATGAGATTAGGTTTTGCTGTATCTCATTCACAAGGCCCGATTCTACTCTGTATTATATCGGCTCCATCCTCGTGTAACCCCACTGGCTTAGCTACACACACCACAGTTGCTGCAGGTCGCTATATCTAGACCTGCCTCTTGTGTTTGGTGACCAAGGCAAACGCTATCGGAATCCCTTCTTACAGCACCCATCTTCCAGAGGCTGTATCGGTGTCAACCCACTTTCGGAAAAGAAAAACCTTGACGAACCCCGTGGGAGGGAGAGAACGAACCACACGCGAAAGGTGTTAGTGACTCTCATGCCTGCACTTATGGCAGGGGCCAAGATACTGCAGTGACGAGGGTGGGGTAAGAACCTGAATTGAATTGAAGGGTCCTCAAGTGATTCTCCGAGGAGTTTTTGCCAGTCTACGAAGATGGTCCTGGGGGTGTAAAGTACCTTCTGCTCCTCGGACAAGAGCTCATGAGATTCTTGCCCGACTCCAGCATGCTCTAAATTGCCCAGTGCAGCAGCTCTTCCGGCTGCTCTGGACAGATCAGAGCTGAACTCACCTTCCTGCAGGCCCTCTCATGCCGAGGAAAAGGGCCGGGAGAAGTAAAGGACCTTTCCTGCCACTGTGGAAGCCAGTGCTGTTAGTCCCCCAGCACCGGCACAGTGGCGATAGCTATAAGCACCCCTTACAAGCCTGGGCTGTAGGGAGTGTGCCGGGGCAGAGCTGGGGCATGTGGGAGATGGCTGGTGGAGAATGGGGAAAATCGGATCTCACCCAGACACTGTGCCGTAGGCTCATCCCCTCAAGCTGTTGCTCTACCATTCTTGTCTTTCACTTGCGGTTCAGAGCGGTCCTGGAGCAGAGCCAATTGCTAAGGAAAAGAAGCACTAGGAGCTCTGAACCCTTGCATTACCGAAAACCCCAGGCTCGCTGTTTCACATGGTGATGACCAATAGGTGCGTCATGCCGGGAGCCGAGCGAGGCACAATCTGCACAAAGGTTTCCAGTCTACGGCGCTTTCTTAGAACAAGCCATTGAAATCAGCGCCTCGGGTCCCGTTCCTGTGTTTAAAATTGCTCTGCCCTTCCGTGTGTCTGGAATGTGCATCAGAACTTGTCAGGCATTCTTTGTTCATTGTTTTGTGTCATGAGCCCATTTCATCACACGGTTGGTAGCTTTCAGGCTTTCCATCCCTTGGTTCCGCACGCGGTTGTCATTCTGTTCCATCGTGACACGTCGTCTAGCTAAAATCCAAGCTGGGTTCAACTATTTGTACTTGGGGTGTGTACGGGAGAAAGGCAATGCAAGGGCGCCCGTCCTCTGAATAATGGAATCACGTCCCCAGTGCTCTAGAGCTGGCAGAAATTAAGACTCTCGGCCTTTCATATTTTGCTCTGGGATGGTTAGGTGGGGCTACTGTTTTTCCCTGGGGTTAGCTAGACAGAGCAGAAGAGCCACTCGGCGAAAGGCTGCATATACCTAACAGGCGTTTGAGTACGGTCCGTTAGCAGGACGAAAAAATGTGCAGGATGTGGTACTTCTCTGATCAAAACTCTGTGCGGTCATGTAGAATTACTTCTGGCTTTGGGTAAGATGAGCCTTTTACAGAGGTGCGGATGATCGTCAAACACGACCTTTCCATTCAAAGGTCTCCACTGGTTAGCCCTGTCGCACTTAGACGACCTGTTGTCGTACGGTGGCATCAACCAGTCCCTACGTGGACCCAGCGATCTCCGTCTCGGTCACGTCTCCCTCCTCATCCTGGCACTTGTGGCTACCTTGCCATCTGTGCACAGCAAAAATCCCTTAAGCTTCCACTGTGTCCACCTTCAAAGTCCTCCCCCAAACTCACCTATACTGTAACGCGTGCAGGAAAGTGCCCTCCGACCGCTGCTAGGCACATGGGGAGTTGAGGATGGCTCCTGACTCGCTGAGAATTGCCGCCATAACTAGTCTGTGCTTGAACAGTTCAGTCTAGTTACCCTGCCCTGCGCTTCTCAGCTCCCACTTGTTGGTCTCAAGCGGCTGCTAGCTTTGCTTTTTCGATTGCCAACCCTTTGGGGTCAGGGCTGGGTCACAGGTGGGGCTGCCCCATCACAACAATGGCACTGCAGGAGCTCCTGCCTCGGTTACAAGGCGTGTTGGCCTGCGCGGAGCAGGGCAGCCCGTGCCGTCAGCTCGGTGTCCATCTTTAAACAGGTAAACGAGAGCAAACTCGGAATGTAGCTGTTTTCACCTGGAAACTAACAAATAAGCATGAAAGGGCATCTGCTCGGTCACCGCGCTCTGAGCCAGCGCGTGGTCTGGCTCTAGACTAGCACGGAGGAGCCTCTCCTGTCCCGTGCTCACTCAGCATCGCCCTGAGACCGTGCAGGCAAGTGTTCTGAAGTGGCAGGCTGGCTCCCAATTGGGCAGTGCCTCCTCCGGGCCCTTGTAGGTCTCTTCGGCACTAAGTCACAATGGTAGCCTGGCCCCAGTAGGTTTTCCTGGAGTAAGAGGGTGGCAGGGCACCGACATCTCCCGCGAGGGGCAGAGAAGCCCTGATAGACCCCGTTACTAGCTGTAGAATGCCCAGAACAGCCGGGCCCAGCTTGGCTGAGGCCTGCAGGTGCGACCGTGATGTAAATGCTAAATAAGGTGTTGTTATTAATATGAATAATAAATAGCAAAGGTAAGGACTTTTGCAGTACATGCCGTATTGCCAACTCCGTGCATTCCAAATCATCAATCAGAGGAACTTAAAAGATACCATTTGAAACCAATTGTCATGGTTTTTGAGTTCTTTCTGTTGACCTTTAAGTTTCTGAGTCTTTAGGTTACACTTGGGTCATGTTCTCAAGCTTTTCTGTGTAACCACAAGGGCTACTGAATTTCAAATGATCTTTTTAAATGAAAGCTGAGACTTTGACCTAATCCCATTTATCTAGGAGCCGGAGCTTGAAACAAAACGCCACGAGACTCCTCATAAAATCACGAGAGTTGGCAATTATGTTAAACTCGCATCCCGTTGGGTTCCAGACTCTCGGAACAAAGAATGTCGGCCATACTTACAAGATGGGGGGCTCCGTCCTGGGAAGCAGAGGCTCTGCCTGCCAGGACCCCCCAAATCTTTTTCAATCAGCTGAACATGAGCTCCCAGTGTGACGCTGTGGCCAAAAGGGGTAACGCAATACTTGGAGGCATACACAGGCAAATCTTACGTAGGAGTAAAGAGATTATTTGACCTCTGTATTTGGCACTGGTTAGACCACTTCTAGAATACTGCATGAAGTTCTGGTGTCCAGAATTCAAGAAAGATATGGCTCTTCTTTGATCCCGCTCCAAAAGAGATCAATGAGAATGATTAAAAGATTAGAAAGCAAGCCTTATAGCGATAGATTCAAGGAGCTCAAACGATTTACCTTAACAAAGAAGATAAAGGGGTGACTTGATCACAGTCTGTAAGCATCTACATGGGGGAAACAAATATTTGATGATGGCCTTTTTAGTCTAACAGTGAAAGGTACAACGTGATCCAGTGGCGGAAAGTTGAAGCTATATAAATTACGATTGAAAATAAGGGATGCATTTTTAATAGCGAGAGTAGCTAACCTTTGTAGCAACGTACCAAGAGTCGTGGTGGATTCTGCATCACTGACCATTTTAAAATCAAGAATAGATGTTTTTCTACAAGATCGGCTCTAGGAATTGTGTTGCGGCAGTTGTAGGGCCTGTATTATACAAGAGGTCAGACTAGCGGATCACAGTGGTCCCTTCTGGCCTTGAATATTTTCACTTGCAAATGTTCAAACGGATAAAGCCAGTATAGAATGGTTTCCTGCCAACTGGCCCTGTGTAAGGGGAGTAAGAATGAATACACACAGAGTCAAGTGTGATCCATCACGGTAATAGTCTGGCTGTTACTTCCATGAGGGTTTGGGGAAGGAGGACTCTCGTGATTTCAGCAGTCCCTTCCAAGTCAGCTGAGTCAAGGCCAGGATTTATATATATTCATATTTGTCTCCAAGAAAGGTCTCTCTCCAACCGCTTCAGGCTATTTTCACAAGCAGCGCTGGGTGCAAATAATCTCACCACTGATGGCTATGTGAGGTGGAGTTGGGACACGTTCTCACAAAAGAACCAACTGATGAATTATAGCTGGGACCAATCCCTGAATCATAGAATCATACAGTTGGAAGGCACCTCAGGAGGTATCTAGTCCAACCCCCTGCTCAAAGCAGGACTATCCTCAGCTAAATCATCCCGGTGAGGGTTTTGTCAAGCCCCAGCTTAAAAACCTCTCAAGATGGAGATGCCACCACCTCCCTAGGTAACCCATTCCAGGGCTTCACCACCCTCCTACTAAAAAACTTTTTCCTAATGTCCAACCTAGACCTCCCCCACTGCAACTTGAGACCGTTGCGCCTTGTTCTGTCATCTGCCACCACTGAGAACAGCCTAGCTCCATCCTCCCTGGAACCCCCTTTCAGGTAGTTGAAGGCTGCTATCAAATCCCCCCTTACTTGTCTCTTCTGCAGACTAAACAGGCCTACTTCTTTCAGCTCTCCTCATCAGTCTTGTGCTCCAGCCCCCTCATCATTTTTGTTGCCCTCCACTGGACTCTCTCCAATTTGTCCACATCCTTTTGGGCCCCCCACTATAAAAACTGGACACAGCACTCCAAATGCGGCCTCACCAATGCCGAATAGACGGGAATAATCACTTCCCACGATCTGCTGGCAATGCTCCTACTAATGCAGCCCAATATGCCATTAGCCTTCTTGGCAACCAGGGCACACTGCTGACTCCGATCCAGCTTCTTCTCCACTGTAACCCCCACGCCCTTTTCTGCAGAACTGCTGCCTCGCCCGTCGGTCCCCAGTCTGTAGCTGTGCATGGGATTCCTCCGTCCTAAGTGAAGGACTCTGCACTTGTCCTTTTTGAACCCCATCAGATTTCTTTTGGCCCAATCGTCCAGTTTGTTTAGGTCCTTCTGTATCCTATCCCTCCCTTCCAGGGTATCTCCCATTCTCCCCAGCTTAGTGTCAACTGCAAACTTGCTGAGGGTGCAATCTACCCCGTCCTCCAGATCATTAATGAAGATGTTGAACAAAATCGACCCCTGGGGCACTCCTCTTGTGACCGGCTGCCAGCTAGACATGGAGCCATTGATCACTGCCCGTTGAGCCTGATGCTCTACCCTGTTCTCTATCCATTTTATAGTCCATCCAGCCAACCCATACTACTTTAACTTGCTGATAAGAATACTGTGGGAGACCGTATCCAAAGCTTTGCAAAAGTCAAGGTATATCACGTCCATCGCTTTCCCCACATCCACAGAGCCAGTCACCTCGTCACAGAAGGCAAGCAGGTTGGACAGGCATGACTTGCCCTTGGTGAATCCATGTTGACTGCTCCTGATCACCTTCCTCTCTTCCACGTGCCTGAAAACGGATTCCTTGAGGACCTGAAGATCTGGGATGGGGAAATTCAATTCTCATTATAGGGTGAAGCAATTTATTATTAACTCCAATGTCGTTGAGAGCTGGTCCTCAAGGTATTAGTGACTGTACAGCTAGCCCAAGGAGGGGGGGAGAGAAAAGGAGCGCTATTATCCTCAGTTTCACGGGTAGAGAACTGACTAAGCCAGTCACAGCGAAACAGGGAGATGACCCTCACCCCAGCTGCTAGATCACAGTCCAGTGCCTTGACCTCAGGCCATTGCTGTGGAGGAAAATGGTGAGATTTTTCTTCTGCAAAGGCTGTGGGCATGATAGAGAGCCTTGCTCACAGAGGGTGAAACTTTACAGAGCTTTTCCCCTCCAGGAATTTAGTTTTGGAGACTTTGTCAGTGACCATGCTGAAAAATCCCTCCTGAACCTCCAAAATAAATGGCACATTTGCAGGATATTCAACTCCTTTCTGAGCGTTTCCCAATATGTCTGTGACTTGTAGACTTAGGGGAAATACTATGAAAATGATAACGTGATGATTGTTTTTGTTTGCAAATGTTTTTGGTTTTTTAAAAAAAAACCCTCCAATCTACTTGGACTGCATCTATCGGCATTGATGCTTAGTTTATAAAGTGGGAAATGTTTTTCATGACCCAGGAAATAGGAAAGCTGCTTCATAGCTACATGTTTTACAAAACATAAATAATTGTATATATGTTTTTGTTTTATGCTGCTGTAGGATTATTTCCCTAGCATGTGGTTTGTGCAGTCTTGTAATTGTCTTATTAGGCCAGTTTGGGTTTCAAATTGTACCTTTAGTACAATGTTTATGATGTTTGCTTTGGAAGGAACTGTGGGACATTGAAACATATGGATCACCTTATCGTATATAAAAAGGATCCAGTAAAACACTGGCTTGAATTACGTTATTATGCTATATACACAGTCAGCGTTCATTATTTGGATAGTCACATATTTAGGACATGAGATGCAGCTCTGCTTTTTGTTAGTTTGGATATACATCCATATCACCAGAACTACAAACATCTCCCCTGCAAATTCATTTGTGTAAACACTGCAGATCCCAAGCTAGGGAGAATTAGTTGTTGTTACTGCAACTGGTAAAAGGGTTAAAAGCACCATTCTGATTTTCTTTCAACTAGCTGGTCTCGCCTCCGATGCTCGGCCCTTCTGTGCTAGTCACGCTTTTATACTGTGCCCATCACCGCGGTATCGAAGCACCTTCCAACCGTGATTACATGACCTGATTAGCATCTGTCGCGTGTGGTTCTTTCTCTGTTCCTCTCCCCAGAGGGAACTTTGCATATGGACTTTTTAAAACAATAACAATAGATCTGAAAGCGCTTCACTCGCTTTTAAATGCGTTTATCCTCGCAAAACACCTAGATGGTATTATTATGAGGTGGCCTCATTTTTACAGACAGGGAGACCCAGAGAGGCAAAGTGACTTGCCCAAAGTCATCCAGCAAATCTGTGGCAGAGCAGGGATTTGAACGCAGGCTCTCAATGTATTGCAAACAGACGCTGCGCTGTATATCTCTATTGAGGAAGGCATGTATGGTGGTAGCGAACCGGTTCCCAGAAAGATCTGATTCCTGAACAAAGACGCTTTGTCCTTTTGGGAGGCCGTTCTCTTGTACCGAAGGAGCAGAGTTGGGACCACCGTCCTCATTCCAAAGCTTCGGTCAATCTTTGGGTATCCCAGACTTTTGCCATTCAGCACCTTGAAGATGGGGCCTTTGCTCTTGAACCTGATGTGGTATTCTACAGGAAGCCAGCATAGGGAGTGAAGGCATTTCCAACGTGAATGGAGAGCCAACTATCAAACTGGTCTAACATAGCTGTGTCTCCATGGCAGACAACGGAGGGTGTCCAGACTGGAACGTGCTCAGGAGGCCGATGTGATATAAGTCGCATGGTGCTGTTCCAGCTCCCTAATCAGATGACTGAACAAGAAGAGGGAAATATAAAAAGATTTGGAGATGGCAAAGCGAGCCTTTGGGGAGCCATCCTTTGTACAAGTGCACATTCACAAGACTTCTGTTAGGCACAAACCAAAAATCCCTCAGATAAACGTCCACGGAAAATTAATCAAAAGGATCGTGAAGGCCATCCGAGCCCCAATTTATACCCCAACGAATGCTCTTGTCTGCGGTATTGATCCAGCTCTCGGTTTGGGAACCCCTGGGTGTGAACATCAGAACCCAAGTCAAGCGCAGGGAAAACACGCCATCTGGAGTCAGCAGCAATTGCAGTCAGAGTCCAAGGCCAGAAGAGGCTATCCTGAATGTCTAGTTTGACCTCCTGCATAACACAGACCAGAGAACTGCCCCTGCGTGATCCCTGTTGAACTAGAGCATATATTTTAGAAAACCATCCAGTCTTGATTTTAAAAAGGTCAGCAAAGGACAATCCACCACGACACTCAGTAAATTGCTCCAGGTGTTAATCGCGCTCACTGTTTGAAATGAACGGAGCGTTGGTGCCAGAGGAGTTGGGGGTGTGTGTAGCTCCTTTCACATCAACAGGGTGTCATGCTCGGCCCCAAAACCGTCAAAGTGTTGCTACCTCTTGTAATCTTTTTGGTGGGTCTTGCAATATTTGACATTCTCCTTAAAGCCCCAGCCCCTGGAGTCTTGTACTCTTTTTTCTAAAAGGATTCTCCTATAATCACGTTTTTAACCCTTAGAACTCAGCTGGGCAGGAGGGACAGAGAACAGAGCCATGGCTCTGCCTTCACCCTGCCCCACTGGGACAGCTCAGCCTGCCAGCGTGCTAGACTTTCCCAGGAGGTGTGCTCAGGGCCCAGAAAGCTGGACAAATGAAAGGGCAAAACCATACTCGACCAACGTGGGTTCCACAGTGACTATCTGGAGACTTGTGGTCACTAGAACTGTGCAAACAGGGACCCGTTATTCACTTCTCCCAAAACTCCCCCTCTCGTCGGGTTTATATGAACCTGGAGCAAGGCTTTGTGATGTGGATGATGAGTCTCTCTGCGATTGCTTTCAGAAATGCAATGCAAATTTGGCAGTCCAATCGCACTGGGGGCCGTCCGCAATCGCTGTGCTACCCGTAAATTCAGTGTAACCTGGATTAAAGATTGCCAGCCTTATATTTGCATGGGGATATTCCAGACAGAGGAATGGCAATGTAGAGTTACGTCTCGTTTGATTTTAAACTAAGTTTGTCACCTTTGTCCCCGCCCTTGCGTGTGGTCTACATAGGAGCTTTATGAATTTGCTGCTGCAACTTCCCAAAACTAAAACAATACCGTTTCATACTTCTGGCACCCTAAATCCCAGGTTCAAATCCCCGTGACAGTCCATGGGAGGTTAGTTATCGGTTCCCATCAGTCCATGAACGCTTGGCACTTGCTGGCTTACTAACGATCTCCTAGAGGGTGACATCATACGTCTCATTGCAGCACATGCCATTATTTCAGGAGAGCTTTCTGGGATACCTCCAGCAAGGTCAGAAGCATGCAGAGGGGGCAAAGCATCTTTCTGAAAAGCAAGTGCGAATTTATTCTGTGCTGAATGGCTCTCCGTAGCCATATATGTAGTCATTATTCTGCATAGAAATCTGAGCAGATCCGTTTTCCTTCTTGCTTTGCAGTTCACCTTTGATAAACACAACCATTTGCCATATATCTCAGTCGGTGACAGCTATCGAATATTTCCAGAGGCCCAAACCATATCACAATGGAACATCGCTCCAACAGCGGCTGATGACTCAGTGGAAATTTAAAATAAAAAAATGACGAAGCTGTGTTAATAGCCGGTGTTGTGGTTTGAGAGAGACCTTTTTCCCCCCTGCCGAGGATGGACTATTGAGTCTTCCTTCAGCTTTTTTACTCTATGTTCCGGTTGCAAACTACAGAGCTTTCAGAATCCGTTCAGTCGGGGAGCCAGCGTGGTGAACTTGGCATAAAAGCAGAAGACAAAACTTTCTTCCCCAAGTAAAGAGTTGAAGGACTTTTTAAATATGCGTATGTGGTGTAAGTTTACTGGAAAAGCTCCTTTCAGGGAGGATGAAATACAGGTCTCATAGTTGGATGCTTTATATGCCCCGTGGGCCAGGATAATCTTTGTATAGGATTACTGAATGCTACTTCTCCACCAGTAAACACACAGCTAACAATAACAGACATGGGAGACAAACTGGTGACTCATTGAGTTTGTCATCACACAGCAGGAGCTGGTCCAAACGACCTCGGCAATCAGATCGGATTTCTTAAGAAATCTGCTAGTCCCAGCTCCTGGCTAGTATCAGCAGGTGCTGCCAACTTCTCACGTTGACTGTAGATGGGTGTTGCAAGTTCATGGACCGGTGCAGCATCAGAAGGTCACTGGTAACGCTCTCGTTGGCTGCTGTGGGAGTAGAGGGCGTAGGCCAACGCTGAGCACGTCTGCAAATCCTACCCTGGAAATCCAGGCTCTGTTGAAATCGGCAGCAAGCTCACTTTAACGTCGCTGAGAGGAGGATTCCACCCCCGCAGTTCTAATCAAGGCTCAGACCCACCCACCCTCCTTCCATGGCCCTAGGAAAGTCACTTCCTTGCTCTGTTTTTGCTTCTGTTTCTCCAGCTCTCAGTGGGATGCACTATCCAGCGTTTCTGTGAGAAGAAATAGTTTCTAAAACACGTTTCTTACGTTCCCCAACCAAATCTTTTGACTGGACAATTTTCTTGACTGGATAACGTTTGTAATAAACGGTGAGTTTCGCTTGCCAAGATCGCAGAGACCTTCTTATTCATTCACTAGTGTACGAGCGGGTTCTACGCCACATGCTCATGAAGGTGTTTTTACAAATCCTGACAGTGTCAGGAATCTTACTAACTCCAAGACATCACAGGGGAAAGTGTGTTTTTTGGCACGGCTGATCTGTGGGCAGAATCAAATACCGCGTGACTAAGCGGTCGACCGCACTCCAGGCCTGATGAACAGGGGAAAGGAGGAGCGAAAAGGATGCAAATAGCCGATATGCTGAACACCTTTCATCCAGCGTGCTCAGTGAGTCCTTATCGGGAAGGAATAGAGTTGCAGGAAATCAGGGCTGACTCTCAGATTATGTGCTAACAAAGCAAAAAAAAGGCAACATTCGTAATTATGATTCCTTATGAATGGTTCAGCCAGCTTTATTATTAACAGCACAGCATGCAGGACCCAGCACAAAACACGGAGGAGGGCCTGGCTTCGGCCGCAAGAAGCTGACATTTCGAGGCTAGATCTCAGCTGCCACAATGGGGTTTCCAAAGGGAGCTCGCTTCCTGGCAGAGCTGAACACTGGGCCATCGGAACACTTCGGTTTGTGCCCCTTGCTGGCAAGCGGAGCCCTCTCGGTGCAGTGCTCTGTCCCCATATGCTTAAAAATTGAGAGCCCCCCGTGTCCGTCCCTGCTGCTGCTGACCCTCCGAGCGTGCGCTGCTACACCGGGCGAAGGCTAGGGAGGTATAAGTGTTGTTTCGAGCCTATTCCCTGACTGCTTCCAGCCACTCTTATGGGAGCGGGACCCTTTCATGTCCCCCCGGCCCCCCACAGGAAACACGCACACGCAGCTGTACAAGCTGCAGAGCGCCCTAGTGAAGTGATAGAGGGCTCGGCCCTGACATCGGTATTAACTAGACTGGGCGAGTGTTTCTTGCAAAAGTTATTCTCAAAGATACTGGCCTGCTTTCAAGACAACTCAAAAAGCCTTTTCCATGCGACATTTTGGTGAGCTTCTGGGAGAGGAGGCCCTTGGGTATCTCATCCTCCGTGCAACATAATAGATTAAACAGAGGGTGGAAGCTGGGGGGTCCTGAGTTCTGCTCCCCCCCGTGTCACTGACTGGCCTTAATAACAGTTTGTGTTTGTACAAACGCTGCCCCCCGGCCTGCCTTCACGGTTCCCATGTCTCAGATTACAGACAGCGCTTCCAAGTGCAGCAAGGGCTCCCTAGTGAACGTGGGTTTCCAGCGTGTACTGGAAACACTTGGAATCGCTCTGCAACAAATTATCAAGGAATAAATCCAGAGTGACCGTCAGGGCGGATTCCCAGAGGAGTGACAGGAATCCTTAGTGCCTCCGATCGACTGAATAATGGATGAGCCTCCGAAAGCCAGCAATCAGGTGCCGTTGAGGCAAGCACTGTGCCTCCAGAGGAGCGTGATCGTCTGAACCGGAGCCCATTCTGTGAGCCTGTTGAGATTCCCGAACCGGGAAGGACAGCTCATAAAAACAACCTCTCATGATTTCCCGCACTTCCCGCCTGGCCTGGCTGGACGTACCGTGAGATCAGTCTTTCTCGTGGTATGTCCGGTCCCAGTTCCTTCTGAAACCAAGGGAGAAGCAGCCAGAATAGAAATGGGGAAAAGTTATCCAAGATTTTAATTCAAACCTCCAGAAAGGTTTGGTTTGAATTTGGGATGAAGGCTCAGGACGGTTCTCATTTTATCCCAGCGAGGACCCCATCGTGCTCTTCCCCTTCCACCGGTTCGGATAGCTGGCTCTCCGTAGCGTCTTGCCTTCCCCCGCACTGCTCCTGGTGCTTGGAATAGTCTCCGTCTCGTCTCTTATACGCTCACCCTCTGCATACAAATCCCACGGGGATCTTCTGCAAAGCCGCAGGGATGACCCAGTAGAGGAGTGTTTCCAAAATCCTGCCCTGCTTTGCGGTCAGGCAACCTTCTGGATAGCTTGTCAGTCAGCCAGAGCGTACGGGTCAACTCAGCTGGGTGTACAGCGGCTTTGCATTGCCAGAGCGGTGCAAAGAAACCAGAGAGAATACCTCAGTTTTCTCCTACCCCCTGCCCTCCAAATTCCACCTGATTCTTACCCCCCGCCCATTCCCTTGCTCACACGCCCCAGATCCCTCCTTCACTGATATTTCTCTAAACACACACACACATTTCCTCCTTCAGTCCCAGACAAAGACACCTTTTGTTCTCCCCTCCTGCCCTCGCTCTTGAGCAGAGCCACCACTTTTGAAAAGTGATCGTTTTGGCCCCTGTTTTTCATAATGAGAAGTTCATCCCTCAACAGAGGCTGGTGCTTCAAAATCCTCCCCTTCCGAGAAACTCCGGAGAAACGGGCCCTCTTTCAAAATGGCTGCCAAAAGGGACCGAGGTCACAGCCACCGTCAGAGAAGGTGCCATCTTTGAAAACTGCCCCCACCTCCCATTGTTCCCAAAGCAAGTGCTGCCCGTGGCTCCAGTCCCACTGAGAACAGCGACCCATAGGTGCCCTTCTCAAAAGGGTCAAGTTGTGACCTCAGTGCCTTTGAGACCATTGGGAAATGGCGACCATTTTTTGAAAGGGCTGATTGCCCGATGCACCAAGCAGCCAGAGCCCGCTGGCTAGTTAAGATGGATTGACAGCTGCTTTCCAGTCAGCTGAAGTGCTTTGGTGAATCTGGCCCTTAATATTCAGCTGATTAACTGGTTGGAGGACTGAGTTGGTGAGATCGGCGCTATATGCAGGGACAGCCCAGTCTCCGTGTTCCAGTCTTTCTACACTAAGGGATCCCCTTGCGCTCTTATCCCTGCTCCTACAGCACTAGCCAGGTTGTCCAGTGGAGCCCAGACAGCAGTGCCCTGGTGCCCAAGCCAGGATGGGGTATAGACCATTTAAAGAACAGTGACGGTAGGATTGAATGATCTGCCAATGAGAACGCTTGACGTACGTCCAGCCCCCTTTCAGATTATGGAGCGGCGCCAAGCAATAGCCTGGGTCCGTGAAAATTAGGTATTGATGAAAGCTCGAGTTCATTCCGATGTCACAACGGCCACACAAAGTACCTGAGCCAGTAACCGGGCCTTTTCTCTAGCCTATACAATTATTGCAATTAGCTACAACCGTTATTAATTGACCTTATTTACAACCTGATCTCTTCAAATATAGCCTGTAAGTCAGATTTCAGTGACTTGTAACTATTATGGAAAGTTTAAGAATCTGTTCTTCGGTTACTAAGATCATTTGGGACAAAGAGAAGACGGATGCATTGGGGGTATTGAAAACTTTTAAATGGTAAAATATCGCTTTAAACGCTTCAAAATTAAATGTCTCGGCTTGCTTGCAGGCAAGTAGGCTCTCTGGGATCTGGGCCTTGCACCACAGCCATCAGTCTGTAAAGAGGCAGCCCACAGCAAGGTGGGGTGAATTGTACACTCGGTGTTTGGGAGCAGCCTGCTTTGGCTCGCTCTGGTTTTGGTTCTTCTGTGTGTTAAGATTCTGGATATTAAGAAAGAAAGCAGTGCTACGCTGCAACTTTCCAGAAAGAGCGTGTTAGGTTTACGACAGAGAAATCAGATCACAAACAAGACCGGTCTGTTTCTCATTCATTTTAACTTAGAAACTAATTCATGGACTTAATTGGGCACAAAATTAATTTTTAGCGTCTTTGCAAAGAGACAGCGTATCCTTCCTAAATGTTCCGCACTGAATTTTTCATACACAGCAAGATACTGATTGTCTGCTTTAAGGGCAAAAGGCAACTCGGCCTTAACTATGACGTCGTGACGCACGCTTCCATGATAACCTTCCAGTAGATGACATAACCTCCGGTATCTAGCAATGGTAAAATGCATTGTTCCTCATTTGCCGTTTGTCCTGTGTTGGGAAGTTACCTACATCACATGATATTGTTCTTGTTCCCCGATTGGCTTCTTTACATAACTGACCATATATTAAAATGCATAAATGAACACAGTTAATTCCATCAAGCATCCAATCGGGGAAGAAAGGCAGTCTCACCTGACTTGGGTAGCTGATCAGCTCCGTACACACCAGTGATCTGTGAAAGCACCTGTTCCCTTGGTGTAGACGGGGTCTGGTTCTCACTCGGACAGTTGTTTACGGTTTGGCTTGGGGGGGTTGTTTTCAGTCCGCCCACCGATAATCCCCAAATGCGGAGTCTCTGCTTGGAGCACTTGGAAGCGCAGCTCTGCTCCCTCAGCTGCTTCTAATCTGCTTTAGAAAACAAACTTCCCCGCACATTTGTTGCTTCTGGGCCTCTACCCTGTCCACCGCCTCCCCCTCCTCCCAGCCCCTCGCAAACACACCAGGAATGCCCAAGGCTGCTGCTGAAGGGAGCCGGCATTGGAGACAAGCGTGGGATCGCTTCACATGGGCACATCCGGGCAGGCCCAGAGGTCACGGCTGCAGGGAATTCTTCCTCCTCCTTTTGCTTTTGTTCCATTTATAAATCCAAAACCAAAAGAGTTTAACCCCCCTGAAGGTTCAGTGGGTTTGAATATTTTGGCCCCTCCTGGTTTATACCTGTGTCAATAGGATTACGCATTCCACATTGCATAGGACTTTTATGGCCAGCATTTCAGCCCCTAGTCAGGCAGCTACCTGCAACTGTCAGGGCGGAGCGCTTTGAAAATCTGACCCTGACTTTCCCTCCGCCTCGCCTGTCCGTGAAGCTGTTATTTAGCTGTGTGAAGTATGAAAGACGCCACACGCGACAGACTCGTACCGGTGCGTTGCATCATCTCTACGCGCTGTTTCTGAGAACACAATGTGCGTGTGCGTTTCTGGGGCAATTCTGGCCTTTGGTTCCCATCTCAGAAGCCTGTCATTCAGTTGCGTTTAGTGTCCACAGAAGAAACAATTGCATTGAAGCTGAGCGCAAAGAAACGAACACTTTGCTAACCTGAAATCTGTCCCCTGCTCCCTGCTTATAATTTCTTTTACCCTCAACCCCCTACATTTGTAAACTACATAAACAAACACAGTGCTCAGGACTGGTGGATAAGATTCCAACCCACAGAGCTTTAGCAGGTCACAGAATCCCCTAAGCTACGAACTCGGCAGCGCAAGGGGAACGTTGCACAATAGGCTTTTACGACTTACTTTCAAAATATTTGTCACTGGTAAAATAACAAAAAGACATCAATTTTGGATTCCCCTTGTCCCCCTACCATTAAAAAATCGGCAGCAGACACACACACACACAAAAAGGCACTATAGATATCTGGTGTGAAGAATATATAGATACAATATGTGTACACAGACCACACATTAGTTCCCCAAATCATTTTAATGCTCACATATGAATGTTCTTGGGTCTGCCTTGCAGCCATAGTACCCTGGGATATGATCACATCACATTTTACAAGCTGGGCTGGCTCGTTACTTGTAAGGGACACAGCTGTAAAGAGAGTGTGCTTCTGGAAGTGTCACCTGTACTGAACGAGACACAAAATTAAGGTCCTGACCTCTTGCAGGCATTAAGAATACCTTGGCGTTTTTCTGAAGAGCCATGATGTGAATACTAGGTCCTCGCCAAATTTTACTTGTTGTTTATATTCTGTCTCCCTAAATTCTCTCATGTTTTAGACAGACATGGCATTTTCATTTCCTGTGGCTAATGTGCTGGGGCATATTCGTATGCACTGTTGTACAGCTGCTGTGCTCTGCCCCAGAAGTGGATGCACTTCAGTGTTGGGTTACCATCACCTCACAGAGGTGATGGTAAGTTTGTTGAATAAATGTCTGTAAAGTTCTATGAGCTAGTCGGATGAAAGTTGCTACAGAAGTGTTCGTGAAGTGGTAAACGGTTAAATTTGCAAACAATTAAATATGTAGGCGGAGTGAGTGCCGCGTGCCCAAACACACTCTGGACTCAGGGTGTCTTCTAGGAGGAAGCTTGCACATGCTGTTCTGATGGCAATGTTTCTGCAAGCTCACAGCCAAGTCCACGTTGGTTGCATTTCTAGCTTGATGTTGCCAACACGTATTGTTCCCAATTCGGTATAGTTGGCGTGGTGCAGAGAGCAGCATGGAGTCAGAAAGGCTAGAAGATGGCAAGGAAACTGGATTGAGGGGAGGGATGAAATATGTGCGGTGAGGCAAAGTCAGGAATGAACAGAGATTGTCCGCAAGAAGAGAGAAAGCAAAGAAAGCGCACGACTTCCTTAAAGGAAACTCAGACGCAGACGTGAGAGAGGAATATGTTCTGTCGATTGACAGAGTCTCCTTGCCTGGCTGGTCAGTATTTTGGCCATAATTTAGCAAGGTGCCGAAGCACGTGCCTCATCCCATTGAAGTGAATGCTTTAACTCAGGCGTGTGCTTCAGCACCTTGCTGAATCGGTGCCGTAGAATTTATTCCTGCAAACTCTTACGTCGATGGCAAAACTCTCACTGACTTCGGCGAGTGCGAGATCAGGCCAACAGCTCCAGGTAAAGCAAATATCAGCTGTCAAACCAATACCCCATTGAACTGTAGCCACAAGCGTTGTTGAAAAGATGCCAGATTAACAAGTTAAGGCCAATGAACAACATGATTAAGCTTTAAGTCATGAACATAGACCCCACCTCATGGGTTTTTTTAATAAGTTTAATTAATTAACAAGTTAATGTGATGGGTCAGAATTACAAAGGGAAAGAAATTTTTGTTAAACTCTTTCTCTTGGTGACCCTAAACTCAGCTTTCTCCCTTCCCTCTAGGGTCTGGATTTAAAAGACTGGAGCAAAGCTCAATTTTCAGTTTTCTCAGCCCTGCTGGTTTTCAGGGCAAAGTGAAGGGAATCTGAAAGACGCCGGAAAGCTTTCAACAAACAAAAGGGAATTTAGAGAAGAGAAAGGGAATGAGTGGCAATCTGGATTTAAGGGGAAAGATTAAGAAAGCTAAGTATGTATGTATCACTTATTTGACCGACGTTGTGCTTACACTACATCACAAATGGTATCTGCTCATTCCAGCTGTTTCACTAGGCCAGCGGTTCCCAACCTGTGGTGTGTGGACCCCTGGTGGTCCAGGAGGCTACTACAGGGGGTCCACAGAAAAGAAAAATCCTGACATTGCAGGGAGGGACAGTTGGGGGGTGGGCTGGGACTCGCACGTGTGCAGCGGTCCAGGGGAGAGCCCCGGTGGCGGCGGTGCTGGTTGAGCAGGCAGCAGAGTGAGTGAGCCGGAAGACAGCGGCTGAGGTGCACCTGGTTGAAGGGTCTAAGGGGTCGGGCAGAGCCAGGAGTGCAGCTGCGGGGGGAGGTGCTTTATTGCCCCCTCCTGCAGGGTGGGGGGGGGTGAAGATTCAGAAGCCGGGGTGGAGATACCTCCTCGCTCGAACCGGCACGGCCGAGGCCCCGTCCCCCCCACCTCCCGTGCCAGACAAAGCCCACCCCAGCCGCTGGATCATGGCCGAGGGCAGAGATGCAGGGCCCCCACAGAGGGAACGGGGGGGAGGGGGCGGGAAGGGTACACTTTACTGGGGCCTGGAGGCCCTGGGGGGCCCAGCCCAGGAGGAAAAATCTTTTCATGGCTTATGAGATTGTATGAATGGGCTGAGGGATTGCAGTATGTGTGTGGGAGGGGGCCCGTGTTACAAGTTTGTACTGGGCCCAAAAAATTATGCTTGGGCCCTGCAGACACCTCTCCCGTGTGCGTCTTGCCGCGCTGGCTGAATAACCCTTCCACTTCCCGATGCAGCCGGTCTCCCCTCAGGGGAGAGCTCCACGGCGGAGAAGCAGCAACCAGCCACGCACTTTGGGGACCTTCCCCACTCGCCCGGGTAGTGCAGCCGCTGCAGAGCGTGCTCCGGAAAAGGGATCCTGGCGTTCTCCTCCCCCACTGCGCCCCGGGCCAGCACCACTCGCCGGGGAAGCCCGAAGCATACTGAGTGCAGATTGTATGTTGTTGTTATGTTAGCTTTCCACAAAAAGCAGAGTGTAAAACGCAACTAGCAGCCCGTGAAATGTCTGGAGGTTGAAAAGGGGTCCGCGCGCTCAGAAAGATTGGGTACCGCTGCAGTAGGCTGTGACTTGCGGTCCAAAGAGCGATTGCAACATCTGAAACAATTTCCAGTGCTTAACCACAATCCTACACTAACTACAGTCTAAATTAGAGGGCCATTATGACCAGAGAGCTGTCTGTAAAGTGCAGCTGGATACATAACTTTTAACGGACGGCTTATTCGACAAGTTCTGTTTGCAAATGTCCGGGTGTAACTTATAGTTTTTTAAGATGCCCTTGTTGTTCCAAATGAATCGCCTACGAGACGCAGAGTACGGTGAAGCTGGTCGCATCCTATTTCATCTGCACACGTGTGCTCTCGACAGGCCTGCCGTCTAACGAGGGATTTAAGGATGGTTACTGCCGATGACCGGGTGCGAAGCAGAAAGATTCCCAAACACCAGGTTCACCTGGCAGTGAACTCACACTTAGAGTGGGCCTTTGTCGCTTTCCAGTGGCTGGTCAGGATAAGAACCTACTGCAGCTACAAAGCCGAGGAATTGCTGCTTCAGTGCAGCGGGTCCCAGGTACAAACCCTGCTGATGACCCACGATACCGGCAACGAGGGGGAAAAATTCAAATTTGCTGTGACTTAGAGTCTCTGCTGCTTTTTGTTTGCACATTCTGCAAGGTCAGAAGGGACCAATATGATCATCTAGGCTGACCTCCTGCACAACGCAGGCCACAGAACCTCACCCCTCCACGCTTGTAATAGACGCCTGACCTATGACTGAGTTATTGAGTCCTCAGATCATGGTTTAAAGACTGTAAGGAACAGAGAATCCACCAGCCAATGAGCCGTGCCCCATGCTACAGAGGAAGGCGAAATAATCCCAGAGCCTCTGCCAATCCGCCCGGGGGGAAAATTCCTTCCCGACCCCAAAGAGGGCAATCAGTTAAACCCTGAGCATGTGGGCAAGACCCACCAGCCAGACACCCAAGCACGTGGATCTAGCTGTAATTTGCTACGGACAATGAGCCACCTTTTTCCCACGTGGGTTCTTCCCAGCAGGCGGGAGTTTCAACACACACAATTTCAACACGCACTTCCCATGGAATGGGAAGTCACCCTCTGTGCAGCGTGTTAGCCGGTCTGAAATCGGGCTTGGCTGCTGCCTCAGTTGCCCCTTCTGGGGCGTCCCAGTGACAGCACCCAGAGCTTCGTGAGTCAAACACACGCGCCCCTTCCTGGGATCTGGTTTATTCAAACAACATCATCACACTTCAAATGTCAATGTAAATCAAAACCAGCCTTTCCTCAAACTTGGGAAATTTGAAAAACCCAAAGTGAGTTGAGAAACTGTAAAGACACTTGAGTGTTATAAGGTCGTTGTCATAGAAGCCCTGAGGCAAGGAGAGAGAACTCCCAGTTCAGAGGAACAAATTCCAGCTCACGTGCACAAGGGGTGCGTCATGGGGTAAGCCCTCCCCGTCACCCCCGGCAGGGAAGTTCAAGGGGCTCACGAGGGGAATGGGGCACCCCCTGCGAGCGCAGTCAACACGACTCCTCAGCCCCGCGTCCTGCAGATCCAAGGCCCATCAGCTGGCTCCCGCGCCGGGTAACGTGTTCTAGTGGTCACAGCTAATAACCGCTTTCGGGTCAGGATGGTACAGCCTAATGGCCAGAGTCAATAGCTGCCCTCGAGTCAGAGCAGTGAGCGTTGAGGTAGTGGGGCGCCCCCTTTCGGGGGGTGGCTCCCAGAGTAGCGGGGCTCCGGTCCTCCCTGCTACTCTGAGCCTTAGACCAAGGCCCTATTGACCGACACCCTCAGTTACGCCATGCCAGCCCCCTGGGCTGCTTCCTATCCGGGCGTCAATGGGGTCGTCCCTCGGGCTTCCAGGTTGCCCCTCCTGCTCAGCTGCTGCCAGCATCTCCCCTGGGTTGTGGAGCCCCCTGGCAAAGGCATCTCCTTGGGTGTCTGGCTCTGGGCAGCTAACAAAGGGCGGCCGATCTTCGGCGAGGTCTCCCGGATGCTTGGCTCGGACATCAGGGGCTGAAACGGCTCCTGGCTCGGACCCTCCGGTATGTCTGCTCCCTCTTTGGTGGTCAGCTGGGCTGCTGCTTTTTATGTGAGGGCAGCCTTTGGAGGATGCCCAGCAGGGTCTGGGGGGTCGGACTTGCGCTGCCCGTAGAGTCAGCTTAAGTCCCGCAGTGCGGGGTAAGTCCCTCCCGTCACAGAGTGCAGAACGTCACATCCCAAGAGTTGATTCATGTCCAGCCAGAGGCACGGGGTGTAACAAGTGCGTGACTTTAAAATTGACTCCGGAGCTGACGTCACAGTCACTTCAGAAGGGATTTACAGTCGTTCTCGACCCCTCGCAGAGCTGAAGTCACCTGACACGGCTCTGACGAGCCCTGGAACTGTTCAGAACTGCATGGGTCAGTTCACCACAGAAACGTCTTGCAAAGATCAAAGCATTGCATTCACAGTGCATGTGGTCAAAGGATCAAAGACCTCAACCTTCTCAGCTGCAGCATGGCAGCCGTGAGGGGACTAGTGAGAAAGGTGGAAGAACTCCATGGAGGATCTGATGATGTTGGACTTTTGAAAGAAGATCGAGTACAAATCAATTCAAGAGACACGGCCGAACCTTACACTGTACAAACATCTCCAACAGAGAAACCTGGGAAGAGGCGACTTGCAGATTTATGCATATTCAGAGGCTGTCCTCATGGACTGTTTTTTCCAGATATATAGAAATGATGTCCTTGAAAGGTATAACATGTCACAACTGAAGTGCAGTATTGCTCACTTCGGTATGCCAGAACAAAGAGTGATTGACAGCAGAGCAAAATTCACTGCAGCAGAATTTAAGTCATTCCAAAGGAAACATGATTTTGATCATATTGCTAGCAGGCCACGTAACCCACATCTGCACCGGTAGAGACAGCCAAGAAAATCCTACAGCTGGACGAGCCATACCTTGCTCTTCTGAGTTACAGATCAACACCAATTGCGGCTACTGGATATGGTCCAGCATAGCTCCTAATGGGAAGACAACTGGAAATACAATTTTAGGAACGAACCTAATAATAATTCTCAAAGTGGCCAGACATGAAGAGAGTAGCCACATCAGATAAAACAGCTAAAAGAGCTTCTAAACACTTTTGCAGTTGACATTACTCACTCAGTTAGAGAACTGCTGAATCTAGAACCTGGTGACCACGCTCAAGTCAAATTGGATGGAGAAAAGGACTGGACAACTCCAGGTGTTGTGAGAAAAGGACTTGAATGCCCAGATTATATGTGATTGAGACCAACAGTGGAGAGTTCAACAGAAACCATCAACATTTCCAGTTTGTCCCTCAGACAGAACAATCAACAGAGAAAACTCTACAGGCAGCAGATGAAGAACAAGAAGACGATGACGACTCAAGGATTCTAGATCAACCACAGCCGGTCGTTGCAACTAATGGACAGGCAAGCTGTCCCATGTTCAGGCTGCGTGATTAGATGCACAGACCCATAACAGACCGAGCCGTACTGAAATTCAAAGGTAGCGCGATAGTGTACATTTTGTAAACGGAAGGAGCTTAGAACTGAAAGGGGGAGATGTGATGGAACGCTAAATGAAAACTATATTTTTCAGCCACTACGTGGTGCTGTGCTGAACAAACCCTAGTTCGGCTAACCTCAGCCACACCTGGCGGAGCATTAAAGGTGAACACAGCTGGTGTGCATAAACGAGCTCTGTCGCCAGGCCGTCTCTGGTACAGAAGTACGTGACTATGCATACGTAAGCGGCAGGATTCGCTTCTTGGATGCGGCCAGCAGCATTCCCCAAGTGCCAAGGCTGCTTTCAGGTGCTCGGGTGACACATGGAGTGTTAGCCTCAGCGGGTATAAAATGACCTGAGTGGAGCTATGCCAATTTTGAAAAGTCAAGGCCCCAGGCCCCGGGGTGTCCTGTCTACCCATCCGTGCACAGGGCAGCGTCGTGAGGGAGTTCTCCAGAGGAAGAAGGCGCGACTACATGACCCGGGGGGGGGGGTGTTGCCTGCTCGTTTGTTTGTTGTCATGTCCTTGCTGTGTGCCTGCTTGACTGACATTTACAGTGGGTCTGTCTGGGAGGGCTGTGCGCGGATCCTGGCGGCCTGCTGGGCAAGGCAGACAGCTTCCTCTGTAGGCTACAGCCTGCGATCCCTTTAGGATCCCTAGACAAGGCAGTGGGGCTAGCTCAGGGAGAACAGGGCTTTAAAAAGGCAGCTGTTGAGTGATCACGGGGCCTAGCGACAAGGCGAGTTTTGCAATGGAGCTAGAAAGCCAGACACACCAAAGGAACATTCTCGAAACATTGGCCAATAAATGCACCCTCTCAAAAAACCAACCAAACAAAAGCCCTGCGAGAGCACAAATGCTGCAGGCAGAAGTCCAGCAGCAGAGAGGGAGGCTGTCCAGTTCATTGCACTGAATGCAGCGTGTACAATTCCCTGCCTTGTGGACAGGTGGTGTGCGAGTGCATTTGGTGCAAGCAGCTCCTGGTCCTCAGGGACCAAGTACGGGCTCTTGCGACCAGAACAGCTGAGCCGGAGGAGCTCAGGGAGATGCAAAGACCAGTTGTTCAGGGACTCAGTAGAGCAGTCGCACCCCCCCCCCCCCCCCCGTATGACAGGCTCGGTGCTGTTGAGGAAGATGAAAGTCTCGGGGAAGGAGAACATCAAGCTGGAGCAGAGGGCAACAATCCCGTATTTGGGACACTTCTTCTTCCCAGTAGATGTCCTCTCGCATTGAGGATAGCTCTCTGGGGAACGGACCCCAGTTATTAGGAAGTGGCAGGTAATTGTAAAGGGGGATTCGATTATTAGAAATATCGATAGCTGGGTTTGTGGTGACCAGGAGAACCGCATGGTGAATTGCCTGGTGGGTGCGAAGGTTGTGGCCCTCCCGAGGCATCTAGACAGACTGATGTGCAGTGCTGGGGAGGAGCTGGTGGTCATGGTACATGTAGGTGTCAGTGACATAGGGAAAGGTAGGAGAGAGGTGCTGGAGGCCTCATTTAGGCTATTAGGTAAGCGAGGAATTAGAGTCCAGGACCTCCATGGTAGCATTCTCTGTTATGTTTCCAGTTCCACATGCAAGGCCAGTTAGAAGGGCAGAACTGCAGGGTCTCAATACGATGGTGTTTGGAGGAGGGATTTAGGTTTATTAGGAATCCTGAAATATAACTGGGTTCAAAAAAGAATGAGAAAGCCAGTGATGGACCTATCCTCCACCCACGTATTAGCCAAGATGGTCAGGGACGCAACGCCATGCTCCGGGTGCCCCTAAACCTCTGACTGCCCAAAGCTGGGATTGGACAACAGGGGATGGATCATTTGATAAATTGCCCTGTTCTGTTCATTCCCTCTGGACTCTCTGGCACCAGCCACTGATGGAAGACAGGATACTGGGCTAGATGGCCCACTGGTCTGACGCGGCATCGGTGTTCCTACATTCTTACAAACGCACACAAGGTGAGAGGCCACCAGTGGACCAGCTGCAGTGTTGAGTGAGCATTTCAATGGGGAGGCTGAACACATGAGAAATTTAGCTTCATTTCTGCATTGGCAACCTACGCAAGCCAAGTCGATGCAAGCGGCGTTTTGCTCGGGTCTTGAAAAACCAAATGTCATATGTGGAGTTGTTTTTATGACATAAGCACCCAGCAGAAGGACTAGGAAAAAAATCAATTTTTAAAGAAGTCATAAATCACTGGCTGAGTAGAACTATTGATTTATTTTACCTCCCTGGGATATTACAGCTATAAATTATGGTTAAATAAATAGAAACTGTGCAGTGTTTTGCATTGTTTGAACTTGTGAATGGCAGCCCTTCCTTGTATTGGCATTCTAATGTAAATCAAACTGTGAAATGTATGCATGCAATTTATTTCCAGTTACGTTTATTGGACTGGGGAATAACGTATTAACCTAAGACTTTACTCAGATTCAGATTTGATTTCCTTGGCTTTGTCTGCCCAGCCTCTGTGGAGCTTTCATGGCTTGAACACGGCAGACTGTAAGCCTGACATCAGGAACATAGCATTTCCCCTCACCGCTATATATACATGGAGTTCTGGCCTGGGAATTTAGTGATGTCCCTTTCCTAAGTTGGAACAAAATCCTACATTTGTGTAGAGTGGGGGTATTTGCAGAGGAGAGGGCCCAATTTTGGGTATAATCCTGGCTTTGTTGAAACCAATGTTAAAACTCCCACTGACTTCAGTGGGGCCAGGATTTCCCTCACTAATTATCATCCCGGGACCAGTGTATAAATTCTGAACTGTATACTCCCCACAATACATAGTACCACATCCATGGACTTCAGCATGAGGTTTGCACAGAGATCGAGGAGAGAATCCGGCCTTTATGTAGTTACTAAATGTTGACTCATTACTTCGGTGTCTTACTGTCATATTCATCAACCACTGAGAAATGACCCTGCCCCGTAGGGCACTGCTACCTTCCTTCCCTTCCCTATTTCTCTACCGTTTCCTCTATTCTTCTTTTCAGCAATTCCTTTCCTTTGCAATTCCCAGTTCCCAACCTAGTGGGCTTCCCTCCCTCTTCCTATCCCCCATTCCACCCATGGAAATGATCAGCAATTAAATAGCTAACATAGACACACTGAAGCGTCATCATTGATCTTTAAAAGCTGATGCTCCAATCAGATTGATCGGGGGCAGGGCAGTTTACCCCTCTGACTCATTATTTCAGGCTGTCTGCAGACTCGGACAGACATCACTGCATGGATTACACTCGGTTACCATCTGGGAGGTTCGCTCTGAAGCTGGGGGGGGCGAGGAACTCTGTTTTTGTTCAATGAGAGCTGAGATTCTATAGAAACGGCATGTATCAAACAGGCTGGATCTGACCTGTGAGGCGGGCGCCTGACACCCCTGCTACAGAAAATCCAGATGTTGATGCCCCCCAACTAACTTAGCTGAGCTGGCTTCGAGAATACTTAATGCTGATTGTACATGTTGCCACTCTGTGCACTGCGGTGTGACATAGACCATGAAGAGGAACTTCAGCTGGAGCAACACGTAGCAGAAGTCAGCCTGCCAGCTAAACCAGACTAAACCTGAACCCGGTACACTGTGCTCTCGACCAGCTCTCCATCCTGTCTGGTGCTAATCGGCAAAGCCCTCAATGGTATTGATGCTTGGTCACCTCTCTGGGCATGGGGGAGCCCAGAATGAAACTCTCAGGGGATCCCTCCCCCTCCAGCTCAAGCTCCAAACACTGGAGACCAAGCCGAGCCTGAATCCTGGACTCCACACGGAGGGAAGCAAGGCAAGACGGATCTGTTTCTAGAAGCCTTTCCTCAGGAACAATGGCTACAGAAACAAGAAAGGCAAAATCAAACACTTTGAAACCAGCAAAAACATTGGTGGGTCTGGTCCATTCAGCTAATGCGTAGCTTCTCTTGTTCTCGTCTATGCGGCACCTGGATAGTGGACTCGCTGCTAACCAGAAATATTGTCCCTGCTAACAGCATATGTTCCTTCTGTCTGTGTATCGGCCTGTCTAGTGGGGTTTGAGTTGCCATGGAGCCGGCCACAAGGGAACAAACCCTGTCTGGGGTCGGTGAAAGCTGTCAAGTTGACAAAAGAACAGATCACTTTACTTACTTAGACAGTTCCTGCCCCAAGGAGTCTACAATCTTTTTGATTCTGCGTTTGTACAGCGCCGATGATGACAATGGGGGTCTTTCTCCATAAGTGAGACCCTAGCTTCTACTGCAATGCCATTCATAAATAATAACGGTTACCCAGAGTTCCTCGACCCAGTCACTTTTAATCTCTGCGAGTCAGTATCAGGAAATAAACCAAAGGAAATGCAGTACCTCTGCCTGCTATAGGGCTAACACAGACAAGTCAAAAAGCAGGTGCTCTTAAAGCTTTAGTTTAGTGGTCTCCAGCAATTCCCATCGGAATTACCTTTACCAGAAGTCTCCACTTAGTAGTCTTAAGCACACACAAATACAATATAGGTGGCTAGATTCAGCCAAAACTTGATAGTTGCCCCACAAGTCTGAGGCAGTCTTCGGGTGAATCAGTCACAGATTTCCAAATGGCTTGTCCTTCCATCTGTGTGTCCACAAAGTAATCTGCCCGCCTTAGACTCGCTACCTCCCTCTTATACCCCCCAAAGTTACAGAGACACGTCAATCAAGAAAATGTCACGTAGCTGGCCAAAGAAATCAATCACTGGGCAGAAGCAAAAAGACATGTCACTAAAAAAAAAAAACTGTTAAGCAAGCAGTCTTAAGCTATAAATCTAGCAATAATTTCCCCATAGCTGCAGTCCTAAAATATATCCAGACTTCCTGTTCTTCACAGACATCTGCCCCAACATATGCTGAGAGAGAGAACACAGAGCCAAGTCTACGTCACATGTTCACTGTCTGTCCCTCCCTCCCCCAGCCGCTTTGGTTATGCTAAGTTTTCTGCAGAGACCTAAAAATGGCTAAAAGCACCAAGAAGAAGAATGGGTCGTCCATCCCAATAACTGGCAGTGGCTTGGATACCTGGCTGATTGCTAAAATGCCCTTGTACGTAAGCACCACGTACAGATATGTCACCTACAGAATCAGCTAGGCTCTTGTAGGGACGCCTGTCAAGATGTGTCTAGGAGGGTTACGCAAGCCTAGCCTAGGCCAGTCATGGTGGGAAGGTCTGAGTAACTCTTCATGAACTACAATGGGAGGTACAGCCCAAGCTGCTAAGCCCCGAGGGACATGGAGTTTCGAGTCACTTGCTCTTTGGGTCACCCGACCTTACAGAAAAGATGAGTAAAAGCAGAAAAGATTAAAACACAACAGCCATTAAGGTGATTCTTCAGCACGAGAAGACTCATTCGGATCCAAGAGATCTGGGTGAAATCCTAACCACGTTGAAGTCAACCTCTTCTAGATTCTGTTCCTGGCCCGACCACAGGGAGATCTTGGACAAGTCACATGAGCTCTGTGCCTCGGTTTCCCCGTCTGTAAATTGGGGATATTGATATTTCCCTACTTGACGGGATCTTGTGACGTGTGTTCACGCAGTCCCCAGATGCCACGGTGATGAAAGCCATAGGAGCGCCTGTACAGGTCAATGGACACATTCCATTCTCGTGACATTCGAATCCGAACGAGAATTTAAATCCAAACCTAACTGGTTGGGCTCATTCTGTAATACATGGCAGCCTGTAAATTGCTTACACTACATTGTGAAGAGAACACTGCACGCTTTGTAACTGAAAGCTTGAATGTACTCATGGGGTCAGATTCTCCTTTAAGTTACACTCATGTAAATCTGGAATCATTCCACTGACTTCAGGGCAGTTACTATTGATTTATACCAGGGCAACTAAGAGCAGAAGCCTGTATTTTGTTTATTACTTTTCATTTGTGTTTTGTAAAAAGGTAATAACATTTTCTTTAAATGGGAATATATGGCGTTAGCCATTTAATGATCAAGTTAAAGAACTAGGCCCCTTTCTAGGCTTCATAAACGCCACAGATGGGATCTTTAAACTGGATCAACTTTTCAACTTAACTTCGATGTGTCTTCTTTCACTTGCCCATATCAGTAGCTAACCCTTTTGAAGCATAGCTGGATTCACAGATATCTTCGCATTTTAACCAGCCAAACTCTTCCCTTTTTTACTTGGCTTTTTTATTCCTCCCTCCAGGGGTGGTGGTTTGTTTTGTTTTTTAACATGAAAAAAAACATGGTAAGAGTAAACTGCTTTGCAATGAGATGGCAGAAAGTGACTCATTTACAGAATGCTTTGATGAAAATATGATCTTAGGAGCATTTGAACTTAAGGTGTCTGCTTTACATTCCACAGGCATTATCGTTAAGATTCTGCAGGTAACAGCCATAAGAGTTGGTTCCTAGATACTAATGAAACATTTTTGTTTTTATTATTGCAACGGATAAATTCTGTGCCCCTCTCTGACTTTTTCCCCACACTCAAAACTCCGCTCGTGTCTGATTCTGCTCTCAGTAACACATAGTACATTCAAAGATATACGTTCAGTACATTCATAGATGTAAAAGCCAGACTGCATAGCACAGGCCAGACAGAGATTTTCACCTGGCGAGTCCTGCCGATCTTTTAGAAAGCGACGTTCCTTCTCAATGTAAAGATTTCAAATGATGGAGAACCCACCGTTATCCCTAGTTTAGCGGTTCCAGTGATGAATGAAACTCACTGTGCAAAATGTGCACCTAATATCAGTATGTGCCCTTGTAACTCCTGTGACTTCAGGCACGGGACAGGATCCATGATGATGCCATCGTCCGTAAAACTGTACGGAGGGCTATGGCCGATGAAAACAGCCAGCTGCAAACCAGGCTGACGGTGGTTCCAGTCGGTGCATGTAAGCAATGCACGCTGCCATCAAGGAGGTCTGCCCGCCTCCAGAAGAAAACCGGACTTTGCGACCCCTTTTTTGTGGCAGCCGTTCATGCACTCATGTCCAGAGCGAGTCTTGGCTGAACGACGGCACACTGGGCAGAACAGCTATGTCCTGGCAGTGGAAGCAACTCGAGGACAGAGAGAGAGAGAGGCCTGCTGATGTGCTTCAGAAGCCCTAATTTTACAGCCACCTGTTTAGCCTCGTCCAGGATCTGTGTCCCAGATTGCAAACAGGCTGGGGACTGGAATGTGTAGAGGGGCTGCCGAGATTTGCGTGAGCCCAATCTTGACAGCGTGACTGCTGGGCAGTGATGCACACAATCAAGCATGGGGAGGAGGGCACAGTTAGAAGACCAGAGGATGGACGACACCTGGCTGCCCTCAACGATGCAGCAGTTCAATGGGTGAACTACGCAGATATTGAGGTGCGAGGCACACAAAAGAAGAAGTCTCGTCTGCTTACGTTGTAAACTGTTTGGAGCAAGGATTGTCTCTTACTGTGCATTTGCACAGCACACGTAGAAGGGATTAAGAGCTGGGTAACGGACAGATCTGAATAAATAGCTGTCAGGAGGAAACCCTCACGGAATGGGGTGTTTTTAGTGGGGTTCCATCGGGACGCTATCCAACATTTTCATCAATGAGCTGGAAGCGAATAGAAAATCACAGTGGAGAAAACCTGCAGATGACACACAGCTTGGCGGAGCGGTAAATAATGAGGCCAACAGAGCAGCCAGACAGAGCAAATGAGACCGGTCAGTAAGCGGAACCCATTCAAACTCAGTGCATTTGAATACAGCTAAATGCAAAGTTATACGTCTCGAAAGAAGGAATGCAGGCCAGCCGTACAGACTGGGGGCGGTATCTTTGAAAGCAGTGGCTCTGAAAAGCATTTAGGAGGTCAGAGGGGACAAGCAACTCCAGATGAGCTGCCAGTGCGATGTTGTGGCAAAAAGGGCGCATGCAATCTTGGGGAGTATAAAGGGGGGATTCGTGATTAGGAATAGGGGCGTGTTTTTTTCCCACTGTATGACGTCGGTGAGACTGACGCTAGAATACTGCGTCCAGTTCTGGCTTCTACCTTTTAGAAAAGATGTCGAAAAACTGGAGAGGAAAGAGAAAAGACCTCCATCTGTTTAGCTTATCGTAAAGAAGCTGGAATCCACTGTACAACCACCTTCCCGGGGAGAAAATACCGGGTACTGAAGGGCTCTTTAATCTAGCAGAGAAAGACAGAAGAAGAACCAGTGCTTGGAAGCTACAGCACAAATTCAAATTTGAAGTTAAGCACAGATTTTGAACATTCAGGTCGATTAACCACTAGAACAGACTCCCCAGGGAAGTTTGGATTCCCCTTCTCGGGGTGGCTTCAGATCCAGACTGGAGGCCTTTCTAGAAGATGTGCTTTAGCCAAACACAAGGTGCTGGGTGAAACTGAATGTCCTGTGCCATGCGGGAGCTCGGACTAGATGATACAGCCGCGCCTGAGATTCACAGATTGTAACACAGACAATATAAAGGTGACACGTTGCCTTCCTATTGGGGTGGGAGGGAGGCCAGCAAAGCGCTCTTCTGACATACATCATGTGTTTGGTGGAACGCAGGACTCCCACTGAAGGATAATCACCCCAGTACAGCCACAACGCCTCTCTGTCTTGAGCTCATGTGCCTCAGATGAAGAGCCGTCGCTAAGCCCGGTTGTAAGCCACAGTAGATTAACTGTCAGAAATCGGTACTTGCCTCTGCAGCCTATGGCCTGTGTTTCTGGATCAGTCATAGCGCACAGGTGGTAGACAGACACACTACACCAAGCTACAGGAGGATTCCACAACAGCAGTCAGCATAAGCAGGCGGGTCCCAGCTGATGTCTGTGGGGATGGACAAGGCTCTCCACTGTACGTGAGGCATAGGGTTTATAGAAGGCGATCCCTAAATGCTTTACTGTTCATTATCTTTGAAAGGGGCTGGATTCTGAAAGAGGGAGGGCATGTGTTTTCATACCTTGAAAGCATTACTCCTGAGCATGACCCCAACGTTTTACTGACTCATTGGTTTCTTCTTGTCAAGTGGAAACAAGAAAAGACAGAGAATCATTTATCGATCGGCAAACGTGTTACTTTTCTTAGGAATCAGAGCAGAATAATGGTTCTTGCTTGTGCTGATTCTATGAGATCCTTTTATTTAATCCTCACAAAGTAACATTCATGGAGGGGTTTTTTTTTAAAAAGTGGTTCGTGGCCATCTAATCCTCAGCAGAAAATGGGAAAGGGTTTACGGAGCTGCCAGGTGACATGATCCAGACCCAAACATTGCATGACACAAGCTGCATGGCCTTGCCTTGCAGTGGGTATGTTTGGTCACAATTTATTCTGCAAATGCAAATTAGGAATATAAGGAAAACGAGTTGCATAATGAGGCTGGAAAGCCGTTTTTACAGATGGAGCTTTGGCTGCCAAGACGCAATTTGTTCTCCGCATATAAACACACGGAAAGTTTCAGCATCTGCTCCTAATTAGCTTTCTTGCACTAGTTACTGATACGCAACGCTCACACTTCCCCCGTATTTGTTTCCTCTGATGAGGAGCGATTAGCTTGTTTTCAGAGCTCATTGGAATTACATAAACTAAAGGGCTGGAGTCACGTACAGCTGTCCCTTGCACCACATTTCAAACACAAATTATGCTGGAATGCTGCAAAACACCGAGATAGGACGGCCATGAAAAAGTGAAGTGCGTTAATTAGGGCTTCAGTGACCCTTCTGAAGCCAGATGAATTTTTGAGTAATGTGGCCAGTCTTTGATTAATTAGTTTACAGAGTATGTTTTGACACTTTGCCATCCCGTGGCGGGGGTTTCCATTCTGGAAATCATTTGGAAATTTTCTCCAAATCTCAGCATTGCCCTGAATGGAATGAAGTCCTGCTTGGTCTTTCAGACAGGGCTCTGCTCCGCCATTTAATGACTAACACTTAGCTTCAAAGCAAATTAGTTATTGTGTCTGGCTGCAGCATAAAACTCTCGGTCGCATGTAAGGGACAATACGAGTGAACAACAGAGACAGCCAGCAAGCCTTACCTCAATTGTTCACCAGAGCTGCGTTCAGTGGAAATCGGGCAAGAGACCCTCGCTTCAGGCTCGTCTCACCCAAAAAAATCATTAATAAGGTCGCGGCCTGCAGTCCAGTCACACAAAATGCACTACCAAGGAAGGAGAAACGGACACCCGGAAATAGCTGTCTGTCTCGTTCGGAAGCATGCACTTTTCATGGCAAAAGCATGGTCCCTTCGAACGACCGTGGGGACGATGACTTCATTTGAAACAGTGTCATTCAATGAGAACAATGTCCCAGCTTGTCCAGGAAAGTAAAACTCGATCTCTGGAGCACCCCGGTGTCGTGTACCCTGCCAATGCACCCCTCATTAGTGTCCGTGAATCTGCCCCTGTGGCCGACCGGGGCCTCTGTAAAGAGGAGACGTATCCTTTGTCGTTTCTATACTCACGTGCTCTTTGTGCGGGGCAAGCGTGAAGGGTCAGGGCAGGCTGATCTCGCATCTGCAGGAATATCTGTTGCTTTATGCAAAAGCTCTGGAGTCGCTGCTGGTCATCCCAGGTCCACAGGGCAACGGACTCCCACCCGTCCCTGCTTGTGGCCCTGCGCCAGAATCAGCGTCTTTCTATAAGGAACATGCGGCTATGGCAAGAGGCATGAGCCACTCGAGAAGGATGCCTTCGGCTGGCCAAACAGCAACACCAAAACGGCCATCAGCATCAAACACGGGCTGTGCCCGACTCCCAAAATGGGACAGACCACGCGAGCAGGAGACGTTCTTCCACCGCATCAGGATCCACATTTGAGAGCGTAGACTCAAAACTGGATGTGCTAGCAGCCTAACGGCCACTTCTGGCCCACTCCCGTGGGAGGGACAAACAAGTTTTCCCACTATCCACTGCGATCCAAGTCCTAGAGCGGCTGCCGCTGACACAGGCACAAGGAACCCTGGGTTACACCCCCAGAAGCGGAAGGGGTGACTCGGGTCTGCGTCGCGCGGTACGGATGTGTGAACGCTGGTGGGACGCCTGGTTTAGAGTGCAGTGCGGACTGCTCAAGCGCAGGCTTTGGAAACTCCAAGTCTGCCAGCTCAGACCGGACAGACCGAGGCTTACCATGCAGTGTAGCTGTCGCCTACGGCACTAGTTAAGCACGTGAGCCGTTTCCTGAATCTGGCCCTAGCAGATGGACACAGATAAGACCAGGTGCACTGGAAACCGGAGGCAGGGAAAACTTCAATATAACCACATCCTTATTGAGTAACGAATCCCTGTCAATTAGAGTGAGTGATTGATTGGGATCGTTTGAATTTAAGAACCCAAATGCTTCATGCAGTTATAAGCATTTGGGCCAGATGCTGATCTCAGACCAGTTTCACGCTGCTGGGAACTCAACTGACGTTTAAAAACTACTGCTAAGGAAGTGAGATGAGAATGCCATGCAAATGGACCTGATTCCAAACACAGACGGTAGAAGGGTGACGATTCGAGATTAAATATTGGAAATGAACAAGAGAAAAGGGCCTTGTTTCTTTATTTAGGGCCCTACCCAAAGCCCACTGTAGTTAATGGGAGTCTTTTTAGGAGGTGCGTAAGTCTTGGGCTGTCCGTCTTCACAGGAGTGACGCTTCAAGTCTCGCTAGCGACCCCCTGCTTAGAATGACTTTTTTTTCCCTCCAAAATAACTGCAATCTGCCATGGTGATTCTTTTAAAATGTAAAACTTCCAGCAGTGTCGTTTGACAGTCAAATCTAACAGGGCATGTTGCAAAGAGGCTAGTTATGGGCATGAATTGCAAAGGTAACATCCACCTTTTCCCGGCATTGGGTAGCTTTTGGGTGCTTGGGTGTGGGCTATGCCAGAATGTACATCAAGTGGTGGTTTGCTCTTTAAAAGAGAATAAAACCTGTGTTTCAGCAGGCTGCTATTTTGCAACCTAAACCTGAGCTCTCTCCTGGTTGTCGCTTAGTGCTTACTCAGTTTGGTCAGTGGGAACTTCGGGATTTGGCTCCTTATATGGTTTGGATGGAGACCGCAAGGAAATGTGATTTGATCCCTTTTCAAAGCCTGGCAGAGCCCAGCGTTATAGCTAAATAAAATCTGAGACAGAATTTCACGCAGCAAAAACAAACACCATTGAGAGACGCAGCAGGAAAGAGCCAGTCCCGAGCCTACGGTAACCGCGACTTTGAGAATAGGAGTACATTCCCTGAAGATGCTCCACACAGTAGCAAACCATCTGTCCAAACACTCGCGGAAAAGGCTCATGGATAGTGCCGAGGCCTCTGCCACTGGCTTTGGAAGCGTAATGAGTTGGAATATTCACAGATGTTCCTTCTGAATATCCCTGCACACTGCAAAGCAGATGGGTTCGGGCAACTGCAGAACGAACCACCGGGGAAGACAACATAGCCCTTTCCCCCGCCTATCGCCTCTCTCTGCAGTAGGGACGGATGTTTCTAAAATCAATTAGCATTTTTCCAAAACATTAATGAAAGCGTTTCCTTCAGAGATTGTCCACATATGAAACCTCTTTCTCTTAGCGCTTCAGCGGCGCTTGTGTCTCCAAAGCCTATTGACCATATGCTACAGCGCACACACTTGTAATTCACAGCGATCCAGGAGAATATAGTGTTATGATGCCTGGAAAAACGAAGACAGCTGTTGAGAACTGTGGGTTGCCTGGCCTTGCTTTCTGCAGAATGAGTAAAATACATCACTGGTGTTTCTGCTGCATACCAGAGAGTTGCCAGAATCTTTTAATGAATGGCCAAAGCTTGTAAAGCAGAAAATAATTCATACTACAGTATAAGTGCCGTGATGTGTGAAGTTAAGGGTCAGCTGCCATTTCTGTTATGAGCTCTATTTTCCAGGGGGGTTAGAACTTGAATAACTGCACAGAACATCAAGTTGACAGCTTAAGTGACTTCTTAAACAATGGATTAACTCCGTTAAGCTGGTTTTGATCTCAATGGGAAGGTTAGTGGCTCTGAAAGGTAGCACGCTGCGAATCCTGCAGACTCCAGTCCCCTGTTTAGCGACTCTAGGGGTACAGCATGTGCAGCAACACAAAACCTGGTACCCCAGCACCGTGCCTCACTTTGAACTCCGTGAAGGAGAGGGGAACCTTGTTTTCCTGCCCAGTCGGTCCATGGCCTCTTCCTGCACTGGCCAGCAAAGGTGCTAATTGCTATGGGGATGTTTTATGAAGTGGACACTTCACTTGCCCACTTACGAGGAACCTGACTGAGACAATCAACTTATTTCTCCTAGGCCACTGACTGAGCAGTTGTCGGCCGATGATGGATTTGGGTCTTTGCTAGAGAGAGTTGAAAATTGTCCCACAAAATATTTTTCTGGCAGCAAATGGCTTTTGCAGTTGAATTTACTTTTTTTTTTTAATGAAAAATGTCTGTTAAACCATGACAACACACCCTGAAAGTTGTCAGTGTATGGATTTTTGTCCAAGAAAACTGTTCCATGGGGGAAAAGGTCATTTCCCACCCGGTTCTGGTTATTATCAGAACGGAGCTGGATTTGACCTGAATATGAAGGCTTGTCGATCTCAGTTCCCTGAGTCATCTAAGGCACTGTGCACGTGATGCTTTCACACGGACAGCCATCAGCAGATGGCTATTTGGTGGTCATCCATCCATACCCAGTGTCCATAAGGATGGTCCACACCTTGGTAACAGCCAGGTATCACATGGCCCCTTCTTTGCCCACTCCAACGAGGACAGGAGGCAGTAGCTGGTGTGGTGACTAGTTCTTCACTTTAAGTTGTAGAGACTCTAAGCTCTGGAGATCCTCAGTTCCAAGCAAATCTCCACGGTTGGTACTGCTGCAATTCCCTGCGACTAGGCAGGAAGCTACAAGTGGCTCTCAGTGCATCAGCTTAGCTATTCGCTCAGGGCCTGATCCGGCGTTCCCAATGGGAATCTTGTGAATGGAACACGGAGTCCCGTTCAAGGTCACTGGCCTGGTTTTCAAGGCCATGCGTAATACTGTCGTCAGTTGCCCGAGGGATGCTTCTCCTTCCAACAACAGAACTGGCTAAAGAAATTCAAGTGAAGACATTTTCCCACCAGAAAATGGGGCTTTCTTTAAACCGAAATTTGGCAAAGATCGGTTGCGATGGAACCCTCATTGCACAGCTGACCGAGCTGCCGTGGCTCCTGATGGGACTTGTAGTTGCAGGTCTGTCGTGCCCCCTTTTTCTTTTTAAGATCAGCTCCCCATCTGGACTACACCTCCCACGAGGTACCATGGTCTCGTCTTGTGCCTGAACCAGCGTGGGATGGAAACAACATTCTTTTCAATCCTCTGTACGTGACAGCATCGCTCCACCGGCAAAATGAAGCTGCTGCCAAACAAGGGAAGACTTGTGTCTGCAGGAGATTCCCAAGCAGATTTTTTTTCACTTCTTCGGAAGTACTTTACGTGGCTGGAATGAAGCGGGTTCTGATTCTGAGCTCCCTCCTGTCTTCAGGCAAAGGCTGGCTTTTTAAAGTCTCACCTCAGCCGCCAGTTGTTGCAACCCGGTGATATTCTGGGCAGGCTGTTTAGCACCATCAGCCACGACAGATGTTCCGAGGGCAGCATCTGCATCTCACTGAGAAACATGCAGCTATGATACAAGCAGCTCTCTGGGAGATCAGGGACTGGAGTGAGTCCCCTAATGCCCTAGTCACCGGACCGTCCTTCCTTTCTGTGTCGCTCACTCCCTGTCAGCTGGGATGCTCTTTTGCCCTAGTGTCTGGAATGTGGAGAGAAATGCAGGACATTGCTTTTCTTATTTCTCGTCTTCCTCTAAACCTCCCTGCCTTCTCTCTCCTCTTCCTTGTCCTCTCTCCTTTCCCCATCTTCACTCAACGTCTACACAAGAGAGAAATCTTGTCCTTCGAAATGTTGGGTTTTTGGGGAAAGTTAGTAAATCAGTAGATAAAGGTGACCCCGGGGGGTGCCATTTGCATAGATTATATTCCTTAATAGTCTTTTATGAAGGTCTTTAGCTAAAGCTTTCTGATAAACAGTCGGAGGGGAGAGGGAAAGCATTGCTTTGGCTTAAAAACTAGTTGGGTGACAGAGAATGGCTGCTCCTTCCAGTGCGGAGAGAGAACAAATGGTGGGCTGGCCCATCGGGCCATATGAGGAACAGTCAAAGCTTTTCTAGGATAAAGGGAATTTGTGTATCAGTCAAAGTATAGATTTGGGAGTGGAAAAGAAATTCAGATAGATAGCCTGGAGTTCCCAGCATCTGGAATGACGGGGGTTTATCTGTACTGGGGAGGAAAAAATAGCTTCTCTCTCAGAACAAGTATTAGAGCTGGGAGAAAAAAAATCCCTTTTTAAAATGCATGTCTTAACAAAGTTCCAAGTCATTTAGGAGCACACGTCCCATTGAAATTCAACGCTCCTAACTCCCTACAAAAGAGTGGCATTTTCAATCCTATGGGAGTTTTACAACTAACTAGAGCGTCGGGAATGTTCACACAGCTCCGTAACGTCACCAGCAGCGCTCACTCGGCCGTCTTGAAAATGCTGCGCCTTCCCTCCATCTGGATAGCAAACTTTCAGTAACTCAGTGGGCAAAAACAATGGCGTGTGACTTAGGTGACCAAACCCGCAGTTTAGCGAACGTCCCCCTGGACACAAATGGTATGCACTACAATTGGTTTGCTTAATTTGTTTGGCAAACAACTGGGGAGAAACCAGCACATTTGTCAAGAGCGCAGCCCTGTTCTTGGATCAGCTCTGAGCAGAAAGGGAGGCTAAAACTGCCAAATTGTTCCTTGCCAATTGTTCATCCAGCCGATTTCAATATGCAAACGTTGCTTAAAAACACACCACAATCCCGGGGAATGTGAAGAGTCATCTCGCGCCACACAAAGACATTAAAAGGGTACAACATTTAGTGAAAACCTGAGAACAAGTCTCGGACGTACCATTCAGAACGCTCCGTATAAAAAGTCACCAAAGGCCAGAGAAGTTGGGAGGTTTGGTTTTGTTGTTTAAGTTTAGCTGCAACAATTTCCCCTTGTCAGCAGTGTGCTGTGCGGGCTGGATCCATTCCATTCACACTGATGAATAGGAGCGGTGCCAGCTAACTCCTGGTGATGTCCATTCATGCTGAGAGGAGCGGCAGACCTAGCAGTATTTAATTGTCCTTACTATCTTGCAGGCCCAAGAAGGAGTCTGCAAGCATTGGGCTGTGCGATGCATTTCAGGGCACCACCTTGTATCCACGGGCTTCCAACGTGAGGGACTCTTGCTTGTGCCTGCTGGATGATGGGCAGCCTGCCAGCCCCTCGCTCTCCTCTGGGCTGTAGCAGCCCGGCCAGTGGACAATCAGTGCATCCCAGTTCCTTCAAAGTCTTCCCTTGCGGGCATTACTGGATACCCACAGAAATCCCGGGTCCTCTGGCCCCAGAGGAAGAGTGTATCCCAGTTTAACATGAGACCGCCACTCCTCTGTCACACGCAGCACGTTAGTTTGCTTAAATAAATGTCCTTGTGCATTCCTGTAATTGAACTCGAGAGTCAAATAGAAACCAGGGCCTACACTTACTAGCTAAAAAAGTAGATTCTCACCCCAAAATTCAGTCTTTCGCAGCACCTGCTAGCCTTAAGGAGCTAGGACTCACTCTTTTGAGGTATCTCCTCGGTGTCTTTCTCCACCCTGTGCTCTACTGAATCTCTCTATTGACTTCATTCACAGACAGAGAGATCCCCGCTCCGTAATGTTGTTCCTTTTCACTTCCCAGGGATTTTGATTTTCATAGTTTGTCTTTGTTGGTTTTCCACTGACATTTCTGGGTTGGGGCACAGGTGGACGACTGAGCAATACACTACTTCATTGACTAGCGGGGGAGCGGTGACAACTCCTTCCTGCTTGAATGGGCCATTACGAGGACGCGTTATTATCCGGTGACTCGTTTTTGCTCCAAGAGCACAAGGGCACGATTGCCAACATAGTCATGTTATTCCTTAATATGCACACATCTCACATTGACTACCAGAATCAATAAGTTATAAGCTTTCAGTAGAGACCTTACACGTTACCCATGATAGCTAAATACCATGAAAGCAGTGCATTAGGTGCAGTGAGTTTGTCAGCTCTGAGACTGGAGTTGCTTGTAAAGAACAGTGAAACCTTGCCGTTTGGCACCAATGAGCCTCTCACAGGCGACATGAGCAGTCCTACGACAAGTTCCGCCTTGCGTACAGTCCATGTCCAACATTAAGACAGACGGGGGCATGACCAATTAACTCTTCCTTCAGGCTCCTCGCCATGTCGGTGTGCTGCAGAGAGATGTTATGCAGACTTTTGATGATACTTTCTGGATTTGCAGCCCATCTGGTAGTGATTTGGTGCAAACAGAATATGTTACATGCCTCCAGGGACTTTCTCTGCACTCCAGAGTTACTGCTATTCCACAAGCAGGAGAGACCTCCGCTTGTACTATCAGAGGACCACATTTTGAAATCCTTCTCCAGTTTTTAAGGCCTTTCTCCGGCAGAATTCTGACTTCAGGGTATGAGCAAATGAACTCAGGATTTGGCCCATTAGAAAGCCTTTTTGTAGCTAAACTTTTTGCATAGTAGATTTTCATCACGCTACACAAAAAACAGGGAAAGAATTACATACAAATGCACCTTACATGCAGATGCACATTAAGGCTGCAAAGTTAAGCATTCAAGAGACAGAAAATGTAAAAGTTGGTCGCCTGTGCAAGCGGAGCTCTCCCCTCAACCGCCTATGTGCGGATGAGTTAAGATAGCGGGCTTGATTCTCCATTGCCCGGCAACTTGTGTCACCGCTTACACCTGTGAAAACAGACGACACAGCAGGTGTCAAATGCTACCCCTCCCACTGGGTAGCTTTTAAATCCTGCTTGCAAGGGTGCAAATGACGACACAACCTCTGAGACGGTAGAGAACTGGGCCCGTAGCATTCAGAATGTGTGCCGAGTACAATTTACTCATGGCAACAGCACAGAAAGTGGTGGAGAAGCCGGACTAGCCATTGACAGGAAGATGTGAAATAAAGCAGTTCCAGCTAACTCACCATTGGAAAGACTTACCAAGGCGCATGGCCGATTCTCATCAGCTGTTGTCTTTAAATCTAGATGTGACGTTGCTCGTCTATAAATATGCTCTTACTCAACCAGAGAGTAGTTCTCAGTGGTTCACGCTCAAGCTGGAAGTGCATATCGAGTGGGGTCCCGCAGGGATCAGCTCTGGGTCCGGTTTTGTTCAGTATCTTCATCAACGATTTCGATAATGGCATAGAGAGCACGCTTATAAAGTTTGTGGATGATACCAAGCTGGGAGGGGTTGCAAGTGCTTCGGAGGATAGAATTAAAATTCAAAATGATCTGGAGAAATGGTCTGAAACAAATGGGATGACATTCAATAAGGACAAATGCAAAGTGCTCCACTTAGGAAGAAACAGTCAGTTGCACACACACAAAATGGGCAACGACTGCCTAGGAAGGAGTACCGCAGAAAGGGATCTGGGGGTCAGAGCGGATCACAAGCGAAATGAGTCAACAGCGTAACGCTGTTGCCAAACAAAGCAAACGTTGTTCTGGGATGTATTAGCAGGAGTGTTGGAAGCGAGACACGAGAAGTAATTCTTCCACTCTACTCTGTGCTGTTATGGCTTCAACTGGAGTGTTGTGTCCCGTTCTGGGTGCTGCCTTTCAGAGAAGATGGGGGCAAATTGGAGAAAGTTCAGAGAAGGGCAACAAAAATGATTAAAGGTCTAGAAAACACGGGGGAAGACTGAAAAAATTGGGTTTGTTTAGTCTGGAGAAGAGAAGACGGAGTGCGATAACCGTTTTCAAGTACATAAACAGCGGTTACAAGGAGAGAAGAATTGTTCTTGTTCACCTCTGAGGATAGGACAAGAAGCAATGGACTTAAATTGCAGCAAGGGCGGTTTATGTTGGCTGTTAGGAAAAACTTCCGAACCGTCAGGGTGGTTGAGCACTGGAATAAATTGCCTACAGAGGTTGTGGAATCTCCATCATTGGAGGTTTTTAAGAACGGGTTAGACAAACACCTGCCAGGGATGGTCCAGATAATACTTAGGCCTGCCGTGAGGGCAGGCAACAGGACTAGCTGATTTCACAAGATCGCTTCCTGCCCTACGCTTCTGTGATATCCTGAACAGCTTCCCCTTGACATGCAGCTTGCACCGTGGCCACTTAACTGACAGATGGAGCTGGCCCAGAGTCTCTCTGCTAAGCTCCCACTTCCCTTGATTGTGCTGGCGAAGTTACGCTCCTGAGTTTAGATTAACATGGACTTTTCATTTAATAGAATGGGAGGAAAAAAGAAATTGAACAGGGGGAAAAGATACAAAAGTCTCTCCTGGTAACATGCTGAGGTGAGTTTCTTATTTAAAAACCAGGGAATGTGTGCCTTTGAGAGGGAGGTGGGAGGAGGGAGGATGTTTTTGAACATACTTCTGTTCAGCCCATTTATCCTTAGTACCGAAAGTAGCCAGGCATTGGATTTTCTGGGATCGCTTCTCCCAAGCACCACCAACGGTGGGCTGGGAATTTAGCAGAACCGGGCAAGGGTCCCAATGAATGGGAAAAAAACCCCTTTTTTTAATTCAGCTGGGGAATTTCCTGAAACAACCCTTGGCGTGAAGAGAACAGGCTGGAGTACAGCAAACTTCGTGTTGCTCGCTTTGGAGGGCGATCTGGCTTCTGCAGGCTCTTTTCATTGGAAAGCCTACGCACTGCTCCATTGTGTATTGCAGCTTCCATGCAATCCCTGTCCTCGCATGCTTTACAGGGTTCAGTGACAGAGCTAAAGAAAGAAATTAAACGGCATGGGCATGGGACTAAAGAGCTGCTTTCAGCTGAAATTTGAAGCTGTATGGAGAGCCAAAAAGTTGGAGAGATGCAGGCAGGAAGACTGCTCGGAAGCTCAAGAGCTGCTGAGAAAAGTAGCTTTCGTACCATAGTGCTCAAATCAGCTGCCAGGAGAGAAGGGATGGCAAAGCTAGATGAGAGTAGGGAGCAGTGAGACATGGTACTTGAGGTTGACTGGGGTCAGCCGACTGAGGGTTTTAAAAATAGGCCAGGCAGGTCTGATCTTGGCTTCTCAAGCGAAAGAGGAGCAGCAAGGCGAATATCTGGTTCACTACAAGGTGGGGAATGCAGGGCAGTTCAGCGTAACTGGAGGATACAGCTCTTAGTTGATAGCTCTTGACATTCCCATTGTATCCCCACAACAGAAATCAGACTGACTGCATCTGAAATAGAGCACCTTCACCCCCATCTTAAAGAACTCTCCTTTCCTTGCTCGCATGGCAGATCTTGACAGATCGTCTGTGTAGCCAGCAGAACTCATTGCCAGAAAATATCAGAAGCCAAGAGGTTGGCTGGATTCACAGGAGGACTAGACATTTATATGGAGACATTTCTTGTTTAACTCTCTGCTATAACGAGGGATGGATGCATTCATCCCTCCTTGTTTTAGAGAGTTAAACAAGAACGCCAACGTCTGGAATGGCTGTTCCTCACCATTCAAGACAGAAGCCAACTTCCGACTGGGGACAGTTGAGAAGAAATCTTCCTTATGGGCTTTATTCCTAATTGTCCCTTTAGGGTTCTAAAGTATTTGGTGCTAGATAGACCCTGAAACTCATCCAATCTGGCCATTCTTCCACGCACAGGTCTCTGAACAGGGGTTTCATACAGGGAAGGGCACAGGATATTGGAGTTCAAATCCAGGTGTGTCCCCGTGAGGGGAAAATTTCACTCTTCAAAGCTATCGTGTGTTCCTCGGCATTTCTGCATGTGGGTACGGAGTCATCATAGATAATGGGAACTTGGCACCTTTCTAACAGCCAGGGTGTGACACATTACATTGGTTTTTAGGCTTGTTTTTTGCCTGTGTGATTTGTTTCTTGCTAGGATATTAGGGCTTCCATTAAACTATGTATTAATCCCTGTTCTGCCTGCATCTGTATAACATGTATTAACCCCCTTGTTGTTCCCTCAGGTAAAGGCAACGGTAAGATTTTGTTTTTCAGTGTAGTTGGACTGAAGAGACGGGCTTTGGTCCCAAACCTGGACCCTACAAGAGTCCGGGCTTGACACGGCCCTTTATAGAAGGTTTGGGGGTGCATGAGGCCCACCCCACTGGTTTCTTAGCAATAGCCCCAACCTCAGTCATCTGCGCAGTGGGGAGTGGTTATTTCTCTTCATCAGCCCTGGACAACGACCTGGGAGTGGAGAGAAGTCCAAGGAATTTGGCAGGACAGTCTCCGGCAAGGGAAACGCTTCCTGGGCCGATCTGGGGTCCCTGCCACCGAACACAGCAGAAGCGATTGCAGTTTTGATTGCTGGGGTGGGAGGTCCCACCTGAGACTCTCAAGTAGCTGGCTTCTCTCTGTGGCTTCTGCCCAAGCCACTGTAGACATCTGCAGCCCGGAAGCTACCCACTGTCTTAAAGCTGCCTCTAGGCTAAGTCTTCAGAGAGAAATCACTGGCAGTGGACAGCAACCTGAACAGAGACCTTCTCATTATAGACCCACTCCCAGCAGAACTTGTGAGCCCCTTATTCCTCTTACAGCCGGAGAGGTTCCCTTCCTGCAGTGTGCCCAAGGGTGCTCTTGATCAGGGTGACCCCTCAGCCCAGGCGCATCTGGTGCAGCTGTTTCATTTCCCAACAAGGACAACAAGATTTTATTGCCCCCAGACTCAAAAATTAACAGTATTGTAACAAAAATGGCCCCAAAGGTCTCGTAACTGAAATGCAAATAAGGCCTGGCCCATGCTGTCATTTCCCCTTCTTGTTAACAGGTGGCAGCAGAAAGTTTCCTCCCCAATGGTGCCCCTGCCCATATGGCATTCCCAAGCACTGTTAGGCTGCTCTTCTCCCTGTTCACCTACAGGTGTCAGCAGTGAGCTCCCTACTCTCCAGGTCTTCACGCCACAGGGCTGACATCATTCCGTGAATTATAGAATCATAGAATATTAGAGGTGGAAGGGACCTCAGGAGGTCATCTGGTCCAGCCCCCGGCTCGCAGCAGAACTAACCTCAGCTAAATCCGTTTCTGCAGAACTGCTGCCTAGCCCGTCGGTCCCCAGTCTTTAGCTGTGCATGGGATTCTTCCGTCCTCAGTACAGAATTCTGCACTCGCCCTTGTTGAATCTCATCAGATTTCTTTTGGCCCAACCCTCCAATTTGTTTAGGTCCTTCTGTATCCTATCCCTCCCTTCCAGAGTATCTACCACTCCCCCTAGATTAGTGTCATCTGCAAACTTGCTGAGGGTGCAATCAAACCCCTCTTCCAGATCATTAATGAAAACGTTGAACAAAATCAGCCCCAGGACCGACCCCTGGAGCACTCCGCTTGTGACCGGCTGCCAGCTAGACATGGAGCCATTGATCACTATTTGTTGAGCCCAATGATCTAGCCAGTTCTGTATCCATTTTATAGTCCATTCATCCAATGCATATTTCTTTAACTTGCTGATGAGAATGCTGTGGGAGACCGTATCCAAAGCTTTGCTAAAATCAAGGTGTATCACGTCCACCGCTTTCCCCACATCCAAAGAGCCAGCCACCTCTTCACAGAAGGCAATCAGGTTGGTCAAGCATGACTTGCCCTTGGTGAATCCATGTTGACTGCTCCTGATCACCTGCCTCTCTTCCGAGTGCCTTAAAATGGATTCCTTGAGGACCTGCTCCATGATTTTTCCAAGGATTGAGGTGAGGCTCATGATTCTTCAGCTAGTCATTAGCCAAGACTTTGATATATATTGTTGATAATGAGAGTGAGAGACCTGTGGTCTGAGCACAGGCGAGAGGGCCAGCACTCTAATCCTGGCTCTCGGTCTGATACTGACGCCTGCCCTGGCCTTGCCCGTGTTACTTAATTTCTCTATGCCTCAGTTTTCCTATCATAACAGTAGCTCCCTCAGAGGCGCATTATGGGGACTGATGAATGTTTACAAAGTGCCATGTAAACACGTGACTTTATTAAATCAGTGATGTTCACTCTCAGCAGGAAAGGCTGTATTTAGAAATGTGAACCACTTCTCATATGCAGTGGGACAAATTGTGTATCCCCTGGACTCAGTTAAATTATTCTGCATAACTGAAAGCAGATTTGACCCAATATCTTTCCTCTGGAGATTCTAATGCTTTCCTGCTGCAAACTCCCAAGAAGAAGTTATGTGTGGAAAGCCAGGGAAAAGCACTAATTCTTATTGACATCAACTACAAAAAAGTGGGCCTGAAGCAGTTAATTTATAATACAAACCGCTCCAGAGCTTTTCTCTGTATAACCCGTAGTATAGCTGAAAGAATATGAAATTCTAGCGACCAGGGAAAATTCAGAAGTAAGCGGAAGAAAAATCCCACATTCTTAATCAATCACATTTCTACTTTATCACTGTAGATTGCACTACAATATAAAATACCTTATTGAAAGGTCACTATATAATGAAGCCTATAAACCTTAATAGACATGAAAAACTGTAAACCATCTCCAAGGCTTGCCTTCAAACCTTGATCAACATAATCCTCGAGGAGGTGGGTGAGGATTCCAGCTGCCTCTGATTTGGCTTCCCCCTAATGAAAATTGCAAGTTGATCAGTATCAGAGAGATCGAAGCTTTCCCTTAAAATTACATCTGACATTTACAAGGAAATCATATCGTAAATTCAGCCTTCGGATCTAGCAGTTGCTTGTAAAGCAAGAATTGGCATCTTCAGGCTTGGGTTGACCCAGAAATATCAGGGAGCATAAGCAGAAAAAGCAAATCTTACATACCCCGTGTCAATCACAAGTGGAAGCGAATGTAATTGGAACCTGTCTCTTGAGAGCTGGCCTAAGAGGGGATCTCAGCAAGTTCAGAGAGAGATCCTATCCCATTCTCCCCTCACTGCACAGTGCAACCCAGTCCACATATGGTTCTGCTCAGCATTTCCGGAGAAAGCCAAGCCTTCCCCAGGAGAGGAATATGTCCTTGGGAGATTACGGATGCCAGTCAAGCACAGACCTGTGGTGCATTCAGGGAATGCTGGAAGGGACTGCACACTGGAGCTTCCCAACATATATTGGGACCATGTCCACTGGCCCCCTTCCATAGGCGAGGTAGAATACAACCGGTTGGGGATTTTGGGATGACATTTGTTTTCCTTGGAAACTGCCAGTTCGTCAAAACCGAAGTTTCTCGCATGGAAAAGGGACAGTTCTGATCAATTTTTCAACTAAAAACACAATTTTTGGCATTTTCTGTTAAAAAAAAAAATTGTCAAAATGTTTGGTTTGGAATCTTTTCATTCAGGAAGCGTCAGGTTTTTCCTTTTCGAAACGCCTTTTCATTTTGAAATGAAAATTAATTACCGTTTGCAAACCAATTTTAAGCATCCAATGGCCAAAACGGAAACAAACGATTTCAAAATTATCAAAACGTTCCATTGGCCCGAATTGAATTTTTGTTTCTTCAAGTTGAGATTTCAACTTTTGGCCCCGATTTGGGACGGAAAATTTTTTTCAATATCTCCAACATTTTTGCGTGCGAGAAAAGTCATGGCGCACCCAGATCGAGAGCCCTTGTCCTGCCTCCCCCGTGCCTTTGGATTTGCTGGCGTGGCAGGAGGGAATAGCTCCTGTGGATAGGAGAAGACAAGGCTATGGGGATGGCCAGTCCCTGCATGGGGAGGGAAAAGGGGGAGCAGGGAGGGAGGGAGACAGTGCCACGCAGACTGGATCCTTCTGAGAATCCCAGAGTCTCTGATACAAATGGCCGTTTTCTCCTCTCACTCGTCCTGTGCAAATCAGGAGGGACTGAAGTCAGAATAGAACCGGTGGGAGAGCAGACTCTCTTGCATCTATAGCTTTTGAATCTCACCTGGGAGTTCTTTCGACTTGTAGCAAAGAGTTCTCAGGAATAGTGGTCTTCTTTCACGTTCCTTTCAAAGTGGCCTGAGACGTGAAATTCAGATCTGAATTTGGATTGGTATTTCCCCAAAGCAGGACTTGATTTCCACTTAGGCACAGTAGACACGTGCCTAGGGGCACCAGCATTCCAGGGGCGCCTAAAAAGCGGCACATTACCGCATGGGCCAACAGGGCCCGTGCCCAGGTACCCCAGCCAATTTGGGGGCCCTGCACGAGTGCTGGAAGTCTGGCCTGGGACCCCATCCTCTGGCCAGGCCAGAAGCTGGAGCCCAGGACTGAGCATATCCTCCCTTCACCACCTCATAGACTCATAGGTCAGAAGGGACCAATGTGATCATCTAGTCTGACCTCCCGCACAAGGCAGGCCACAAAACCCTACCCATACACATTTATAACAACCCCGAACCCATGACTGAGTTATTGAAATCCTCAAAAGTGAGATTTGAAGACCTCAAGCTGCAGGGAATCCATCAGCAAGCGACCCATGCCCCACGCTGCAGAGGAAGGCGAAAAACCTCCGGGGCCTCTGCCAATCCGCCCCGGAGGAAAATTCCTTCCCGACCCCAAATAGGGCGATCAGCTAAACCCCGAGCATGCGGGCAAGGCTCACCAGCCAGCACCCAAAAAGGAATTCTCTGCAGTAACTCAGTTCCCATCCCATCCAACATTCCCACAGACCATTGAGCAGACTTAATGAGACCACAGACCATTGAGCCACCTGGAGCTGGCTGAGCCGGACACCCCAGCCCCTCTCCCTCACTCAACCCCTCCTACATGGAGCTGGCCCGGCCAGCCCCTCTCTCCTCCGTTGCCCCCCATGGATGGAAAACACAAAGGTCAGTTGTAGGGTGGGGGGAGGATGCTGAAGATGCTGTGCCTAGGGGTGCGTAAGGTGTAAATCCAGCCCTGACTCAAAGACCGATCCTGTGCTCTGGCTCAGCTCCATAACTCCCAGCTAACTTCCAGCAGAATCTAACCTGAGAAAGGACTGTGAAACGTGCCCCGAACATTAGCTCTCTTCTCTCCAGGTCACCTTGGAAAGCACCTGTTTTCTTTAGAGAGAATAATGGCCACTCCCGATTAACGAAAAGTAACAGACAGCCCCTTCCTTTGCAGCAGAGGTTCCACTTAATCCATCCTTACCTGGTAGCAGGGACATGTCTCACAAAGCCATTACTGTGAGCGCCTACCTCTCCAGTTACGGCAAGCAGAGCTGGAGGCTAGAGACACACGTGGCCAAGCGGTCTTAATAAATATCAATCCGATCAGTTTAGGGCTCCAAAGCAGGGGAGTTCAAAGGGATTTGCCTTTTGGCATATGGACCCACCCAACAGGCTGCAGGAAAGCCAGCCCAGAGCATGAACAGAAAGGGAAGCGGTGAGGGGGGTGGTCTGAGCACCGCAGGTTAAGCGCACATCTGTGCTCAGCTGGCCGTCCTGCCCTCTGAAGTCCCTCATTGACCCAGCCAATCCATTTCTATTGATTATCGCTGACTGGCCTGGGAGTGGGCGCTGAAGCATGAAGGAGTGTTGGACAAGCTACAGGGAAGACTAGCTGGAGATCCCAGGAGCAGGGACCGGGGGAAGCTACTAGATTCCCAGCTCAGGAAGGGCTCTGACAGCTATCACAGATCGGGGTTGGTGGCTCCCTCAAAGCCACCTGCCACTCTGTGCTCTTCTCTGCAGCTCCCACAGTGGTCCTAGACCCAGCTCGTTGGAGGAGCAGCTGACGGGGAAAGGCACACACCCATTCTCCATTGGCCCTAATAACGGATGTAGCAGGACCTCACTCATTCTCTCTCTCACAAACACACACATGCTCTTCCTCACTCCGGCCAGCGCCCACTCTCCAGTTCCCCTGGAGACCATTAGAGTCTAGCCCAAAAGATGCGTGCCATTCATCTCCTGGAGTTGCCACGGAGACCTACGCAGTCGTCTCTGAGTTCTGAAGCCCTAGGCGCTCACTGACATCATGATGTAGCCTTTGTAGCCACACGTCTACTGACTTGGGGTGGCATTTCTCAAGTATGCCTAAGGGAGTTAGGTGTGGAACGGCCAGCCTCGGGTTCCCTTAGGCACATTGGAAACCCTCACTTTTCATGCTTCATTGAACCAAGAAACAATGAATGTGCCTTGGTCAACATAACCTTGGTTGTTCTGACACATAAAGACAGCTACTGGCTTATTACTAGGACGTAGACCATCGATTTCAGTGCACTATATAAATTCAGACATTGGTGGGAGACGGACTGAGCTGTGACCCAGTGTCTTGGATTTGAAATATCATTTCTAAGAAGGCTAAGTGGGGAACCCAGACCCCTCACCCCATACAGCAGTGCTTTGTTAGCTAGGAAATCTGGCCCAGTGGCTAACATGCTGCTGTTGGCATCAGGAGACTATTCCTCTCTCTATCGCCAACTTGCTGTGGGACCTGGGGCAGGTGACTTCCCTACTCCATGCCTCCGTTTGTAACGTGCTGTGAGATGTACGTACGGTGGAGGAGGTACGGCTCTGAGATGTAAGCAGTCCAAACCAGATTTTTCACAGAAGCTGCTGGACGCAATGAGAGCCTGTGGTGCTCTCTGATGATCACCCCCGCTGTCACGATGTGGGGCCTGCCTTGGTGCTGTCCTGGTCCAAGCAGCCATGGAAAGGATGGCTGATTGCATTGCAGAGGGTATTTCACTATCTTTGAACAGATTCAGTTCAGATCATCTTTTTTAGTCTCATGATTTTGGGGTCTCACTTGTGATCTTTGAACCATTGGCAATTGCGGTCCTGGTGCCTTCACCATGAAACGTGCACATCTTTCTCCCAACCGCAGGGACCCCTGTCTCTAGGATGCTTAAGGCTTTGTAATCTTTCCTGCCAGCCCTCCTGCACTGACTCCAGAGCTGGAGGTGACATGTAGGGTGGGGGGTGGGGGGTGCGGAGTCATGTGCCCCCCCACCCCAGATTTGCCGCTTATCTTGTACTGAGCGTGCTCAGTAACGCTATGGAAGCTGGCAGGCTGCCCTCGCTATCGGCAGCCACGTGACCTCTCTGTCCAGAGCCCATCGCTTGGCACACGGAAACCACCTGCACTTCAGACGGTGTGCCACCTGACATCACAAAGGCGCTGGTGTGTCACGGCACGCAGTGACACCTGCCCTGGGTTCCCTTACGGTAGTAAGATGCCCAGAGTGAAAGTTAGACTCCTGGGCCTCAGTCTGGCTAAAGATGCTGCTTTAGTAGCATGAAGACACAGGAAGTCGCTGAGATCCCGGCAAGAAACGAGGGTACCGGGAGGGACCGCGGGGGCTGCTTCTAGCGTGTGCTGCTGCCTAGGTGCAGTCAGAAACTTCAGAGGCCAGAACGAACACGCCTTTCCCTTTCACACTGACCTGCCTGCACACACAATGCACCCCCTGAAATAATTGCTCACGTGAGACAGTTCTGAAAAACGGGAATTGGCCACTTCATGTCCTGCACCTAATTAGGAAAATAGAAATCTGATCTGGGCCACAGCTTCTCTGAGGAAAATAAAAGTGCAATTGAAAGTTAAATTAAATGTGGGGAGACCACAGCACGTCAGTGGGCTGCCTACCACTGACGACAAACACCTCTAGTCAGCGCGGCATTGCAACGGTTCCCAGATGGAAAAGATCCCCACTCGGGACATTTTCAAATTGTTCGAGGACAGCCTACTTTTAAAGGTTAGGTGATCCATTTACGCTGGGAAGCCTGAGATCTGGTTACCCTTATCTTAGCGTTGTAACTCAGAATGTTATTGTCAGCCATAAAGCATCCCGCCAGGTTTTTTTTAAATGCAGCCAAAGCATTTGACTCAAAGACCTCCCTTGGCAGTGAATCCCACAGCCTGACTACGCTAATAGACCCCTGGATAAATCCACCGCCTCGGTGAAAAAGCCCACAAAATGGTTACCGATTCTGGCTCTGCATTTGAAGTCTTGGATGCCCTGTCCTAACAAATGCCTTGCTCATCTTCTCGTCGGGTTACAGTAGTTTTTCATGTATCGCTTCTCTTCTCATACTTTTCTGTCGCAGCCTCCACTTCCTCTTTGGAAATTAATCCTCCGTATTCCTTTAGCAGTGCATGTTGCTTTTTTGTCGGGGCGACACTAAGAGCCAGGATCCCCGACAAGAGGCTCCATGTTATCTTGAGAGCGCATAAAACTGACCAGCAGGAAGAAAAGTACCGTAGACTTTGTCCTAGATTTAGTACTCTGTTAAGATGATTAACTAGGCCCATGGTACAAAGGGCTCAGCTGCTAACCGGATAATGGCGCTGGGCTTCCAAATTTCAATTTACAACCCTATCGTGCATTCTTTTTCTGCATGTCAAGCCGGTTGTATCTGAACTTGCGTAAATGTCAGTGCAGCAGAAATCTCTTCACGGAGCTTGTGGGACCCGCCAGTGAAGTCTCCCGTCTTGCAGATGTACAGGCTTACTTTGTGCTTGGAGACATCTCGAACACAATTCGTGGAAGGGAAGGGAAAAAATAAGTATTGTGCAAAGCATGGAAACGCTACAGTTAAGAGAGTCTTATTTCACTTAGTGCTTCACGTGTCTGCACCCCTCTCAGGATCTTCATCCAAAACTCCAACTGAGTTTTCACTGAGGTCTGAAAACGGTCCATTTATTCCCCTACCCTCGCCCCCGCCATTCTGAGCTGTCGTCAGGATCAGAAACAGACAAGCTGCAATACACCAAGAAAGGCTGCTCTTGAGCTATGGCCAGCAGTCTCAAGTGGTTCTGAGATTTCAGATAAGCATCCAGATTTGGAGGCAAAAATGAATCCAAAGTACAAAGCCTGACTCCATCTTCCAACCTTCCCAAAGACTGAGGATGTTCAGAACCTGGGTCGGCTCATCAGGTTAAGAGCTGGATTTTATTTTGCCCACAGTCCAGTGGTGTGGATTCTGGCCTGTCTGAAATAGATTCTCTACGCTTGAATAAAAATGGTTTTCCCTTTCCAGGTGGGCAACTAATTATTGCGTTAGTGATGTTACTGGCGTGTGGGGAATGGACTTTCCACGGTTCCAATCAAATCCTGCATATAGGGGGAAATCACCGCTGAGAAGCAATTGTGCATCATCCTCATCGAGGAATTAAAACTCCAATGTCTCCGAAGGACCGATCCTACTTGCCATTTTGTCTGATGTATCTGAGTGTCCTCCTGGCAGCATCGCAAGAGAGGCGGCTTAAGGAAAACCTGGGCAACTGTGCTGGAAAGAAATAGTAGTGAAACCCTGTACAACTTTTTTTAAATGATTCAGTGCGAATGCTACGTAAACACTTAGGAGAAAAGCTCTTTGCGTGAGATGTGAGATGATTGCAAATTGAGAGCTGAGGAAGCTCCCGTCCCAGTTCTTCAGTCATTAGGAAGGTGAGATCTGATATGACTAAACCCTATAAAGATCATCTTCTGACATCATAAAGTCACGAGCCCCTTTTTGTCCTTTTGCGCAGACAAAAGAAAAACCTGTGGAGTTTGAAGGTCAAAAGAACTCCTCCTTTCTCTGTCTCCTAAGACTTTCTCATTGGGGCCAATCATACATTTTCCCTTCAAATTGTTTTGGGATTTTTGGACAAAAGCGGGCATTTCTGAGAAAAAGCTCTGTTTTTTGTCAGAAGTTGAAAGTGTTGCTTTTGATGAAAAGTTAGTTAATCTCTTTCTTGTCTCCTAAAACACAGAGACATGCTCATTGGGAAAAGTGCCAGACAATAAATCATTGCCCAGCCAGTTGTAGTTTTTATCTCTTCAGCACCACTGTTTGTCAAGACAAAGCCAGGCTAATTGAGCAGAAGACGCTGCACGCTGTTTGTTTATTGGTGGTGATTATTTTTTAAGGGCTGACAATCCCCTCCACAAGACACTGAAGAAGGCACCGTGGCCTGCGCTTGCAACAGTGCCTAGCCCGTGCTTCGGTGTTTGAAATTGTGCCCCCGAACACCTGAAAAAGTCCCGGTTTTCAGAAACCGCTGAGCGCCACCCTCTGGAAAAGCAGACTGCAGCTCTTGCGCTCGCTGCCCGTAGCACCCCCTTGCGTCCGGGTGCAAGGCTGCAAGGGATTCTCCTTTTGGCACCTCCTGTTGGCCAGCTGCCTCTCCCATATCTTCCGTGGCTCAGCCCTCCAGCCAAGCCACATAAAGTTCAGCGCCCTTCCAGGGGAACAAGAAGGCCCAACCGAAAATTCACAGCACATCCCAACACACCCTTCACCTCCTCCTCCCCTGCCTCTGGCCGTTCCTCAGCCCATCCTCAGCATTCCCTCCATTGGGCTTGCATGCGCCTTCCTCAGGGGCTGGCAGGGGAACGCAGGCCCAGCCCTCTACTCTGGGGTCCAACCCAGGGATTCGGTGTGAAGCAGCTAGCGCTGCTTCTTTGGACATGCTGTCATTTCCCTGGGCCGCTTCCTACCTCTGAACCCATTTGTGTTGCTTCTGTACAGCCTGTGCTTAGCTCATCCTCCCTTTTTGTTCTTCTCCCTAGGTCCTCCCGGCTTCTCCTTCCTCTGCTCGGCGAACCCCTTTCTCTCCTGACCCGAACTCAGAGCCTAACCTGCCACTGGCTTCTTGCCTGTTCAAGCATTTTGGCTGCTCTTCTCTCTGTGAGGTTTCTCTCCAAGGAGAAATCCTGCCCACTCTGAAATCTCCTCCTGGTGTATTCCCTCAGCTTCCTTGCAATCAAGACACCAGTCACAGGTGTGTTAGTTGGCTTTTAACCCCCTTGTCTAACAGGTGATGGAAGTAAGCCCCGTCACAGACCCCCTTAAGGCATCTCCAACGGGGAACCCAAACCTTGCTGCTTTCAAAATCACCCACCACTTTGGAAACAGTTAGGCTGCTGTCCTCGCCCCAGAGAGCGTCCAATCTAAATCCTGTTGTACTATTCTCAGATGCTGTTTTCCAGGAGGAATTCACCCTAGCCCCTGTCCGTACGCTGTGAGATTAGTCCACTAACTAAAGAGTTAATAAAGTAAAAAAGTGTGTGAAGTATATATAGTACACCGGGTGCCCTGGTCTCATTTGGTGCCTCTAGGAACCACTGTAATATAAATAAATGAAATATGTGTGTGGCATGTGGCTATATATATATATCTTTTTATCAAACCTTCTTTAAATACCTCACGCCCACATGTTCTGTTTATTCTCTGTCTAGATTATTCCTCAAAAGACCTCAAGTCCCACTCAGCATCTGTTTTCGGTGAGGCCCTGCTTTTTAGTTTAACGGCGTTGATTGAGGCATAAGGCCGTTCCTGACGTGTTCAAAAGCACTCTGTGGCGTAGAGAGGGTTGCAACCTAGGTTCCTTTTCCTCCCAGTCCTTTCCCTTCGATGCCTCCTCTGAAAAATTAGCATATCGCACAACTGATAATGCACAGTCAGCTGCCGCTAGGGCTTTCCCATTCATGATCTGATGGCAGGGGAGGCGAACCAGTCTTGTTGATGTTCCTGGCACCTCACTGGATGGCTTTGCTCGGCTCGGTTCAGCATTTCAGGCCTGGGACCAGAGTCACTGAGATTTCTTGTTCCAGGAGACTTCCTTAGCCTTGGAGATGATGCCTCTAGCACCATATGCTGCCATGGGGGTAACTGGTTTCCATGACAACCACATCATCATCCCAGGGCATTTCCAGCACAACTCAGTTAGCTGCTCGTGTTTATTTCTACAGCCCCCTGGTGCATATGGGGCTCTGGTGCCTGGCAGAGCTTGTCCTCGAGGGCCCGGATCCTGTAATCAAATCTGCTAGCAGGAGCCTCTGTGGCATGCATTGACTTGAACGGGGTACTGCCGGGTTCTGTGCTAGGGGATCTGACTGTGGGACCGGGGCCGAAGTTTAACAGTATGCAGAGAAAGGCCTGGGGGGAAGGTACTGATGAAATGGAGACAGGGGAGCGAGTGGAGGGATGCATGGTCCAAGCGATGGGTTAAGAAAATATTTGCAGCCGCATTCTAGTCCATCGAACCGCCAAAATCCTGGCCAACACACACGCCTAATTAACCCAGACCCAGCCGGACCAAGACAGCTGAATGTGTCTTAGTGTGGGGAGCTGCAAAGCTGAGGCTGACTGAACCAGTCCAACTTGACAGTGATCGTGTGTCGGGCAGGAAGCGAGCCATGCATCGTCTCACCGTGTTAGTTTTCACTCAGCTTCACTCACTGAGACTGGCGAAAGCAGCCCATGTCCTCCACGGCTAGCTAAGGCCAGTGGTGAGATTTTGGGCACCAGATTTTATCCTGAGGGCAAAATGGCAGCTGCCCTCCAACTTGCTCAGGAAACCATCTTTGGATGTCAGCAACCTTCTCAGGTACCAACTCATCTCCTTCCCCCTTCCTCCCGCTTTCCCAAGGAAGGTTATTGAGAGATGAGGCAGTGGCAGTTACCCTTAGATCCCATAGATCCATCTATCCCACTGGCGTCAGGCCTCCGTGTGTGACGATGTCACCCTGGGATGGACTATGGCGAGGAGCCCACGTTGACTTAATTAGATCTAGATCACCCGGACTGCTGCATCCCCCGATGGCCCGACAGTGGGATTGCTCCTTCCTCGCAGGGAGCACCTAGCCTCCCGTTTTTCAGGGAAGATGTGCGGTTGCCCTCTTCTCATGCCCCCCCCCGGAGGAATGTGTATTGATGTAAGGGAGACTGGGAGATATCTGGGCTTAGGTGTCGTCAACGTGCTGGCGATACTCAGCCTCCGTCTCCATTTCACCCAACTCACGAACAAAGTCTCACTAGCTCTCTCCGTGAGGGGTTACCAGGCACCTCTGCAATTACTGCTAGGTCAGAGGCCCCCTTGTTTGATGTTAGCAAAATCATAAGCAGGTAAGGTTGCAGAAGTCACATCCTCTCTGGCTTTGCCTTCACAATATTTGCAAAGTCGTTACGCTGTGGGGCCTGGAACGTAGTGCCAAGTGAAGGTAAATTCTTTAAGGTTGCGTTTAAAATTTCACCTCCTGGGATATTGTTATGTCTGCTGGTTGGGGGCTGCATGCCAGTGCAGACGTAACCCATTAGCCAAGTCCCCAACATCTGGCAGCCGGGCACCCTACATGTTACCACAGCCAGACGAGACTTGACCTGGGAACCTGCAGCTCCGTGGACAGCAGATTTCCTAAGTAATCCTGAAAGGTGTCTTCCCTCTAGCTGCGCTGGGCTCAGCTACAGTCTTCCTTGGTATATTTTGCAGATATTTGAGTACTTACCAGGCCCTGGTGTGTACACACAAAGGCATTGCAACATATTTTCTTGATGACCCCAGCCGTATCTGCTGCTGTTAATTCCCTCAAATGGCAGAACTTCCTCGAGTGTTTGTACAACAATTACGAGGTTCATCTCAGGCCCTAATGGGTTCATCTGCAGTGTGGGCCCTCCCCCAGCGGCAGTACCTTTTGAGTGCCTTCGATGGGCTTTGCAATGGTGTCAGGGGTGTGAAACCGAGCACAGTCGCATCACAGGAGCGTGCCGGGAAGTAGTTTTTGGTTCACACCCCGCCCGAGCCAAGCTTTGTTGGGAATTTTGTGTGTGAATGAAACAAAGCCAAAGCCTCCAAGAGGGACATCTTCAGAGCAAAAACCACCTGCGGCTACAGACTCAGGCTCGCCCGGCTCGTGCGATAATTGTGTAGATGTTCCTGTTCTGGCCCAGGGAGGAGAGGGGCTTCAAAACCCAAGCTCCCACCCAAGTGGGAACATCTACATAGCCATGTTTAGTGCAATGGCATGAGCCTTGAGAGTGAGACTTGCTGCCGTGGATGTAGACATAGCCCAAGTTTCAAGGAAAACCCTGAGCTATGTGCGATTTCCACTTCACAACTGAAGGATGGTCTGGCAGGGAGGATGTTATCCTGGAATTTAGAAGACCTAGATTTGAGTCCCTGCAGATACCGTGGAATTGGGGGTTCTGACGTGCATGGACTGGCCCAGGTTCACTTGCAACTCAGTGCCGCCTTCCCCAAAATGTGGCATAAGAGGTTTTGGGCTCAGAAGGAAATCTGGCCAATCGAAAAGAGACCTAGTCTGAGACGTTGCCCCACTTAGGTACTTATATGGTCCCTAGTTACCGTAGCACGAGGTGCTTTTTGCAGATGATGGCCCACAGACAGCAGATCACAATTGACAGGTGTTCTGAAGCATCCCAGCTTTTTGGCCTCACCATCAGTCTTGGCAAGACAGAGGTCTTGTTCCAACCAGCACTTCATTCCAATGCTCCAGGAACAGGCATCTTCATCCAAGGCATACAGCTGAAAAATGCGGATCAGTTCAAAGATGTGGGCAGCACCATCTCGAGTGACGGTTCCCGGGAAAAGGACGTTGGCTCTCGAATCAGTGAAGCTAACCATGGCCTTGGCTGACTCTGAACAAAAGGCTTTAATCAACACAGCATTCATTTCTCCACCAAACTGAAGATCTACAGGGCAGTGGTTCTAGCATCTCTCCTGTGTGGATCGGAGACGTGAACTCTGTAGAGATGGCACATTAAACGGTGTGAGCAACTTCACATGCACTCCCTCCGTTCACTAAGGAGCATTTGTTGGCCGAACAGTGTGACCAATATTAAGGTCCTTGAGAGAACCAGCACTGAGGAAATGCTATTGAAAGCACTGTCCTGCTGACTAGATTGGGGGGGCCCTTGAGGTGTATTCAGGAGCTCCAATTACTCCCTTCTACACCAGTCTCGCGTTGGGGGTGTCACATTGGCTGGATTGGGGGGGGGAGGGGGAAGGAGGGCATTTGTGTTATTTGACATCAGTATGTCAAAATCATAGTGATTCAGATGAGACGTGCCATGTCAGGTACTGTTAGAAAGGCTATAATGTGCTAGGTAAGATGTTTATGTTCATGAGTTCTGTGTGTGATGGAAATTATGGACGTGGTTGAGATCCCTGTATTTCAAACTATGCTGTATAAAACACACCCCGGACAGAGAGGCGGCAGGACAATAGCTCGCTCAATGGCCCATCGAGACCTTTACAGAAGCAAAAGGCCCAGGGAGGAACTCAAGGCATCCCTGAAGAGTTACCAGGATTGGCCCATGTGACTCAGGCCCTTACAGGAACTAAAATGGAGTCCAACAGGCCGCATGGCCAGAGACAGAAGGTATATAAGATCAAGCCGCAGAAACCAATTTGTCTTTGTTCCTGTCCAGCTGCAGACACAAACCTCTGGATTAATTCACGTTGCAACTGAACCGAAGGACTTGGACCCATCCAGGTACTGGATGTATACCAGAGGGACTATACAAGCCTGCAACTCTGCCCTAGGACCCGAAGTCAGCGAGCCCCAAATACACATGCGAAGGCAGACAGCGGGCGTAGATGCACGCTATTAAAGAGGAGAGTACACCATGGATTTGGTGAGTGGCACACCAGGCACAGTGAGATCTGGGAGTTGTCTTTAAAGACATGCTCATGTTTCAGAGGGAAACCACTCGGATGAATCCATGCCTTGAACCGTGAGGGGATGTTCCAGGGGAAATACTGTCCCTGTGTTTGTGCTGTTGTTGCCGGGATGCTGTTGGCTGTCCTCTTCAGTGCTTCCATCGCTTGTTTATGAAAGACAAACGAATGCTCCAGAGGGAGGTTACCTCGCACCCGAACAAACTGAGAATACAGCTTCTCAGCACACAGTCCTGGAGTGGGGTGGATTAGGTTAGGGATAGAGTAATAGGAAATGTTCGCAATGGTTGCCTCGCAAACTCTAGATTTTTCAGAAGATTTGCCACAGCTCAGGATGACTGTCAAGTGACCCTGGTCCTAATTTCAGGTAAATCTGGGCTGATCTGTAGCTTCATGTCAGAGTTATAGAAAAATCCTCTGTAGGCCTGAGAATAAAGCTTACTCAAAATCAGCTGCTGTGAGGTCAAAACAAAGTGTGGCTCAAAACCAAAGAAATTTAAGAAAAATCAGAAAGGAAATAGCATTCTATTTGAAAATATCCCAGCACATTTGTTCCTTTTCTTTTTCTTTCTTTCTTCCAAATCATGCATACCTTAGAAATAATACGTCTCTGGTCAATCGAATGAGAACATGCAAGATGGGTATTTTAATGACTTGCTGCATATATTTTAGTTGGTGTTCCAAAAGAAATACAGGCCTGTAATACAGAGTAATACCCAGCAAAATGTCTTTGCCGTGAGGTTGGGTGAATTTTTTGTCTCTGTATCTTTTACTTTGCTCTCTGCTACTCACTAAGACACCAACATCTGTTTCACATTCAACGACCATGTACATTTATTGTGATGATGTTTCAATCAAGAATAAAATTAGTCCAGTAACCACACTGGCAAATAAGTTGGAGTATCCAGAGACTCATACACGGGAAGGATAGCATTTACGCAGCTCTTTCTTCTTCACTTCTGCAGAGACATTAGACGCTGGCTGTTGTTCAGAGTAAAGCGAGAGTTCAGGGAGATGGCGCCGGATGCTGTGCGGTTCTATTGCGGGTGGAATTCAGGGCTGGCACGCATTTCTTGCATTCTCCAGAGGGAATTTTTCCATGGCCAAAGCTGTGCAGCTCTCTGGAGAGAGAGGCTCTGATATGTCAGCCAGACCGAGGAGGGAGGGTAGCTACAACTGGCTCCCCTGGGTCTCTGACACCTCCAGTAGCGACAAAGAGCCTCCAGAAAGCTCCTTGGGACGTGGGAGAGAGAACCTCCAGTGGGCTTCCCAGTGCCAGCGAAGACTCCGGCCTTCAGCAGGCTCCCGTAGCTCACCGGCAGGGCGTGGGGAGATGAGATGCCAGTGGCTTCCCCGGGGTCCCTGGCTGCCTGAGCAGAGAGAACGAGACATCCCTGATGGGCTGCCAGTGAAGAGGTGGGGATGAGGCTTCCACGTGTTCCTCCATCCCTTTGGCAACTCCAGGAGAGGGAATGGGCCTCCCAAGGGCTCCACGGGAAGATGCAGTAGGGAAGGACGTCGCCTCCAGTGGTCCCCATCCGCATCTCCTGAAGGCCAGATGGAAGGGCTGGGAACGCTGGACCACAGAGGACTGCCCTGGAGTGAGCAGCAAGTCCACAGCGGGCTCTGGGGATCTCTGCAGTTCAGGTGAGGGCAGCATCCCCGCCCTGCACTCTGTTAGCTTCTCCAGGGGCACGGCTGTAATTCGTAGCAATATCCCTGCTGCAGTTTCCACAAAACAGGCTGAGGAACATCATTTGGCCCTTACAAAAGCTGGGCTTGTTTTCTCTCTTCACGCCGTGCTCACCCGGCTGCTTTACAACCAGAGCTGAGCACATAATTGTGAGCAGAAAATAAAATAAAGAAAACTAACTGCCTGGTTCCAACTCGGTCAAGAAGCAAGTTGGGCTTTCTCTGCCTTATTCATCGTTATGCACGGGATTTTGGGGTCCATTTTTAATTCTAACAACTGATTGCTAAGTCGTCCGTTTTGCTATGAGAACAAAGTGGGTTGATTAGTTGTGATTGGTCAGAGAAGTCACATGGCATTTTTTTCCTACTCCATCACTAATTTCTGATGTCAGTGCTCTCCTGTGGGAGTATAAACCTCAGGTCCATGCTTGCGGGTGCTTTTCATAAATTCATGCCAGGAAATCTTGACCTCTCAAATGCCCAGGGAACATGCACAAGAAAGGACCTGGCTGCAGCAAATTCATTTAAAAATATGAACCGGTGTTTGCAGAACATGTTTTATACGATTCACCCAGCATTTCTCTTTGTCATTGTTCTCATTTCTTCTTCCGGGTCCTGAAATAAGAGTGGATCAGAAGAACTGGTTGAACTTTTTTTGGTCAAAATATCTGTTCCGTGAACGCTTTTCTACAAAACACATTATATGGATAATTGCCATTTTTGTTGAAAGGTTTGGTTTTTGGATTAAAGAAATGTGCGAAATTTTTCAGTTTTCAGAACATTTTTATGAAAATTAGAGCTGTCAAGCGATTGAAAAAATGTATTGTTATCAATCGCACTATTAGCCAAACGTATTGAAATAAAGGATATTTGATAATTGTTTGTATTGTGTTGTAATTGAAATCAATATTTGTGAAAATGTAGAAAACAAAGGGTACAGTGTTCACTTTTTATTTCTTTATTACAAATATTTGCACTGTAAAAAAGAAACCAAAGAAATAGTATTCACATCAGCTCAGACAAGTATTGTAGTGTGATCCGCATGCCCCTTTGTGCTTCAAGCACCATTCCAGAGGACATGCTTCCGTGCTAATGACGCTCATTAAAAAAATGTGTTAATTAAATTTGTGACCGAACTCCTTGGGGGAGAATTGTGTGTCAGCTGCTCTGTGGTTTTTACCCTCCTTCTACCATATATTTCATGTTATGGCAGTCTCGGATGATGACCCGGCACATGTTGTTCAGTTTAAGAATACTTTCGCTGCAGATTTGACAAAACGCAAATAATGTAAGATTTCTAAAGAGAGCTACAACACTCGACCTACAGTTTAAGAATCTGAAGTGCCTTCCAAAATCTGAGAGGGGCGCAGTGTGGAACATGCTGTCAGAAGTCTTAAAAGAGCAACACTCCAATGCAGAAAGTACAGAACCCAAACCACCAAAAAGGAAAATTAACCTTCTCTTGGTGGCATCTGACTCAGATGATGAAAATGAACGTGCGTTGGTCCGCATTATTTTGGATCATTATCGAGCAGAACCGGTCATCAGCATGGAAGCATGTCCTCTGGAATGGTGATCAAAGCATAAAGGGGCACATGACTGTTTAGGATAGCTGGCATGTACCTGCCTTGCAACGCCAGCTACAACAGTGCCATGCAAACGCCTGTTGTCACTTTCAGGTGACAGTGTAAGCCAGAAGCGGGCAGTATTATCTTCCATCAATGTAAACAGCTTGTTTGTCTGAGCGATTGGCTAAACAAAAAGTAGGACTGAGTGGACTTGAAGGACATAGTACTGCAGTGAAAGTACTATCGGGAAAGTTGAACTTACAAATGTAGAATTATGTTAAAAAAACTGCACTTAAAAATAAAACTGAGTGAATTGAAAAATACCATTTATTTTATTTATTTTTACAGTGCAAATATTTGTAATAAAAATAATAATACAAAGTGAGCACTGTACACTTTTTATTCTGTGCTGTAATTGAATATATTTGAAAATGTATTATAAATATTTGTGGATGTTTTTCTACATTTCAATTGGTTTTCTATTCTTGTTTGCCAGTGTGGTGATTAAAACTGTGATTAATCAAGATTCATTTTTGCACTTGAGTTAACTCAAAACAAGTTAATCACTTGAATTAACTGTGATTAATTGACAGCCCTAGCCCTGATGAAAATCATGTTCCAAATTCTGAAATACACAGAACACTCAGAACTTCCGTTTTCGTCTTTGTTAACTTAAGATTTGTTACATTACGCTAGAAACAAGCCTGAAGCCAACCACTATCTATCTGAACAACCCTGTGCTTCGGGGGGGAAGCCGAATCCAATCCTGGATCTGAAATTCATTGCTACTTTTCTCTTTGTGATAGGCAAGTCCAGATCCACAGAGCTAAACGCTCCTGAACTTTTGCTAGACTGGGACCCAGGCGAATACCTAAAGGGTGCATTTTGAATAGAGTACACACCCTATGGCCCTGATGCCTTCACCCATCATCACTACACCAGAAAACTGCGGCTGGGAATACGCGGCCACGGGCGCCCACCCCAGCTAGGAACGTGAAGGCCAACATTCAGGTCCAGAACTGGAGTGGGAGTCGCATAGGGTCCGGGATCATCCTAGCCCAGGAAGGTCCTTGTTCGGGCTGTCTTAGATCTCAGCAACAGGGACGCATGGGGTAACGAAAGGGCCCCTGTGCAAGGACTCCGAAGCCTTAAAGGGACATGCTGCTTTTGAGATGCAGCGAGTAGAACCGGAATGGGAGAGGGAGCCCTGCAGATTAACGGCTCTTGCTCACGCTCTGCATTATTACAGGATGCCGTTCAATATCAGAGCGTCCGCGTATAAAGCCCTTCATGAGCTACAGGCTCTAAATGCTTGATCTCTAGGGCCAGATCTTCAAGGGTATTGAAGTAACTAATTCCCATTGAAATCAATAGAAGTTAGGTGCTGGGCATAGGTTCTTACCTGGCATTTATGGTCTAGCCTCAGTCTAGAAGTGGGCTTCCTAGACTGACAGCCCTTGGCTGACACACCTTGCAAGTATCGGTCAGCGGGGTCGCTTGCTGGATGATTTTTGGGAAGGCTTTGTCCTGTTTGGCTCAGCTGGGCTGACGCCGGCTGCTTTGTGCCTCCTCCTCCCATTTTCCCCAGCTGGGAATTGTGCCTCCCTTTTGCCTGGAGGGCAGTTTGCCTTGATCTTCCAGCTCCTTGATTTTCCCTGACTGATCTCTGCTTTCACGTCGTTGCACACTGCTTAGATCTTCTGAGATAGGCGCCATGGAAGTGGAGCCAAGACCCGGTCATCAGGTGAGACTCTGCTCCCAATGTTTGGCTTCCTTCATTGGACGAATGCAATTTTTCTGTCCTGACCGCAGTGCTCATGACCCAGGGTTTCCTAGTGTATACACGAAATGGCCATCTGCTCTGCAGTCTCGGATGCAATCCACTGTGCCATGCGGACACAGAGCAGAGCCGAGAAAGAAGGTTTCTGGGTTACGATACACCAAAGACCACTGAAAAGCTCTCTGTTACCTTGGAAGCAAGACCAAACCATTTGCAAATTAATGCACAGGCCTCGCACTGTAATGGGGTTTGCATCGTTTTCCCGCAGCCTGACGAAGTTGGACACCGCGCACTGTTTACAACGCAGTAAAAACGTTGGGCTCTTTCCTACCTGTGCAAAGCTGCTACTGTAGAAGAGCAAACACGTTCACTAAAGGACACGCCTCGTTTAGGAACACGAGCTGCACTGTAGCGGGGGTTTAGCGACAGCCGATTCACTGAGCACAGGAAGTTTGCAGAGGCATTATTCCCGGCAGTAACGATGTCCGTAACGGCAGGTTTCTCAGTAGGGCCGCTGTTGAACTCTCCCACTCCGGCTGGATGCTGACAGCCCAGGCATATTGCTCAAAAGCTGGTTGTCCAGCCCAAACCGCAGTTGATTCAGCTGCGCGGGGAATCGGTTTAACCGGCTGTCCCATCCAGGCCTCACCACTGCTTCCCTCCCATTAGGATGCCGTGTGCCCCAACAGCAGTGCCTCCCTTCTGTTACCAGGCCCAGCTCTCCTCAACACCGCCCCGCTGCCCCTGTCTGGTAACACACACCGTGTTCTAACCCTCTCCCCTTCCACCGCCCCCCAGTGGCACTTCCTCCCTCATCTGCTGCCCGCCCAACACTCCAGAACCTCCCCACTGCTGCCCGCTCCTTCTCACTGGAGCTGCAGCCGACTCTTACAGCTGCCCAAGTCTGCCTTGCCCGGTTCCTCCAGTCCAAGCGGTTTGTGATGCCCTTCCGGTGTCCCTGCGCTCACAGGCCCTGCCGACCTTCACTGACCTAATCTTGTTACTGTCCCCCCTTCTATGCGCAGTGAATTCAAAACTCCGCGAGCCCCAGAGAATATTAACCACTTGGGCCCCACATGTGGCATGCAGGGGTTATTTTGCATGCGGTAGCAAAGATTTCAGAGTCAAGGGTTAAACAGCTCATGAAAGGGATCCACTCCTCCCCACTGTCCGTAGGCCAACTGGCGTCCCCAAGACAGCGGCAGCTCTGAATGGGACAGTCAGCCGTCGGTTGGCAATAAAGAATCCATGCACAGCGAGGGTTTCATAAAAACGGGGCCATTACTGACTTCCCTTGTAGCGGGCTCTCGAGGGAGCTTTTCCAATAATGACTTTAAAACTCAGGCCTCAGCTGCTCTGCTTGGATGTCAAAGGTCCCGTGGGAGTTCTTGAACGAGCAAGGGTTTGCCCCAGTTGCCCTTAGCCAAAAGGCCCCTTCCCACTGCTGCCACAGAGGTGCGGTGTGCCCTGTGGCTGCTGACCTCTGTTGTCAGTGGGGCAATTCTGACAGAGTCCACGTGGCTCCTGTAACGTGCCCCAGTAGCGGGGTGAAATCTGCACGGTCCGCAAATTCCTGCGTATCGGTTTGCAGAGCTCTTTGGGAGAGACGTCATGTAAGAGATCCAAGACCTTTATTAATTAGTATTAATGATTAATTCCTACAGCTGCCAAACGGACCTTTCAAACGATCACCAAAGCAATTACACTGGATGACGACAGAGGCGAAAAGCCTCATGAGGGAAACCTCACGCAGATTATACCTTGGTCCTCAAGATACCTACGCGCCGCGCTCATTGAAGACCGTGGGAATTCCAGGCAATTCTTCAATGGCAACATTTCATCCTGCCCCCAATCCTGCTGCGTGCACTCAGGCCAAATCCTCACTGACATCACCAGGCGTGCTGGCAGAGCAAGGTCTGCAGGTTTGTGTGTTATAAAAGATTCGCCTTAAAAAGAGCTGCACTGCAAAGTCACTGCACACGGACTTGTTAATTTACACAGTACAACTAATTCTATTGCTGCCCCCAAATATGTTTCTTATTAGAGACCGCTCCTGACCTCAAGAACGTCCCTAGCATATTTTTCCTTCTTTCTCTCTCTCTCTCACATTTTTGGTTCATTTCGAAACCTGGCAGCAGTTATGGACATTTCCAGTATTTACTCATCTCCCTCATGTTGGCAAAGTCTATGGGGTTTCAGAATAAGATCTGTTACCTTGTCGAAAGAAGAAGAAGAAGAAGAAAAAAAAGAGAGTGTTACAAATCTGGCAAAGATCATATAACATCAATCCAGACCCTCATCGGAGTGAGGCAAACAACAGTGTGCAGATTTTTTTTTTTTTTTTAACTTTTAATAAAAAGCTCTTTTCCCACAACTGAGGGACTTGAAGCCAAAAATAAGCAAGCCTGAACTCCAGCTTTGCCTGTGGTAATGAACTGTTGTTCCCCTGGTGGACTGTAGAGGATTGTTTGCTTCCCCCTGTGTTGCACTCTCATCTCTGTGTGTTGTCAATTAAAAATACATTGCACAGCCCAAAAAAGAAAACGTTTTCTTTAGTAACCAAAGACTTTATGATTAATCCCCCTGCCCCCAAACACACATTTGAAATGTTTCTTAAAGAAAAAATAACATTTTTATGGCTGGGTGCTTTTCCATGTATGGTGCCTCCTGCTTGAACCGAAATCCAGGGGTCACTTGACCTCAACTTGAACAATTCTTGTTGAAACCAAAGGCAAAATTCCACTCGGAGGTGGATCGGGACTCTGATGATCTCTGCACTCTCGGCATGGCTACGTAACGGCCTGTGGTCTCCCAGCTGCGAGTGGGGGATAGAATCCGGGACCTCCTGCACTACAAACGCAGGCATTTATGTGGAGGAGAGCCCCTTGGGGTGTCATTCGCACACAATTGGAGTCAGTGGGGCCAGCTACTAGAGAGAGATGTGAGCACACCCTCGCATCCACTGAGGGCCTAATCTTATTCCTAACTCAGGCTCGGTTTCATCAGGGCAAATTCTGATCCCAGTTAAACCTGGCATTGGTTCCAATGGGGGATTTACACTGCTATAAATAAGAGTGGAATCTGGTCCAAGAGGAGCTCTGCTCACGTGATGAATGAGCAAAGAGAGCAAACTCAGACCATGGAAAAGCAGAAGATTAGAGTCAAGATCCACCACATGGCTGTTTGCCCCAATGGGAAATTGAGATAGATATGCTCTAGTTCAACCAGGAGTTATCGGGGTGGTACAGAAACCTCTGGGTGAGATTGGCTGGTCTGTGTTATGCAGGAGGATGCGATTCAATGATCTGATAGTCCCTTCTGGTCTTTAAATCTCTGACTCTATGAGCTAGGATGTATATAACCCCCCCAAACCATTTTTGAAAAGACCCATTTCCCTGTTCCTCCCTTTTCCTTTTCATTTCCTGTTTTGCTGCTGCCATACTTCCTTGTTGAAGAAATAAAAGGTTCTTCATTTCTTGAAGGATGAAGGATTACTAAATCCAGTTTGTAGCAAGTAATTCCCAGCAGAAATCTGGGGACAATATTTATCCATCAGACTTTATGATGATTTGGAATTTTGACTCCAGCAGCAATCTGATCTCTGTAGAAACCAGCATCCTAAATTGGTTTTTGGAGCTTGAGGGTGTTTCAGACAGATTCTTAATAGGCTGTAAACCAAGACACTTATCCCATAAGAGGATTTTACACAGAGCCTCAGTTGGAATATTGAATCAAATTATATTAAATCTGACCATTTTTCAAGCACTCAGACAAGTTTAAAATCCAACAGAGCCAAAACATTTCCAGCCAATAACACGCAGCTTTTTATATTAGTAAATGCCATTTTCCTCCTGTCTACAGCATGCCACTGGATCTTTCAGCGCAATATGAAACTGCTGTGTAAAGAATGCTAATAAAGGGTCCCTGCATTCATTTCCACCTCTTTGCACTCTCTTAGGGCAGGGTGCACAAAGGTAATTCAGAAGACACATTCCAAGCTCTGGCGCTTGGAATGAAATCTATATTCATCCTCTAGGAGATACTTGTCTCGTTGAAGAGGCCAAATAGATGATGAGAAAGAAAGAGTTCCTGAGTGCAAATTTTATCTCTATCCCAGACTTGGCTTGTAACCCTAGGCAGGTCACTGGACTCCTCTGAGCCAAAATCAGATGGGACTCTCTGTTGATGTAACGGATACCTTTTTATGGCTCCCTCTCTGTGCACGTTCCTCCAGTTTACACTTCCTCTAGATCCGTTTAGACTCTCACCTGCTTACTGCCATGTAACTTACACTTCGCACTGACGTATCACCTCTGAATTAGGGTCAAATCCTGATGTGTAAAATCCCTGACCAGGAGACCAAACGGTGCCCTGGGCGATGAGCGTCTTTGATGTCCCCCTCCATTTGTGAAACTTTTGTTAATACCTTCTTTTTTATTGCATTGGTAGCCAATTTCATGCCTTGATGCATAATTTGCATGCATGATTGATCCTCGTCAGAGAAGATGATAAATTTGCATGCTAGGAGCTGTAAATCCACATTTATTCATGCCTTAGATAAGCAAATAAAAAGTTTCTATAAGCTTAGGGGAAATGAATATTTTTTAAGTTTCAGAATCACTGACATGTACCAACATCAAGAAACCGAACTGAGCACCAGCATTGGATGGGCCAGTATTAAATAGTGCTACAGTAGGTGACAGCCTTCGAGTGTTAGCCATAGACCTTTACTTCAAAAGGTCGTTCTTCTCGCCGTTGCTTTCGCGAAGATTCCGCAAGACTCTACAAAAATCTAGAACGTTCTAGGAGTTAGTGAAAAATGAATCCACATACAGAATACCCGAAACGTTTTACTTCACACATTCTATTTTCCTTTTGTCGCTAACAACAAAAACAGCACCCCGAGCCCGCCTGGTTCTCCTGCCCCTAAATCCAGCCTGGTCTCTGACGTTCACTTAGACTTCCTCATGCCTACGTTCACCCCCCTTATCGACGTGTGAGAGAGTCCAAGCTGGTGTAATTCAAATGGCTGGAAGAGAGGAACAGAGCAAGAAAAGCAACTAACAGGAGGGTGTAAAAAGATGTCACTTGATGTAGCTTCACCCTGTTGGACCTTACATCAAATTGAACTCTCCTGTGCCTTGATCAGAAAGGTCTAAGAGTAATGGTAAACGAGTGTACGGGAGAACCACCTTGTACATCGCTCCTGAACTGGGCCCTGAGTCCAGGTTTTCTCATCTGTAAAATGGGATAATTAGGGTGATTTACTTTGTGAGGTTCAATTTGCTGTGGATTGTGCATCAGGCTTTGAAAAAGTCCTTTAGGAGTGATTACAAGAATGCATCAGGCCCGCAGTTTCATTACTAACCTGGTGAACAGAAAGCAAGGCATGCTGTCCCAGAGAATTCCCCTTCTAAAGGATCTCGTCCTTTACCAGGGATGCTTTGATGAAGAATCTACTTATAAGGGGAGATGCTCGCAGCTTCTATAGATAAGGCTATATACGGATGTCTTTGTTAACCCCTTGTTTAAAATCACTTCATTTTCTGAAGTGCTTGCTTTTGGGGTTGAAATTTTCCAGGCTTGGTCTCTGTCCCAAAATATGTTGGGTTTTGGAAAGTTTGAGCAAAAACAGTTCAGCCTCTTCTAGAGAGTGATAAAATGTACTTTCTCCATTTTTAAGTAATGGGGGAGGAAATGTTATGGACTTGAGCTGAATCAAAATAGGACCCTCGGAACCAAAAATAGTGTGTCCAAATGGAGGCTTGCACGGAAATAACTGAAGCAGTGAGTTAAGACTGATTTCATTTTCCAGCTGGTGTGTATACCGCGGCTGAGATTCCTTCCTGCATTGGAGAAGCAGGAGAAACTTGATCTAGGGACGTGTGTCAAGGGGTCTAGTTTATGCCACTGTAGATTCAACCCTGGAATATGGCCCCCAACGGATCCAACATGCAAAATGACCCGAGGGAATCTGCTAACGCCCAGACATTTCCTGTATCTACCCGGTCACAGTCCTGGCAGACATGCACGGAAATAACTAAACACAAGAACAATATTAATAAAGCCATCGCCATGAAGCATAATGCAGCCAGCACCCACCTGCCATACGTATGGACTCCACATACCTCCTAGAGGGGACTCTGAATTGGGATCAAATACAACTGTGGCTACAGACAGGTTTGGGGGAACAGGATGTCTGTCTCTTTCCTTTAATCTCTGACGGCGCATGGCCCCTAACGTGAACGGTGGCTGCTTCCACGGACTGCTCTAGGGGTTGGCTGGGATCATCCATCTGAATCTGTGGAGGGAAAAGAGCATGAGTACTCTCTCTCGGCCATTTCCATGCATAAGGGTTTGTACATAAATGCAGCACAACATTGATACAGTTTTAGGACTGGTCAAAAAATTTCTGTTCCACCTCTTTTTCATTGGAAAAGTGGGGTTTTGACTAGAAGAAAACTTTCACGGAAAGTGTCTGCTTTCCTCAATTTTTTTCGTTTTTGTTTTTGTTAAAAAACAATCATCCAAAACCTGAATATGTTTGGTGACAGCCCTAAATTTGTTGTGGTTTTCAAGCTGTTTTTGGCCAAAGAATATTTTGGGGTTTCGGCGGTTTTCAATGGAATTTTTTTCATTTTTGAAGAGCAAAAACTTTAATTTTTCATTTTCTGTTTTCCGTTTTTTTTATTTTCTGATAAACAGTCAGCATTTTCTGAGGGGGAAAGAAAACCCATTTTGGGACAGGCTCTAACAGTTCATTAATAGGTAAGATGAATCAGCAGCACATTATCATTGTCAGTTCCACATAAAATGTTAGTATCTAGCTTACTTTCATTTTCCGTCTCTTCGCTTTGCTTAAAAAGTGGGTTTTTTTTGTTTTGTTTTGTTTTATCTCTTCATTTAAGCTTCATTATGATCCTTTGCGCAAATTGACCTGATAGATAAATGTTAACATGGAAGATTACGCAAATGCCTGATTTCTTGGTGTCTTTAGGCTTGAAACGCCTATTGACCTCACTAGAACTAACCTCATGAAAAAGACTGGTGCACGATCCCAATTCTGATCTGGAGTCAGATTTGAATCCAAACAGCTCCAAAGTTTGGAGAAAGGTTGGATCTGGGAATCCAATTTGGGTGCAGCTCAAGGTCTGGGAGACTAGAAAAGGGGAACGCTTCCTTGAGAATTTTTTCACGAAAACTCCCCATTTCAAATGTTCCTTTCAAGAAATAACGGTTTTCCTCCAGCAAAATTTGAAAAGTTAACAAAGTGCAGAAAAACTACTTTTTGCAATTTTCTGTCTTTGGCCACGTCTATACCGAGGGCCGCAAATTCACCGCCGTCAGGTCGATGTCTCTGGATCGACTGAGCGGTCTGCGTAGACGCGCTCAGTCCATTCAGAAATCGACAGAGGAAAGCCACCTCCGTAAGTGGCACAGCACAATGTGGATGGTGCGTGGAACAGACGCAGCGAAGTTGACGGGAGATACGCAAGTTTTTTACGTCACTTGCGTATCTCCCGTCGACTGCCACCGAATCTGGAAGGTAAGTGTAGACAGTCTCAAAGTGTACTGTTTTTCAACTGAAAAACATTTAAAAGTGTTACTTTCTTTCTCAAATTACACCTTCACTTATGAAAGTAGCACTTTCAGCAAAACCCATTAAAGAAAAACAAAGAAATATCATGAAAAGCTTTGGAGGGGGAAGAAGAGGGGGAAAAATTTGTTTTTGATGAGCCCTCCCCACCTTTTGTGTATTTATTGTTTAAAAAAAAAATGTTGTCATCAAAAAATTTTCAACCATCTCTATGGGAGTCATTTTCCCAGGCCTTTGTGTCTACACTGAGTAAGGCCATGTCTACATTAGCGAGCTTAGAGAGACCGATACGGTTGCACCGCTGTAAGACCATTTGTGTAGCTGCTCTATGTTGACGCAAGAGAGCTCTTCCGTCAACATAATAAAAGCACCTCTACGAGCGGTGGGAGCTATGTCAGCGGGAGACGCTCTCCCATTGACATAACGCAGTGCACACCACCACTTACGTTGGCAAATTTATGTCACTCAAAGAGGTGTTTTCTTCACACCTCTGAACGACATAAATTTTGCCGGCATGAATGATAGTGAATAGAGGCCCTAAGCCTAGCAGGATTTCTACCCAAAGCCTTGTCGCCTTTGCTATCACGCTGATTGGCTTATTTGAAGTTTCCTTGTTTCATACTTGAATAAAAGTATGAGGGCTAACCTCGTATGCATTTGGAACTACGGAGCTATGGGCAGTTCCAGAATTATGCAGAGCACTGTAGATGTAACAATGGACCTAGTTCATGGTAAAACCAAGGCATTTAGACTCCACCGTATTTAAGACTCCACGTTCTTTCAGTTGTTCTCCTTGTTGGAAAAAAGCACGTTTCCTGTTAATGCTGTTTTGCTTAGACTGTTTCCGTCTTTCCAGCAGGAGACCGCAGATAGGTCAAACACACAGAATCCTCCCCCTGAACTGACAAGGGGGCCATCATGATTGCTATTAAGTCAACTCTTCTGTTGTTATTCGGATGGGAAACTGACTCAGGGTACTTTCTCTGCAGCTACAAAAAGTTGGAAGCACTCATGGAAAGAAGGGCATCAACTGAGCTGTTCACATGTCACCAGGATTCGGTTTTTAGGCTGAGGACTAGATTCTGATCACAGTTACAGCAGTGTATATGAGGAGTAACTGCACTGAATTCAGTGATGTTACCCTGGATTTTCACCGGAATAACCGTGATTGGAATCTGGCCATAATGTCGTCATACAACACTCTGGGTCAGATTCTGCTCTCAGTGACCTAGGATAAGGCTGGAAGAACTGCAGTGAAATCAGTGGAGTTACTCGGGATTAGACCTGGGATGAAAAATGTCACACAAATAGTTTGCCAGAAAATGCAGTTTTGGCCAACTTGAAACTATTTGCGAATTGGACACTAACTAGCCAGTGGTTGCGTTTCCCCTCTACTTGATGAGTAGAAGGGATTTGCAGTTGGGTCTTCCATACTGCAGATAGTGTCCTAGTCACTGGGCTAGGGGATATTGGGGGCTGTCTCAATCCCCCCTATAATAGTTGTGCTTTTTCTAAAAATATACTCACTGGATCAAGGCTTGTCTCTTGGGTCTCCCATCTCCTAGATGAATGCTCTAACCACCAGCATATGCAACCTCTCTCACTCATTTTTTCCATGGCCCAGATGGTTTTTCATAATGGCAATTCATTTGGGCTGTTTTGCCAAACTAGCCATTTTAAAAAATGCCTGAAATGTTTTGGTTGGGGTCGGACAACATGTTTTGGCTGACACGAAATAAATTGATTTTTTTTTCCCCCAATTTGCCAGCATTTTTTGCAATTTTCAAATTTGGTTTGGGTCTAATGGATTTTTGATTTTGTTTATGTATTAAAACTGCCCGTGAACCCCCCCCCCCCCCAGCCTTCCCCCAAAATCCCTTATTGGCCCAGCTCTGCTCTGGATGTACAACACTGAAGAGTTTGGCCTAGAGAGGGCTGGCCAGTGGTAGGTCATCAGCAGAGCTGGAAGACTGAGTCCAACAGTCCTGAATAAACGGCATTCAATTCTGCATGTACTTTAGGGGTTGGTTTTAAGGTACAGCCGTATAGTTTCCTGGTGGGTTGGGGCTGGGCTAACGGTAGCTCCAATTGTGCAGAAGAAACCTGAAGTGACCTGGAGTCTTATAAAGAAGAAGCCCCTTACCTGCCCCTAACTGAGTAAAGAACTCATTGTTTGCAGTGGTGGTATAGCCGTGTAGGACACTAGAGGGACAAGGTGGGCGAGGAAATAGCTTTTACTGGACCAACTTCTGCTGGCAAGAGAGACAAGCTGTTGAGCCACTCGGAGCTCTGCTTCAAGCCCTCCGCTCCTTCCCAGTCACTGGCACTAATTCAGCTATTTCTTGGGAGGGGAGGGGGGAAATCTGAGTCCTGGACCCCCTCGCCCCCAGGTGGGACCCATCCACCCCTTCCACAGGGACCCAGATCCCTCTCAACCAAGGAGTCTCCTCTCTCTCCTACCCATGCAATGCACAAGCCGGTGCTGGCAGGCAAGAGTTGACTTGTCAGCAACCCGCCCTGCCAGGTTCCAACACCGTATGGCCTGGCTGCCCCGCCAGCTGTACGGAGGGGTGGCTGGTTGGAATTTGAGTGGTGGTGTGACCTCGCAGCCAGAGCGATGCTGCAAACCGCTCCAGCGGCCGCCATACCGATTTAGGAGAGAACCATTGCTTAAAAGCATCTGGGCCGTTGCCAACCCATCCCTGCTCCTTCTCCTGGCTCCGTGGAACTTTGAGCAAATGCAAAAACCTCGGGGGGCAGGGGAGGGCGTTTGTCATCCCTGCCATAGCTCTTCCTAACTAGCACCTCGGTTCCCAACCCCTGAGGACATCGGCATAGCAACCCAATAGCTGGGAGACATCTGCAGAAAACGCAAGGAAAATTGGCGATGTTTTTTGCTTCAACTGCAGGATTTTCTTGAATATTCAATCACTGTCCCATTATTTAAAATTATCCTTGCTTCATGGCTGACCTGCCAGGTCATTCTCTAAGGAATGCAGCGAAAGAGCTCTCCACTCTAGAACTTGTCACAATTGTCTGTACTTATTATCTGTGTCTAACAGATGCTTATGAAGCACACTAAATGGAAAGAAGGGCTTGTGCTGAGTCACTAGATGGAGACACAGGAGATCTGGTTTCAGCTCTTGGCTCTGTTGTAGATGTAAAGCAATATTTTCTTTACAAAACACATAATTATCCTGTGGAACTCATTTCCACTAGATCGCACTGAGGCCAAGAGATTAATAGGATTCAGAAAAGGATTACACAGACCTATGGGTCATGAGAACATCCACCGATAAATGAAACAGGAGGGGGTTTAAACTGTAGAAGGAACATGCTTGGGGCATTTACCAAACACTAAACAACAGAGTTAGAAAGAAACTTCCTTTGTGGGCAGCTGGTCCCATACTTGTCCACTGCACAGCTTTAAGGTCTGGGGCTTTGCATGTTCCTTTGAACCATCCGATATTAGGTGGACTTTGGATCTGTTGGACACAGGAGCCTGGATTAGATGGATTTGGGATCTAATCCAGGATGGCAGTTCCCATGTGTCCATGGACATGTGACTTAATTTCCCTGGCCCTTAGGCATGTGCTTTCTTGATAAGTGCTTTCCCAGATCACGGCCTCTCTGTGCCGCAGTCACCCACCTGTATAACGAGCACGGTATTAGCTCCCTACCTCACAGGAGTCTTGCGAAGGCAAACGAATTCAGATCCGTGCGACGCAAAGACATCAGAGCGATGAGCCCCATGGACAAACCTATCGATAAACTGGAACGCTCTCAAGGGCAGATGAAGGAGCCGATCTGGCTCTTATAAGGAGCAAGTGCTTACAACAAGGGGCTGAGAGCAAGATTGCCACATGTAACTTGATACCACAGGATCTTCTGATTAAAAAATTAGAAAGATATTTCATTCATATTGCACACATCACGTGGATTAAAAACTGGCTAGCTGACAGATCTCAAATGTAAATGGGGAATCACGACTGAGCAGTTGTGGTTCTAGTGGGATCCACAGGCATCCGTTCTTGGCCCTCTGCTATTTAACAGTTTTCAGTGATCTGGAAGGAAACATAAAACCATCACTCATAAGTTTGCAGGTGACATAAAAATTGAAGGCATGGTAAATAGTGAAGAGGACAGATCGCTCATAACGGAGCCATTTGGATCGCTTGATAAACTGGGTGCAAGCAAACAAAGGGCATTTTAATACAGCTAAATGTAAGCGTATGCATCTAGGAACAATCGGGATAGGCCATACTTCCAGGATAGGGGGACTCTGTCCTGGGAAGCAGTGACACTGGAAAAGATTTAGGGCTTGTGGCGGATAACCAGCTCAACGTGAGCTCCCAGGATGAAGCCGTGGCCAACAAGACTAATGAAATCCTGGGATGTACGCACAGGGAAGTCTTGAGCGGGAGCAGAAAGGTTATTTTACCACTGTATTTGGCACTGGTGTGATCACTGCTGGAATACTGTGTCCAGTTCGGGTGCCCACAATTCAAGAAGGATGTTGTTGATAAACTGGAGAAGGTTCAGAGAAGAGCCACAAAAAGGATTAGAAAACGTGTCTGATGATCGTCATCGTCGTCGTCTTTTGTATAGCTAGGGAGGTGCTTAGCAACCTTCAGATAACCAAAGTCCAGATTAGCGAGCCAGTGATTTGCTTCGGAAGTGGCTTGGTGTAAGTCAGAGCTGACACTGCCAAAGGATCGCAGCACGTACTGATTTCCAGTGTGGTGTCCAATGTGCTGCTGGTGTCCACAGTCCCATTGTGCATTTTCTCTCATCTTCCCAAGGTGTAAAAGATGACGGCATTGGCCAGGCTGGTCTAAAATGACTCAGTGCACACCATTGTTTCCGGGGTACGTTACAGCCCGTGAGTTCTTTTGTGGGGCCAACAATTCGGCATGTGTTTGGGACATTAGCATTACCGCAGAATTCTTTCCAGTGTGCCTCAGGACCAAACGAGGATACCTACAGAGCTTTAGCCCCATCCCAAATAGCCTGTGAGATTTCATGTGTCTTTTCAGGAGGTTCTGGGGGTCCTCATGAGCCGGTGAGTTCAAGCTGACCATGGTTCAATTAGACTCACGCAGAGAGCTTGTGAGTCTTTCTCTGTAATGTGTGTGGAGGTGCATGTGCCAGAGCGGGCAAGCACTGGACAAGTCTTGATTTTAACGTTCCAGTTTAGGGTTAAGCTGCGAGTCTAGAAATTAGGTATATGTCTGAGCCGGCAGTTCAATCTTCAGCGGCTGACCATACCAACCGGAGTTGCTGGTCAAAGTGTGTGCGTGCATCGGCACCCCATGTTGTGCCCGCAAGATGGGGAAGGAGGCTGTTCCTTGCTTTTGCATTTTTGCATGTCTTTTCCAGGTGAGCTTTAAAAGTCAAACTTCACTTCATGGCCCCACTGAAGCACTTCAGATGGGGATCATTCCAGACCACAAAAGGTGACCAGGAGTGGCTCCTTGGCAGCTTTGTTGTTTAGATGAAAAGCTATGGATAAGGTTTCAGAGGTTTGGGGCAGAGCTTTCAAGTAGTTGCACCATTATCTTGAGGTCAGCACGGAGGGTATCACCGACAGTGGTGAGATCTTCGTCTTGTACCACAAAAGCAGGGTCGTCAGCGTGAACGAACTCATGTAAAATTGTGTCAGGTGAGACGCTAACGTAGATGAGGAATAGCGAAGGAGCCAGGTGACAGGCCTCCAGCAGGGGAGCTAGTCCACCCTGAGGGTCCTGCCGCACCCTGTCCCAGAGAGGAGCAGAAAAGAAGTCCTCCAAGCAGCCTAGCGTTGCTGCAGGGGAAAAAGCCAATCCGAGGGGCTGCAGAAGTGGCCAATCAGGGGCCTGGAGGGCGATATAAAAAAGAGCAGCAGACCTCATAGACTCATAGGTCAGAAGGGACCAATGTGATCATCTAGTCTGACCTCCCGCACAAGGCAGGCCACAAAACCCTACCCATACACATTTATAACAACCCCGAACCCATGACCGAGTTGTTGAAATCCTCAAAAGTGAGATTTGAAGACCTCAAGCTGCAGGGAATCCACCAGCAAGCGACCCATGCCCCATGCTGCAGAGGAAGGCGAAAAACCTCCGTGGCCCCTGCCAATCCGCCCCGGAGGAAAATTCCTTCCCGACCCCAAATATGGCGATCAGCTAAACCCCGAGCACGTGGGCAAGACTCACCAGCCAACACCCAAAAAAGATTTCTCTGCAGTAACTCAGTTCCCATCCCATCCAGCATTCCCACAGACCATTGAGCAGACTTATCTGCCGATAATCCAAAATCAATTGCTCAAATTAAACTATCCCATCATAACATCCCCTCTAGTCAGTCAGCTGCTTCCTGAAGCTGGAAGAGAAAGGACTGGTTCCTGGTTGGCTGAAAGAGCAGCAGGATCATAGACAGCTCAGTGTGGGCGGGGCCGGGGTTGCTAAGAAGTTGCTCCTTGCTGGCTGCTGGGACTGAGCCGAGGCAGGGAGGGCTGCAGAAAGACAGCATCTCCATGGAGGAAGCCCTGGGGTATGGCTCCATACTAGGGCTGGGAGAAGGTAAAGCCCGTGTACCTGAGAAGGGGATTGTTCTGGTGCACCAACCTGCTGACCGTGTGTGACGTGGCCGGAGGGCTGACTCACTGAAGAAACTATTGACCAAGGGGGCGTTCACAAGAGGTGGGTGCCGACCCCTTTACAAGCCAGCACAGAACCTTGAGGCAGATCGTTGCTGAGGGTGCGTGCTTTCCTGATCTGCCCATTCATAAGGACATGGTATCTATGGTTGTGCAACATTGTGGCCAGGAGTTGTGAAGTGCTATGGCATTTGATGACCCCTGATGCCTTGAGCAATAGCCCACATCTCCATATACCGTGTTACGGGCAGCAGATGAATCTATCAGCGCCGTTCCAGTTCTTAGATGCCGCTGGAAGTCGGCCTCACGATGACTAAAAAGGTTGAGAACCTGGTTGCAACAGTTTCCTCCTGGTCTAAAACCTGTCTGTTCCTTTGGGAGGATGGCCTCCACGATACGCATGAAAGAGGCGGTAAGATCTCTCCATTCACTTTTAACTTGTGGAAAGGAATGATACCGCGTAATTACGGGGGGCATCATTTGGTGGTTTCCATGTTGGAGGAGGGCAGGGACTATTGCTTCACGCCAGCTTTGGGGGATGTGTCCCATTGAATGTACAGCGGTGAAGAGATCTGCCAACCATGCTTCTCTCTTTGGCCCCATGTTCTCAAGGAATTCAGGATAAAGGCCATCTTTGCCAGCTGTGTTTCTACTTCTAGTGGCCATAAGGGCCTTTTGTATAGCTTCTGCATCACACAGAGACGATAGCGATGAAGTGGCACAGCTATGTTGGATGTTTAGAAAGAGCTCTTTCTGAATCTTCTGTCTTGTCAGTTTGGGTCTTCAAGTTACTGAGCAGGTGTGAGGTGACAGCGCTGGCTGTTACTTTCAGTTGAAAGTGTTTTACCATGGCAGTGACTCCAAGCTTATGGAGGACTTGGGGACTGGAATGAATGCAGTCAAGATCCACCACTGACTGGTTCCATTTTTTCAGGCAGGAGGAGTTCAATTATTCTATTAGTGCTTTTCCTACGTTCAGCTCACCGCTCTTTGAAGAGCGCGTCTGTCTTCAGCTGCCAGCAAGCAGTATGGACCTTGTGATAACGTCAGGGAATGTGTTCCTTGGCAGCTTTGATAAGAAGAGAAACGAAGCGGTCATCGTTTTCTGGGATTGAGTTGCTATGGTGTATTTGGCCTTCTACTTCGGCAGTGCATGCAACTTAGTTCACACTGTGGAAATTCCAGTGGAATCTCACCATTGGTTCAATCAGAGGAACGCCAAAGCGAACGTGCAGAATAGTGGATCGGAGACGGACGTGAGGAAAGCTTCCGAGCGCTGTTCGTGCGTCTTGCAGAGAAACGCCGTCACTCTCGTCTGTGCAGTGTTCCATTTGGCTGAGCAAAAAGTCTCTGGTGGATTGTGGTTAAAAAGAAGGTGGACATCTGCCGACAAGGCTCAGTTTGAGTTGTTCACCAGCTGCATCATTTCTGCTCTAGAGCTATCGTGTGTGCTGGTGGTTAAAGTCACCAAAACACACAGCGGGGTGGGGAAAAGACGGTAAGACAGGCTTTGACCATTCGCGGTTTATAGGTTTGTAGATGTTCATTATGGTCAGTTGTCCGAATTTCATCACAGCGTTAGAGAGTCCTATGGTCCTGAAGTCCTCCGGGACTGACAAACCCGTAAGACTGTGCCTGGTGTACATGGTGAGGCCGTACTTTGTGTTTTTCACAGTGGCAATGGGCTCATAGCAGTGAATTTTGTATCTTGCAGCTTGCTCATAATTTGCAGCGTGAGTTTCTTGTAGAACAACAGCATCAGTGTTGTTCACCTTGAGACCTCTCGAAAAGTAGTCATTCTTAGCAGATGAGAGACCTTCCACGCTAAGTTGGTCTTCTCCCAGAGCTAGTCCTATGGTTCTCCGGTGCTGTCCCAGACCAGGGCTCTTAACAAATGTCACATTGCTAATCATACTGGGAGATCAACAAATCGATGTCCGGTAGTTATCGATCATCGATGCCTTATAAGAGACACTCAAGGAGCTCAATCTGTTAACCTTTTCAAGCTAAAGAGGTGACTTGATCACAGTCCATAAGTACCTAGATGGGAAAAAATATTTGATAATGGGCTCTTCGATCTAGCAGAGAAAGGCATAGCATAATCCAGTGGCTGGAAGATGAAGTTAGGCAGTTTCAGATGGAAATAAAGCATAATTTTTTATCAGTGAGGGTAATTAATCATTGGAAGAATTTAGCGAGGGTCGTGGTGGATTCTCCATCACTGACCATTTTTCAATCAAAGTTGGATTTTTTAAAAGAGATGCTGTAGTTCAAAAGGAATTATTTTCAGGGAGTTCTCTGGCCTGTGTTACACAGGAGGTCAGACTAGATGATCACAGAGTAGATGATCTGGCCTTGGAATCTATGAATGTCTGGAAAACATTAACTTCAATGGAAGATGATGGAACTCAGCACTTCTCTGCATTAGGCTACTTGGATAGTGTAAGCTTTTAGGGGCGGAGACTGTCTTTCTGTTCTGTGTACGTACGGCACCTACCCTGTTTCCCCGAAAATAAGACCTACCCCGAAAATAAGCCCTAGCATGATTTTTCAGGATTTTTGGAGTATGCTTGAAATATAATTACAGTTTACAAGCGGTTCACAAGTAAAGGTCCCCATACACTTTGTTGTTCATGGAAAAAAATAAGACATCCCCTGAAGATAAGCCCTAACCCATCTTTCAGAGCAAAAAATAATATAAGACCCTGTCTTATTTTCGGAGAAACACGGTAGCACGATGAGGCCCTGATTCATGACTGGGGTTTCAGGTGCTACCAAAATGCAAGTCGTAATGCGTATAAAATAGTCCCTAGTCGTATATCTTAGGGTTTTGTACTGCCACCCATCATCACACTATCTGAGCAGTTAATAAATAGTAACCATTAACAGTGCTATGATCTTGGCCCTGCGGGTCAGCAGGATTAGGACTCAGCAATGAATGTGAGCCTCACAGAGATGCAGTGACTGTGGCCAGCCTCTTTCTGCAGTGGGCTTTGGCTGGCCGGGGTTCTTATTCGGGATGAAGGTCATGACCTCAGGCGAGGGAGTAAAACTAGAGCCTGTCTGGGTTGGGTGGGAGCCAGGTGGGTCTGCCCGCAGTAGGGAAGCGATGTAGTGGTGGCTCATGTTCTTGTTCATGCTTGAAATGGGTCTGACCCCAGATCCAAAACCCCAGGGCTTTGAGGAGTTGAAATCTGAACCTGGATCCAGATCCAAACTTGACGAATCTCATCTGAACGGGATGAATCAACCTCCACGTCTGAATTCCCCACATATCGGGCTGGGCAGAAGCAGATCCAGATTCAAATTCTGGAGCTCGAGCCACTTTTCTAGCTATGGACCCTTAGGGAGAGACGATGGGCAAAGCTTGTGGGGGCCAGCAGCTCCGTTTGGTTGCTTAACCCAACATATGCGCTCTAGCCAGCAGACTGGGAAATTCACTGAATCAGGGTCCCTCAGGGGGCTGCAGAGTCTGTTCTCCAGCCGACACCAGAACATGCTACTGGGAGTGGGCAAAACACAACCTCAAAAGCTCTCGTCCCACTTACACTGGTTTTACACCAGGGATAACAGCATTATCTTCAATGCCGCCTTGGCAGTGGGCCACGTGAGATCAGGAGCAGGCCCTTCATGTACAGAGCCACTATCTCTTTCATTATCAAAACATGTCCCGTTGGCCATTGCTTTTGAAAATTCCCTCACCGCTGGGCAAACTTTCACAGTAAATTCTTTACAGAAATGTGTCCCTGTAACATAACATTAAAGTCTTTCTTTAATTTAGCCCTGAGGTTCACTTTAAAAAAAAAATGTTTGCTCTATTGTCTCTGGAACACTTAGGAACCCAGACTTATCTGTTGTTTACATTTTTCCTCCTAATAGAACAAATTATATCACTTAGGAAGGGAAAAGATTTTACATCAGGCTAAAAAGCGGAGAAATAAATGGCTGGATGGTCTTGTTCCGAAGTGAACGGGGAGTTTGATTAGACAAGGAATGCAGGATTGAGCCTGACATTAGTAAAGCATCGTGAAGAATTATTCCATTCCTTAATGCGTTTCTCAGATCACAGCAGCACTCAGAGGTGGGAGTCTGTTTCACTCTACCATCCGAGTGTGAGACAAGCAAATGGGGCGGGAGGATGGGTAAGAGAGAGATCCCAACGTGCATAGCGCATGTTATTATATCTGTCTACGGTTCCCAAGTTGTGCAATCTTTTTGTGTGGTGATGTGGCAGCTATGCTAAAAAGTGTGAGTCTACATCTTATGGACTCGATTTTATTGATTTGGCGTTCCCTGCCGTTACGGACAATTTCCTGCCTTACAATCCATATGAGGGCTGAGCCACGCTTCCAACTCTGGCAAATTTGCGTTCAGTGTTTGAGTGTCACAAATGCAGACCAGTGGGTAGAGCACAGAGTCGGGACTCCCGGAGTCTACTGACCACCGATGTCGTCTCGCAGCACAGTACTGACGACAGCGTAATTTTACTCTGCTTAGCACAGCAGAGCCAACACGGCTATGTGGGAGAGACAGCGGCATTCCAGTCTGCGTTGTGCCTGATGAGCCAGTGAAAGTTCTCCCTTGATTACTCATGGGTATGTGTAAAGCCGAAAGAAAACAGTTTGATTTTCAGACCCCAGGAGGCCCACAAAGATCTGGGAGGTAGAAGCATTGAGTTTCGTCCTCTAAAACTTGGCCCAGGCGATCTGGACATTGCAGAGAGAATCAGCATGGAACCTTAAGATGCCATCTTTCCAGGGTATAACGGACTTGTCATGTCCTTGCCTGGTCTGGTGTGATCCCAGCTGACTTTCGGCTGCCCCTTGTTTCTCTCTTTCCATGAAAATGTGCAGTTTCACCCAGTGAAAAGCAGATTGCTTTTCCCACTAAAGAATCTGAGACCAGGGGAGTGGGAGGCAGTTCATCAGCTCACATACAAACCTTTCAGCCCCGCCAGCTCCAATTACAGTGCAGAATAAATCCTGGGTCTGAAGGGGGAATCCTGTGTTGCTATCACATTTACAATATAGCAAGGCAATTTCCCACACGTCAGGTTCTCCCCACCTTTATCCTTTTGGCAGGGATTTATTCCCATTGTTCGGTACCGGCGTTCTGAGGAGATGGTTGAAATGCCACGGCTCCTCCTGCTGGAAAACAGGACTAGTACAGCCTCTCACCTGCCCACTCCTCTGCTCCTTAAAACCAGTGGCTGCCTTTGTGCAGCTCGGACCAGAAGCACCCAGAAACCCCAGTGGTTTCCCAGGCCCTCAAACTCCCAGCGATTCCCCATCACACCCACACAGCAATGCTTTCACCCTGTTTCTGCTTAAAGCTCGGTCACTTCGCCCCTGCGTTCACATTCCTCCCTTCAACATGGAACGAACCCTGGGCCTGCACTGAATTTGTGACGGGCTTCGTGAACAGCACTGCCTAAATAAGAAATCTGAGCACGACATGGGCTACGGGGCCCTGCTAATTATTTTATGGAAAGATTCCATCCGTTCTCTCTCGCTCTCTCCCCCGCCCAGCCGATCAATGAATTTAAGGACGTCGATGGTACATTGCGCGTGGCCGTGGTTTCCCGGGTAGCGTTATAGGATTGGAAGCAGCAGGCCTGGGCATTGCACTCCAGCCAGGCACACTGTCCACCCCCCTCCGCATCCCTGATTCGCCTCCCTACCAAACGTCACACCCCCTGCACCAGTGGCTGCTGGGAGGATGATAATAGGAGAATCCCCAGCTGTGGCTTTGTGGCTATTCTCCTTTGCCCCCATATATCTCCTCTGAGTGAGTGTTACAGGAACTCCCGAGCTTCTGGCACCATCGCTGAGCTGGAAGTAAAAGAACAGGGAAAAGAGAGAAAGAGGTAGCCCCGTGTCCTTTCTATCTAGAGCAGGCAAAGCGAGGGCCCTTGAAGGCTGGTATCTATGGCCTCAGCTGCGAGGCTCAGGCAGAGTCTTGTTTTATCTTAACACTGGTCTGGACAACCAAAGCTCCCAACCCGCGGGAGAGGGAGGTTTGTACTCTCCGTCCACTTACGGCTGGCCCTTCTTCCAAGGGACCAAATCGACCCCGGCGATGACCGTGAAAGGGTTTGAAATTTGGATCCAAAACTGCTGCATGTGTCATGCCCATCTCAAATCCTCACTCATTCCCACAGTCACTGGTGAAAGCTCCTCTTTGCTTCATTTGGCTTGTCGGTTACTTCCTCTTTGCCTTCCTAGGAGAGTCTCGACCACCGAAACTACCCGCATGCTTCTGGCAAGCTATCGCTCACAGTCTGCTCTCTGGTTAGCTGCACTCAGTATTCCTGCAGCCCAACCTTTGGTCTGCACCATTCTAGATGGACATACACGCAAATGTAGCTCTGGTTGGCAAGGGGTTGTAGATACCCCCTGAGCTGTCCCATGATTTTCTGGCTGAAACGAAGCCGAAACCTCAGACTTGCACTCTGCCGAGAGGGCTAGAGATGGGCCCTGACTGAACACTGGATCCAGGCTTCTTGGGACTCCAGGAAAGTTCAGATGGAGATCCAGGTCCGGATCTGAACTGGAAATTCCCTAGAGACGCCCGGGACGTCTCCAGGATTATTGCGTCTGTGTGGGAGGCTGATGGTGGCTACTCCTTATGGCACTAGGTTTAGATGATGATGAGGGAGCGGCTGCGGTTAAGCAAACTTGAAAGCACGTTCCATGTATGTACAGAGGGGCAGAGGGACTGTACAGCACAGCCCTGCAGCCGGAAAAGGTGCGAAGCGAGGCACCCCTCACCGTGGTATCTGATCGGGAAGAGAACCGATGACCTGAGGAGGAAGACGCCCAGATTTGTTCCCTGGGTAGCAAAGGGCGTGGAGTCGATTCTGGGAACGACTCAGTGAGAAATAACCGTTGTATGGAACAGACCGAAAGAGTTCCTCTCCCCTCCCTCCACAGCGACCGTGTAGTGGAAACACACCATTGAACTCATCAGAGACAGAGTGCAGGAAGAGAGTGCACACAGCATCAGGAGAAATAGGAAAAGGAAGAAAAAGGCAGAATCACAGGTGGAATTTAATTGCGGCTGATAACCTCTGCAGGAAGAACTGTAAACTCATAGGGGCAAATCCCACCCCTTTAGCACCTCTCACTCATCGGGGCGGTGGAGGGGGCGCAGTGACTCTTTTGGCATCTGGCATAGCCGAACCCAGCCTGGAGCAAGCACATCTCAGGCGGGTAAGTGCAGAGAGAGGTGTGTGGCTCCCAGCCTGGGCGCAGTCTGGTTCCATGCAGGCCGAGCAGGCACGTGACCCTGCTCCCTGAGACAGATTGTCCATCACTTTGCAAGGCTGAGCGGCCACTACAGGAAGTCACAGAGTTGGCGTCCTCCGACGAGGGAGACGACGTCATAGAAATGTAGGGCTGGAAGGGACCTGAAGAGGTAATCGAGTCCAGCCATCTGGGCTGAGGCAAGACCGAGTAAACCTAGACCAGTGGTTCCCAACCTGTGGCCCGCTGGGGCTTTCGAAATGGCCCACGGGTCCCCTCCTGCCGGCTGCAGAAGGGAACCACTGCGTAAGGACCCAGACGGAGCGCGTTGCCACGGGGCTAGAAAAGCAGTGCAGGCTCCTTGATGCAGCCAAGGGGATGGGAGATCAGCGCTCCCCTCCCCTGGGTGTAGCAGGGAGCACGACAAAGCGCTCTGCCTGGGTCCCTCGGCACTGGGTCCCTGCTGGAGCCAGAGGGAGGGGAGCACTGATCTTCCGTCCCCCTGGCTGCAGAAGGGAGCCACTGCCTAGGGATGCAGGTGGAGCGCACAGGGCTACAGGATGTGTGCGTTTCGCTGCTGCAGCCAGGGAGATGAGAGATCATCAAGGAGGCAGCCTCCTCGCTGAGCTCCATCTGTCTGGCTGTGGTGGGCGGGGGGGGGCTGCTGGCAGAGACTGGTGGCCCCTCAGGATTGTAAAAATGATATCTGTGGCCCTCGAGCTGAAAAGGTTGGGAACCACTGAGCTAGACCATCCTTGACGATTGTTTGTCCATCCTGTTCTTAAAAGCCTCCAGTGACGAGGACGCCACAATCCGCAGGGAGCCCATTCCAGATCTTAACTCTACTTATAGTTCGAAAGCTTTTCCTAATATCAACCCTAAATCTCCTTTGCTGGACACGGAGAACAACGGAGCGCCATCCTTTTTAAAAGAGCCCGTAACAGACTGGAAGACTGTCATCGGGTCTCCCCTCAGACATCTTTTCTCCAGGCTAAGCAGACTTTGGAAACCTGGCCTGTGAAGACAGATTACCAAGTTTTGTTGCTGGCCTCTGGATTCCCTCCAACTTGTCCACAGCTTTCCTGAAGTGCGGCACTCCAGCTGAGGCCTCACCCTGGCTGCGTAGAGCTGTGCAGCTACCTCCTTGTGTCTTAACCCATGACACGGCTGTTGGCGCACCCCGGAACATCAGCCTCTTTTGCAGCTGCATCTCATTGTTGAGTCCTATTCGATGTGTGATCCACAATAACCCCTCATCCTTCTCGGCAGTGCTGTCCGCTAGCCGGCGGTTCCCCATGTGGTAGCTGTGCGTTTGATTTTGCCTTCTGAAGCCTAGTACTCTGCACTTCTCTGTATTGCTGTGATGGGGTCTGTAACCCGTCCGTGCCCAGGGTAGCCCACTGATAATGCCAGGGTCAGGGCAGGCTGCAAAAGGAGAGCAAATTCTCCCAACACTGGTGGGTGACACTGCAGTCAGACTTCCCAACCAGCCACAAACAGTGCTTCTGATTCCCCCACACTGGTTATCAAGAAGCCACTGTGCAAATACACACAGCCCCCTTTACTGCATTTCAGTCTCTGGCTCCCAAACTGACACTAGGTCCAGTAAAGAGATCAGTTGCTTTAACTCTATGCTCTTTACTAAAAGATTCCCTCTGATCCCAAAGGATCAGCCACAGTACCAGTTCACTATAAGTTTGGATCTTACCCAAAATACCACGCTGCCAGCCAATCCTTTAGTAACTAAAACTAAAGGTTTATTAGTAAAAGAAAAACAAACAATAAGAGAAGTGTTAAAGGCTTAAAGCAATCAGATACATACAGATGATTTAAAAGTCCATATACATCAGGTTTCTAGAACAATTGTGGAGTTGCAGGCTTGTATAGTTCCTCTGGTATACATCCAGTACCTGGATGGGTCTAAGTCCTTCAGTTCAGTTGCAAAGTGTGTTAATCCAGAGGTGTGTCCGCAGCTGGGCAGGAACAAGGACACAAGGCAAAGACCAAGACGAAGACAAAATGGTTTCTGTGGTTTGATCTTATATACCCTCTGTTTCTGGCCATGTGGCTTGTGGAACTTTACTGGAACCAAAATGAAGTCCATAGTCACATGGGCCAATCCTGGTAACTCTTCAGGTATGCCTTTAGTTTCTTCCCGGGCCTCTGGCTTCTGATAAGGCCTTGAATGGGCTATTAAGCAAGCTATTGTCCTGCCGCCTCTCTGTCTGGGGTGTGTCTTCCACAGCACAGTTTGAAATACAGGGATATCAAAGATCTCCATAACTTTCCTTACACATATTACACATGAACCCAAATATTATCATCTTATTCAGCATATCCTAACCTTTCTAACAGTACCTGACATGGTATGTCTTACATGAATCACTATGATTTTGACATATTAAGGTCACATAACACAAATGCCCCCCCCTCCTAATGCAGCCCGCGTGACAGGGTCTACAAGCCCCACACTGAGCAGAGACACAAGGGAGAGGAGAGCGGCCCCTATTTACAGGCAAGCAGCTTGACCACACCCCCACGCGGCTGCAAGAGCTGCCAGTCATGGAGGCAGGCACCCACCGCTGCAGCCAATAGAGGAAACGAGGTCTGCTCTAAAGGGGAGAGTCCAAAGAGGGAAAGGGAGGCAGAAAAGCTTGGGAGAGCAAAAGGGCAACACGCCTGCAGCAGACCGCCTCCATGAACACGGCCAAGAGACTGAAGCGAGCTGCTAGTTTTTGGACCCTCCCCTCTACTTGAGTCTAACCTGGCAGGGGGCAAACTAAGAAGGACCAGTCAGGAACTGGAGAGACCCCTCGATAGGCCACCCCAGAAGCCGGAGGCCAGTGCATTTCCTCTTCTTGACTCTTAGTTCCCAGGTGGAGTTTGCAGGGATGGCAGGCGGGGGGTCTGTGTGCGGGGGGAAATCTTCTCACTTGTAAACCGAGCATATTTGGCTCACGCTCCATGAGCGGCGACACCGCCGGTGCCCCAGGAGGCCTTTTCCCTGCATCGCTTTTCAGAGCGGCACTTGAACAGCAGGTGTCCAAAAGACAGGCTGTAAAACGGAAGGAAACCCCGGAAGCCCTGCTCCCGTTCCCGGGAGGATCACCGATGTAAGGCCTGTGAAAAGTACAGGCCCCAGAATGAACGGAGAACGGCCACTCAGGTCAGGAAGGAGCACTGAGCGCTGGAACCTGATCCCGTTGGCTGTGCCTGCATTAAAGCTGAAAGCAGCTTCCATCTGCTCCATTTTAAGCACGTTCCCACTGCCGCGCTCCTGGCAAGTGGGTGGGACATTTTTAAATTCTTCTGTCCGTCCTCACTTTCCCCGTCCGTTTCTCAGGCTGTCCAGGCTGCTTTTTCCTTTTCCTGCGACGCAGCCAGCAACCCAACTGTGCGCTGACATCGCTCTTCGTTGCACCTTGACTCTGCCAGCGTGACCCAGCCTTGCCAAGTGAGTGTGCAGTGAGCAAAGGCGTATTTATCACACGTCCATCAGCCTGCGCAAGACGTGCTCGCCATTAAGATGTCAAAACAGGTTTCTCCCTGGAAATCCAAAAGGCTTTCCCACTTACCCTGTCCAGGCTGCCGCCTGAGTTTGCCATCTGTTCCCTTTCAACCTAACATGTATCCTAAAAATACCCATATCATCCACGTCTTCTGGGGCTTCAGCTCTCTTTAAAGCTGCCTCTGGCGTGATTTATTGCGATCTGCTGCTGTTACCTGATTTATGACTGCCTGTGTTAATTCAGGCCCTCGAAATGAGGGCAGGGAAAGGCTTCCAATGCTGCGAAGCTGTTTAATGTTGGATGACTTTCAGGGCCCTGCATTATTTGGAAGGGAAGGGAAGATAGCACCGCCGAACTGTGAGAGCTTTACGATTGCACGGGGGACCTCAACGGGAGGAGCTGCTGGTTTGCTCTCAGGCTCAGTGTAAAAGCCAAGTTACAGTCATGGGAAGCTGCCTGTGCTTCAGAAACGCACATGGAGTCAGATTCACGTAATCCAAACACTTCAGAGCCCAAATTGTTGTTGTTTATATTACTATAGCCCTAGATGCAAGATCCTGCAAGATCAGGGATTGGCCTGGGGGCTGCGGAAGCACATAATAAGAGACAGTCTCTGGTCAGAGACAGTGCGGGCGAAATGAAGCACCATTACCTTCATTTTACTGCTGGGGAACTCAGGCGACTGGAGTTGCCCAAGGTCCTACTGTGTGTCTGGCAGAGCACGGGTCTGAAACCCAAACTCCTGAGTTCTACCGCAGAGCCTCACCCACAAAGCAAAAGCCTCCGCTGTAGCAGCATCCCATTTGCATTCCAACATACAGCCTACTTTTGCCACCTTTGTCTTTTTATTCAACTAACTTCCGCCCTCATAGGAACTCTGTCAAGATAAAAAACGTGAGCTAAATTCATCCCTGGTGATATTACACCTGGCATGTATTTGGCCTTGCACATTTTAGATGTTCTTCCCTAGATTATTAATAGTACCTGAGATTGTGAAAAATGAAATAATTTAACAATCTAATTACCTTTCACCCTTTTTATTGCAGCGTGTTTGCTCTTTGCACATCACGCAGCCCTCACTGGGGCCGTTGCCCATTTTTCTTTTTTGTTACTAGTCCTTTCAGTATCAGGTTCCCAGAACTGGCGCAATGCAGCCGTCTGTGGTTTCCAGTGTGCTGGGGGAATGTTCACATCCTGAGAACAAGCTTTCATGGAAAGAATAAAAAAAAATTTTACTTTGATTAATTTTTCTTTGAAGAATCTTGTTCACTCAGTTTAGGCACTTAACAGAGATGTGTGGGTATAACAGAACTTCTCTCACTGGGCAATCCTTTGGTAAAATCTATGAAGTTAAGTAGTGAAACAATTTAACAAGGGATGCGGTAGATTGTGTATCAGTTGAAGTCTTGAAATGCTATCTTCATATCTTCTAAGAATGTGCTTTAGCTCAACCCTAAGACATGGGCTTGAGGCAGGAAGCTTGAATGGCTGAAATTTTATTGCCTATCTTAAGCGGGTCAAACTAATAACGAGATAATACCTATTTCTTAAAAGGCACTTTTCATCAAGAGAGTTCAATGTACTGATCCTCACAACACCCTGTGAGGCAGGGCAGGACTATTATCTCCATTTTACAGATGGGGAGCTGAGGCACGGAAAAGCTAAGTGACTTGCTCAAGGTCACATGGAAAGTCCATGGCAAAGCAGGGAACTGAACTCGGGTCTCCTGTCAGTGCCTTAACCCATAGACCACTCCTCACTCTAGATTAGGCTAAATGATCCGAAGCTACCCTTCTGACCTGACACTCCAAGACCCTGTTAATTTTAGCTCAGTATCCTACACACTTTTGGTAGGTGTGTAAATTTCTAAGGTGCTTCCAAACTAAGCCGACAAAAATAATAGCAAAGGTAAATGACTTGGCATTTCTATTGCAAATTCAAAGCGTTTTCTGCTCACCAGAGAATGAAGCCGCGTAGTACTGTAGAAAGGCCGGTAAAGAGCATTAGCCCTATTTTTCAGGCTGATAAACTGAGGTATTGACTTGCCTGTGGAACCCAGTAAGGCAGCGGCTCTGTCTGGGTGGAGTCCTGGGTTTGTGCCAAACCCCGGTGCATTTCCCGTGGGAGTGGTGGGTTACCTGAGCAGTTTGTCAGCCCCGCCCATGCAGTGTGGCGTTCTGTTCCCGCTAGTGATGGCTAGAGCCGAGAGAGCCGCTACTGTAGCAGGTTCACCAGGTTGGAACACAGCAAGGTCTCGGTAGCAGGGATTTAACAGAGGCACCTCGGAAACAGAAACCCTAACAACCCAAAGGTGTAGCGCAACCAGGACTAAACCCTCGATCTGTAAATACCTTGTCCTGTGCCTTAGCTACAAGTCGCTGCACTTGGACGGCTGCCGCAAGGAATCTGGAATAGCTAGAGCGCGCTTGTGGCATTCGTCTTCTGTTTTCAAATTCATAAGGTGTGTGAGAGGCCAAAGTCTGGCCGGCCCAGAGGTGCTACCGTGCACACGTCCTCTTGGATATTTGATCATCTAATTTTCAAATGAGTCATTGGGACCAGAATGCCCATTAGATCAGTGTTTCTCAATGACTAGTCTGTGGCCAGGTGCTGGTCCCTGAGATCTCCCCGACACCAGGGACTGGCTTGCTGCCTTCCTAAACCGTATCAAAAAGCTTGGGAAACTCTGCATTAGATGATTACATTTCTGTGGCCAAAGTGCACCTCGGCACATGCTGACACTCAGGGAACAGCTGGAAAAAGCGGGCCTCGGAGGTAAGTATAACCTTTCTCTCACAATAGCTCTTTCAACGGACGGGAACTCAGTATCCAGAGGCAGTCAAAGAGGGTTATTCCGTTTCTCCTCTACCCTGTTGTCTTATTTCATGAAAGAAACAGTTACACATGCTGCTTCCCTCCCCATCCCCAATTGTTTGAGGGGGGAAAAGAGGGGGAGGAAGAAATACGTTTCAGCGAATAAATGCCATGCCATAAAGTCCCCATCTGAGTCCATTTCTCTTGATACCCCTTGCCTGCATGAGCTGTAGCTCTGCAGTGTGAATTGTACACGGGGAAATTTGAAACAGACATGTGAGGAAATAGTGACCAGGCAGGTGGGAAGCTTGAAACAGACAGCTGCGTGTGTCGTATGCGGGAACTGAGGAAGCTTGAAGGAGATTGTGAGGAGTGTGTCATGTGACAATGGCGCACAAATCCCCTGAGGCAGAGGACGAGAGAGAGAAAAGGGGAAAGATGGAACAGAGAAAGAACAAGCCAAAAGCCTGGACTGCAAAACACTCTAACATTTTTCTGCTAGGTTTCCCCGTCCCTTTCCTACTCAACTAGTTTAGCGTTCACACCGTCCACATCAGACCACGCGCCAATGCTGCCAGCCCCAGTGTTCAAAAAACATGAGTCGGATCCTGAAAAATCAGGAGATTGGCTTTAAAATTGTGAGAATTAATTAAAATAATAAAAGCTGGGTTCTTTTTGTCTTCTGGTTTGGAGCATTTTGAAACTTTTCTCTGTAACCACGAGGGCTAGAAACTTACCTTTTAGTTTTATGACAGCTGACAGTCTCACATAGTCACATGACTCCAAGAGATGGGGCTTTAATGAAAAGCACTAAATATCGCAAGAGCTGAATTGCACTCTAATTGTGTGGTTAATTGCCGAATTACTCAATTGCTTTCTGATAACCTAAAATCAATCTTTTCAAATATATGTTACAGCAGCAGGCTCGGCTGAGGCCCATTAAAAACCACAAGCCTTGTGTTTCCAGGCCTAGCTGTTTGTGTGACGTGACCTTTCAATAAACAAATAAGTTAGCACAGCTTTCAAACGAAAGCAAAACATTTCTGTTCAACTAAACCGAAACCTCCCATTTCCAGTCAGTTTGGCATCAAACGGCATCTGTCGATGGTGCTCTTGGGAATTGTAGTCTGGCACGGAGTCCGGCCCATAGGGAAGAATGCGGTGCAGAAAGCATCTGAAGTACATCTCCCAAATGTTTTGAGATTTCAGGATTGAAATTTTCCTGGACTTTTCTTTCCGTTCAACTTTGGAGATTTTGACTTTTTCTCCCAATTTGGGATGAAAACAAAAGCTGGAATACCGCAATTTCCCACATTCAGACTTTCGCTCTGCTCCGCATGTGGCATCGGACGTGAATTGGGATGAGTTCTGGAGACGTCACGGGAAGAAGATCAAATCTGGGTTTGTAACACAAAGCCAGACACAACATTCATGATGAGGATACAGGCGAGCTCTCCATAATATTTGTGCTATGATAAGCAAACAAAAGACAAGAAAGAAACATACTATGAGGGTTTTAGGTATGTTTGCATAAGAATGGCATTTTAATTCACTTTTGCTAGTGGCTTTATGTCAATATGACTTTATGGCCATACTCTCATGTGAAATCTCTCTCCTGGAAATATGTACCAAAATCCCCCCAGGCCAGACACCTGTAAAGTTAAACAGGGATGGAAAAGAATGGCACTTTTGTACTAATATGCAAAAGACAATTCGAAGCCACAATTTTCCTCTTGTACCACGAGGATGAGGAACGGGGATGCGGGGGTGGGGAGCTTGTTCTACAGTTTCATGCAGGTCCGCATAATTCAGTGGTTTCTCAAGAAACCCGCGGTGCAGAGAGGTGACTCACAGGGAGAGACCTACGGTGTGAATGAGGCAGAAACGATGTGCGTGCTAAAGCTGCCTACAAACAAACATTTTAGCAGATTTCATCAGTTTTTAAAGACTTAAGCTCCGGGTTCTTTTTCTTTCCCAGACTTTGCTCTGCAAGATTTGTCTAGTGAGAGTCCTGCGGTTTCAACACTGAAAGCTACCACGTGTGGGGGGAAAGGCCAGTCGTCTCCAGTTTATGCCACTGTGGAACTCCAGTAGATTCCATTAACACACTGTAAAGAGCTGCCTTCACCTTTGTAGGCCAGATTCTCTGGCTTTACCCCCTTCTGCTCTTGCACCAATGGGAAATTGGTCAAGATTGCTCTGACAGCTACAAACGGTTCCAAGGATCTATTCTGAAAACTGCAGCTCAGCTGTGCACAGAGGGACCTTGTCTGCCTCCAAAAAGTCATCCAGACATGCCCCTACTACGCTGGCAGCCAGCCATGAGATGGATGTAGTTGTTACCACAGCAGCTCTACACCACTAGATTTCCCTAGTCTGGCAGGAGATCCTCCGGGCGCTGGATTTACAACTGGCGTGCACTGCTGGAACATCTGGGTCACACCAGCGAATCAGACCCTGGAACAATGGAAGGGGAACGTGATTGCTGGCTCAGTAAAGTGCTAAAGACACATCTAAGCGGTGTCTACCTTCCGACATGCTGATAAATGACCCGTAGGAAATGGCAGCAGAGGGAGAAAGCCATCCCTCTTCTGCCTCACTGCTGCAGCTCCCAAGGTGTCGTCTGCTGAAAGCGACGGCCAGGATTCTCTCAGCGATTCTGCTACGACTTGCAGTAGAATTGCTCATTGTTCTGTGATGGTAGAGAATGTATAGCACATGGGGTATTAAAATATCCATTAGCCTCTTCCCGAACTTGAACACAATTGCCAAGCTTTCTTTAAGCCTGTGTTCCATCACTTTCCCCATGTAGTTCTCCACTTCAAAGGTATCCGAATGTAAACTTTTGTTCATTTTTTGCAGGCCCTCGTCCAGTCCGCTTCCTAGAGATTAATGATGTGCACGGGAACGTGCTATCGGCATGCGGTGACGTGCTGTAGGCATCTCCCAGGACTGGTCCCCAGATTCCGTGTGTGGTCTGGTCGTCTTGTTGGAGCACAGGGTTGCGACGATTAATGCAAATTAAATAGGAAGCAACTTTGCCTGTTGCCTCTATGAAATTCAAATCAGATACCAAAGATTCAGTCTTGCAGCCTTGAATCACAAGCGAAGTTGCACTGAGGTCACCAGGGCTACTCACGTGAATAAGCGTTACTCCTATAAACAAGGATGTTGGGGTCAGTCACTGCCTAGGCTTGATGGGGTCGGAGATGAATCTAGTCCTGTTCAGAGTTCCTCCTTTTAGTAAGTGATGCCAGCGGCGTGTCAGTGGAGCGTGGGTTTTTTGTAAGATATATGGAATGTTTCTAATGACTTAATTCCACTGACACAGTGCTGCGAGACTAATTTTACCATAATGCTGTATGGGTATGCTCCTGAAAAGATGGGTGTTTAAGCAGCTGAGTGATTCCAAATTAAACGAAACCAGAAAGCACTTGGGAGACAGCGTCTAGTAAGCTACTCAGTCTGCGTGCAACCCTGTCACGCGTATACGTTGCTGATCAACGATGAGCAACGCGCAAGCTGGACAGAACAGGGTGTCCCAGGCTACGACATCGAATGCAGTTTGGCTCAGTTTGAGGACCTTGCCTGGGATTTTCAGTGTGAAACATCAGGAGTTAGGTGCCCCGCTCCACATGAGCTCCAAAGGCCCCTATCTCCGTAGGCCCCTTGAAGATCTGAACGGCTAAGTCCTGAGTATTGGATTTAGGGCAGGGCGTGTTGCTGGGTGCTGTAAAGCAAACACATCAGGCAGATTTTTAAAAATGGCCCTTAAATTTCAGTGCCGAGCGAAACACAGAGGCACCCAAAATCAGTGGCCGCTTTTGAAAAGGTGGGTCTCAACACATCATGATTCCCCCCCACCCCTCTGTTCTTCAGGGAGAGCCTTGGAGAAGAGGTTGCTCTGCAATACTGCTGTCGCCCCACTTACCAAACGTCTAAGCGCGAGTGTCCTCTTTTTACAGCTGGGAGAAGCAGCACAAGGAGACTTGTCCAGCATCACACAGGCAGTCTGGAGCAGAGGAGGGAAACGAGCACATATCTCCTGCCCCAGGATGGTTTCCTAAGCACACGACCGGCTTTCGGCTGCGAGCTCGCCAACGCTCCCAAGTCAAGGCCCTGCTAGACCAAGAGGGGCGTCAGCCAGAGCAGAGGGCCCTTGGCTGAGAACGTTTTCCCCATAATCCCCTAGGGTTTAAACCCAGGTCTGTGAGCATGAGCACATGCCTCTTAAATGTCCTTTTTCTCAGCCCCAAAGTTACTGACAACTTTGGTGCCCCATCCCTCTGGTGAAAATTATTCACATCAGACCTAAGGAAGACTGGGGCTGAGGCCAGAGAGGGAAAGTCACACACACTGCAGGAGAGCATCCCCCAACGTTCGAAGGTCCCTGCATGCATGCTGCTTGGGTGCCGCCGGTCTGGGTAAGTTGCTGGAGAGCCCCAGCTGATCACCTTTGCCACCCTGTTGCCCGTGAAGAGGAGTCGCAGACTGGCTGGGGCACAGACTAGCAAGCTCTGCTGCGAGCACAGGCCCCGGCGAACGAGCTTCGCATCTGAACTGCAACCCAGCAACCACCCTCGTCTTCAGGGCAGGTCCCTCCACCGGTCTGCATTTATGCCTGACTGGGCTCAAGTTAAACACTGCCTCCAGGCTGGCAAAATTACCAGCCCCAGATGGTACTTTTTCTCCGAGTTCAGTGTAGATTCCTGGCTGCCATCCTGGCCCACAGCAGAATGGAACAGGATGCCAGCAAAACTAACAACATGAGCCACTATAACTTGAGCCAGCCTCTGTAACTATGTTCTGTCACAGTCTCACATCCCCCGTGGATCGGGAGGACATGCAATTCACACCGAGCAGTGGGTTACGCAGATTGTCAAAGGCGAGTCCCACGTGGGGAGACTTCACTTTTGTTCTTTCTTGTTTTCCGCATCACCTTGCTCTGTACTCAAGGTCATTCTGGGTGAAAGTGTCTGTCTGCTCTTGGGAGCGCTGAGGGTTGGATTTAGGCCCTCAGAGTGCGGTTTCTGTTGCAACACAAACTAGCGGGTAAGCTGCATTTTTACCATTCTTTGGTGCTGTGTGTTGGCTAAACCTTGTTCACGGGGTTTTAAGAGGCTCATGCTTTCAAACAAAGTACTTCCCCGTCAGAGGGGTTGCCAAAATGGCCAACACTCAAGAAACACAGCTTGCAAGAGACTAGCAGTGAGGGTGTTTGGTCTTCGCTGCCCCAGAAACCTCCGTACTAGAGCCATCTCAGCCATCAACTGGCAAATAATAAGAAAAAGTGCGCTTCCTATGGGGGGTCCTTGACCACCAGTTGGCACGGTGGAAAACAAACGTCTATTGGATCTCCGATGCAGGAAACAATGAAACAATGTCAGATGTTAAAAAAAAAAAAAAAAAAAAGGAATTCCACATTGTACCTGGGTGTGTGTATATATATATATATGAGATTTTGGCATCTCGAGAACACGCCTGCTTAGATTTCCTTGGGGTGATCTGACATATTTTAGCATCAACAAATCGGCAGATCATTTATTAAGCATATTAAATATAGCACTTGGCTAGTAATGAAATATCACCCTTATTCTTTTATATACAATAACCATTGTGCTCACGATGACTTAAGCGGCACATATTTGTTAAAAAATAATTACATTTACGTGGAGCGTTTAAGCAAAGAATTTCCTAAATTCCGGAAGTAGTGTTTCCTCCAGCAAGGGAAGGAAATCATTTATTTTTTAACCTTAAAAAGCCAATGAATGGTAATGTTGTCATACCAAGGGGGAGAAAACCAGTGAAGGGGTGTCTTTTTAATTGGATGAGGTAGGAGTTTATATTAAGAACGAATACAGGTTGTTCTGAATCTCTGGTGCCAACAGCAAGAAGAAATACTACTTAGCTCTTTGATGCTTTTTGTCAGTAGATCTCAAAGCACTTTAAAAAGGAGATCATTTTAAAGATGGGGAAACCGAGGTACAGAACAGCACAGCGACTGTCCGGTGTCTGGCTGGTCATGCTCAGGGTTTAGCTGATCACCATATATGGGGTCGGGAAGGAATTTTCCCCCAGGGCAGATTGGCAGAGACTAGGGGTTTTTTGCCTTCCTCTGGAACAGGGGGCACGGGTATCTGGCTGGTGAGTTCTCTTGTACCTTGAAGTCTTTAAATCATGATTTCAGGACTTCAGTAACTCGGCCCAAGGTTAGGGGTCTATCACAGAAGTGAGCGGGTGAGCTTCTGTGGCCCACGTTGTGCAGGTCAGACCAGATGATCGGAATGGTCCCTCCTGACCTTAAAGTCCATGAGTCACCCAGGAGGCCACTGGCAGGGCTCCTGTGCCCCAAATCGGGTACTTTAATCACAGGGCCCCACATCCAACACAGAGCCCCTCTTCCCAGGGTGAGCGAAGCCCAACTAATATGCCTTTGGGGACTCATTCCACATGGTTCTCGTTCATCTCCTCGGGACATTCAAAGATCATTGAGTCGGATCCATTTGGGGTCATGGGCGAAGATTGGTCACGATGCAGAGTCAGAGTGAAACGGGCAACATTTTGACCAGCTCTGTTGATCTTTTAATTTATAATTACACCCACTAGCTAGCCACTGTTCGACCACTCCGCTTTATGAGCCTAGCGGAGCTCACAAGTTAAGCAGGGCTGCGAAGGAACAGGTAGGAGACTGCAGGAAGTGATGAGAGTGATGATCCGTAGGGGTGCTTTTGCCCCGGGTACTCGTGAACTGCTGCCCCAGCACAGTGGTTCTGCTTCTGCTCCTATACAATGCATCTGCAAAACTCCCATTGATACCAGTATTGCAGGTTCCAGCCCAGTGTTAGGTGCTGCTAGAAGCATCTGCTAAAGCCAAGCTCCTGTGCTATCCAAAGGTCCCATGGCACATTTACAGGAATAAGGATATTAACCCAACTTGGCAAAAATAGCTAGTCTGGCCTCCTACAGCAGTTTCAGTTCTTCACGTCTCATCCTACATTGTTAGTGTTGCTGGCAAACAGCTGCCACGTTCCACCCCAGAGGTGGCTGCATTTCAGTGGTAGGAGAAGTGATTCTTGTGTGGGGTTTCCAAAGCACTTTGGGATCCTGCGGAAGTACACACAAATGATTATTTCTTACTAATCAGGGCGGTGCCTAGAGGAGCCATTGCTCCAGTAGATGGCCCTTACAATCTAAACAGACAAGAGAGATGCAGGGAGGGGGCAGGGGTCCAACACCCCGGCGGAATGAACAACGTGATGGCAGCAAAAGGCATGTTAGTTCCAGCTACGGGGAAAGAAAAGGGAAGCGAAGGGGACAAGGGAGACAGGGCAGGGTAAAGGGGGCAGGTGTGGAGTGAAGCTGAGGTGAGGAGATGGTGAGGGAGTGGAGGGTGGAACCGAACAGCCTCTCAGCACGGGGCAGACACAGTCCGATCACAACTGTAGAAAGTTCTGTGCATGTCCAGAGCTCCCTGCTGCTGCTATTTGGTTGGCGTCTCTGGCTGATTCCTCTCTGCAGCATTTCCCCGAGGCAGGGGTGGGGAGGCACTGCCTGGGCTCTACTGCCCCCATAATAGGGGGTCTCCCTGCACAGCTCTGGAAGCAGGGAGGGTGGCCCGGCTGGGCCCCATTTTACTTCATCCACGCCCCCCGTGCAGCTGTAGCTGGTTCTACCCCTACCCGCTGGAGTCTCTGGTTGCCCATTTGGTGAATAGCCAAAACTATGCATGTCGAATTCACAGCTAGTTTCGAGTTCATTTTTTGGCAAGGAAACTTATTTGTCTAGAAAGTTTCACCCCGCGCTGCGGGAGACTCCATTACAACGGCTGCTACTAGCCCGCAGCGTCGCTCCCCGAAAGTCTGCAGAGCATTATGTGCAGCCAACCCGGGGCGAGGCCTGGACTCCGAGCACACATCCAACCTCCGTGCCAGAGCTGATTTAGAAAGACATTGGTTTGAAAGCAACCTCATTAATATCCTTCTAATTTAAGTGGGAGTCCAGCGAGCAGATGCAAGGGAGGTCAAAGGTACATGAAAACAGTGGATAAAGTTACTTCAAGCACGGCTGGGACTCTTGAGCAATAGTTCTTTTCGGAAGGTCAAGAATTCATGTCGAAGCAGAAAGAAGTTTTTGGTCGGGGATTAATTCTGACCGACGGTCATTTCTGCTGGGGCGCAGCCAGCGCGAGCTGCCAGACGCAGCGCTGTGATGGTGGAGAAGTGTTCCTACGCGGGCCTGGAGCGTTTTGTACGTGGGCCATGGAAAGGGAAGCGGAGATATGCAAGCTCCCACAAGAGCTAAACGACCCGCCGCAGCAGCCTCGCTCGGTTCGGCCCGGCTGAGCCGACCCGCTGAGCCCTCGTTTCACGGGCGGGGTCCTCCGAGTCAGCGATTCCTCCTGGATGCGCCCCAAGGCACCAGGCGTAGCAAAATGTGCCCTTCCAGACCCACAGCCTGGTTCAACTCCCTGCAGGGCCAGTGGACGCAGCCCCATTGACTTCAGCGGGACTTCGATTGGGCCCTAAGTTGCTAGAGAGTGTTTGGATTTTAAGAAGTCACGTGGGAAAGCGCGTCACACAGAAAAATCAGACCCCTCGGTTCCAGTCCCACCTCTTCCACTAACTTTCCGTTTTGCCTTGGACAGGCGACTTGAGTGGCGCGCGCCTCGCCTCCCCCCGCCTTTCGACGACTGCGTTTCCCTACCTCCCGAGGGATTTGAGGCTTCCTTAACGTCCGTGCGATGCTTTGAGAGGCTTCCCTAGATGTTTGGTTGTGTGCGAAAGTCCAGATTGCACCCACTCAGCCTAACTGGAGCAGGAGGGGATCAGATTGTCATCTGCCCATCTGTCTGGAATGCAGTGTGACAAGCTGTTAAGCACATCTGGCCTCAGATACACCCCCTGTGACTTCAGAGATGGCCTGCATGTAACTGAGGAAGAATTTGGCCCAGAATTAACATCTAGCTACCTAGGCCCCCATCACCATAGCGACTGAGTGCCTCACAGTCACCATCACGGGCCCTGTGAGGTGGGGCAAGGCTGTTATCCTGGATGGGAACTGAAGCCCAAAGAAGCTGAATGACTTGCCCCACATGCCACAGGAAGGGAATAGGACGCAGATCTCTCAGGTCCCCATCTCGCATGCTAACCTTGCATGCCAGCCTGTCAACCCCTGGTATGGCGCAGCCGAGATTTAGTAATGCGGCCCCATTGCCAGGGCTGCTACTGGAGTTCAAGCCATGTCTATAGCAACGGCTGTCCCCACGCTGGCTGCTGGATTCCTTCCTGCAGGACAGAAGGGCCATGGGCCATGGGCCCAGCTGGAGCATAACAAAGGAGATGGAGGTTGGATTCTCCCACTGGCCCGTCAGCGAGCATCGCCAGCCTTGACAGCTTAGCCTTAAACAAAGTATTTCAAAGGGCAGCCAAAACCGGAAAGTGGGAAAGGGACAGGGAGATATGGGAAACAGCGGAGAGTTTGCAAAAAGATTCTGTTTACATTGAAGATGGAAAAAGCAGCTCAAACCCAACGGAGCTCTGCATTTCCCTCTAGAGTTGGGCTCTTAAAAATAATCCCTGCTGACCTTCACCCACGTCTCTCTCAGCATCTCACGGCAGCTTAAAAAAGAAACTGCTCCCTTACATTGGATGGGTGGTCTGGGATAACCCACCCCAGCGAGGCAAATGGACTGGGACCGCCAGGCCCAGGGCCCGAGCGGGTGCATACCCAGCGTAGCTCCATTGCCTTCAACGCACCGATTCCCACCAGGAGAGAATCTGAGCTGACATTCAATCCAGGATGTATCGGAATGAAAAGAAGCCACAGTTGTGGCCGCGCACACACCCACCCGGTTTCTCCACTGAATCTCTCCCGGGTTGTTTTGAATGTTTGCACTCTCGTCAGGAAACAGCGAAGAGAATGCATTTTATCGCAGAGCAAGTGGGTTATTTTCCCCGCCCGTCTCTTGCCTAGAAACCAGTGCACGCTGTATTGCTCAGAGTCTTTTAAAGAGTTCACTCTGGACTAGACCAAACATAGAAAAAAAGACGGCGGCGGCACTGGGGGTGGGGGGTGACGCACGGTTGGGGTGCCCTCTGTGGTCGCCATCAGCCTTTCCTCCTTTCTTTCCCCCTTGCTTTCTTTGGTATTCCTCATCCCCTTACTGTATCCTTTCTCCTCCCTTGCTTCTATGAATTCAGCTCCTCCTGCCTTCCCCTTTTGCCCTGTCTCACATCTCATAACAAAACCAATCAAGCAAAACCACGAGAGACGCTAAACCAAACCATGGAGATAGCGCCCTGTTTGCTAACCATCCCCTGGGGTCCTCTGCTCAGATGACAGATCCCACTACCAATGCTATGTACTTGGGCAGCAGTGTGAAACCCTAAGACAGACCCTATCATGGTGGTATCTGAGCACCTTCCATGTAAAAATCGATAGCAGTAGCAAAGCCCTTAGGGGACTCGCTGACCTTCTCATTTTGGGAGGGTCAAAACTCGACTCTGAGTTGGGATTTTTTAGTATTTGGTGGGTTTGTTTCAGGGTTTGGGGTTGCCCAGAAATGGGTGTCATTTTGTGGGCATCATTCCTGCTGTCCTTGGAAAAGATGACCTTTTTGCAGTGTTTCCCCAAGACGGTCAGTCTTCGGGTTGACCTCCTCTGCTTTGGAAGTTAGATCATCAACTCTTTGGGGCAGGGGGACAGTCTTTTACAATGGCAATGTACGGCCTGACCCTGACAGAGGCCTCGGGCAAATAGGAATGCTGACAGCAATAACTGTCTGTCTGCCTGAAATGTGAATGTTTCCGATCGTTGTGAGTAACTCCAAACAGGGAGTTACAATGGAAACTATTCTGCAGCCTCGCCCAGAGCAGGCATGGCGAGGATGATGGAGTGAGATGGGCCTGAACTGCAAAGCTGAGATCCAGCGTTGAATTTCCTGGACGTGGTAGAGTGTTTGGGTGTGGGTTTTTGGTTGACCCGTCATACAAAGAGGCCCAGATCTGCCGGATGGATTGGTGTAGGGTCGTGGAAGAGATTTGTAACGCGTTGAACAGAGAGAGGGGCTTGACGGGTCTGGTCCGAACCGGTTTGATACGCGGCATTGCTCAGCTTGGTAAACAGGCTGTGCAAGGCCGTGTGAATGTGCTTGTAGTGCCAAAGGAGGAAGAAAGTTAGGAAGCCAGGTCACGTGCTGTAAATTTGTCAATGTTAGCTGTGCCTTAGAGCCGATATGCTATGCTGCATATAAAAGCTTGAAATGCAAACTGCGCAATGAGACTCGGCCATGAATCCACTCGGATTGTGTGGCAAAGTCCCCCGGCAGCCCGCCCTAGAGTCTCCCGTTGCTGTTTTGGAGCGTGAGCCGTGATTAAAGATAGGTGCACCTAACTGGTGTGGGCGTGTTTTTCTTCCTCGCCTGGTATCCGGAACCTTGCAGGCAGCTGTGCGCAGCGGTGCCTGGCATAACAACCGGGAGGGTAAAGTTGCTGATCTGGCCTAGCTTTTCTCCCAGGCACAATCCCTACTTACACAAGAAGTACCAGTGAAGCTACTCGTGTGAGTAAAGTTTGTGGCACAGGCTCCTAGCTTTGTGGGAACTAGAAACCCTGCCTTGCTTTGAAAGAAGACCCTCTCCCATTAGCCGCTAGGTCCTCCAGACACATCACCTGATGGATGAAAAATCACCCCATCCTGGGATGTATTACTGGTCTCCATCAGTTGTCCTTCCCCCCCTACCCCTTAGCCTAATGACCAGGATCACTTCCCTCTTTGAACTCTGCCAATTTCTAACAATGTACAGAAGAACCCAGGGGAGATCAAACTTCGGTGTCTCCAGCAGACTTTAAGGCTCTAGGAAGTTTGACTTTTTAAAGGTGTTAGCCTGGTTTTTGTGGTGTTGGCTTTGGGTGGAAGCAAGTAATCGGAATACTACGGCAGGGAATAATCAGGCTGGGTGGGATTTTCAGCTCCTTTTGGCTGGACTGCACAATCCAGTCTACTTATTAACAAATCCTTTGTTAATCTCTCACATATTTCCTGTTGTAACATTACACGGTGAGTCTTATTTATATGGAGACAACAGCCTGTTCAGAGGAATTCTATTGTAAATGAGCAATAGCTGGCGTTCCCGCATTGTAAGCAAACAATGCCTTTTGGGAAGGTTCCTTTCAAAAGGCATTATTTTTTCTAAATCTCCCCCGCCTTCCACCCCCAGCCCTTGGGCCAACCGGTGGCTACTCAGGCCTCAGCCCCTGCCTCAGTTTTGTATTCTGGCAAATTTGCGTTACCCAATTCTCGAGGTCCTGTTCTTAGAGCTGATTAAAGCAAGCTCTCGTTGGCTTACGTTCTCGGCCATGCTCTCAGGGAACCGGTTAAAGCGCATTGATTCTGTGCCCCAGCAAAGATTAGAACAGCCCCGGGGAGAAACGTCTTCAAGGCAGCATTCACCAGCTGGGGCTAGAAAGTCACCAATGATGTCCAACCCCATAGTTTTTCGGCTGGGGTGGCAGGAGGGAAACGTAGGGGAGCAGCCGGGCAAAAGTTTTCATGCAAATCGTTTTTTCAGGGCACCAAAACTGTTGGCGAATTCAGGTCCAGTTCGGCCAAGAGTGTCAGCCCCAAAACCCTCACAACCAAAAAATTCGGCAACGTTGAAACGAGCTGTTTTGGCATTTCATTTCAAATGGACGTTTCAGTTGGAAAATGATGATTCAAATCGATGGTTCGTTTTCAAATGTCATTTCAAAAGGTTTCGCTTTGACCTGAACCAATGTTTCGTGCATGTTTTTGTTCCGATGAGAAAATCCAAAAAACCCCCTTCCGATTCGGTTTGAAACAAATGTCTTTTTCCCCCTAGATTTTTCTGTTTAGCTAAATCAATTACTTGCTCAGCTCTACATAGGACACAGCTATGCTCTCTGTATGCACCCAGGGATCTCCTTGTGCCAGGGGAATTCCCAGCAGGGGGCTTGTGGCTGGTACAAAGGAAATAGAACGGGGCAAACAATCCACCCCAGTGGCTTTCGTGGCAGGTTTCCCAGAGTAAGGATAGATTGAAAACGGAGTAAGAATAGCAGGGCGTGGCCCGGTGCAGGGCTTGGCACGGAAGTATCTCTGTAACTATGACCAACACAATATTTTTGGAGGTGATTGGTCTCCTCGGTGGGGCACATGGGGCTGAGGAAAGGGAGGGGGAGAAGGAAACCAGATGGGGATGCTCACTTTGGACCACTCAGCTAGTGTTTGGCAAAAGCTTTCAAATACCCAGGAGAGGATGGAAACCTGCCTCTGGATCTGTCACTCGCAGATGAAGAATCGTCACTAAGAACATGGCACTCGGCGCTTAGGGCCGCACTCAGGTTTCCCAGCCCCATGGCTCGGCCAGCTATATTTTGATTTGACAAACTGTCAGGCTTTCAAAACATTGCGGGCTTTTTTGCTTTTCCTTTAGGGACCGCTCGTTGTTTTCTTGGTCTTCAATCTCAGGCAATTGCTCCTTGCGATGCATGTTCGGAAGACGTTAAATAGCTGCAGGTTTCCTGAGCAGCCTCAGTAGACATCCTGAACCTAAAGAAACATGCTTTATGACGTATTGTGTAGTGCACATGTGAAAACCGATTTACACCGGAGCTGGCATGGCAACCAGTACTAGCAGAGAATGCTTAACCACAGAGCTCTCATTAAAGGCTGTGAACTTGAATGCCAACACTGATCATCGGGGCAAAATATATTCAATTTACCGCCAGGCACCATTCGCTCTTCCCAGCAGGATGTCTGAAATCTGTAGCCTTTTCTGTTAGCTGCACTGGATGGTAGTTTGTAGTAATTAAATTACCAGAAGTCTTCTCACGGGGGGTTGTTTCATCTCGTGTACCCATGGAAACTTTGTTTTCACTGGCTTCTCCCAGAAAACTAGGCTGTTTCAGAGCAATCTTATATAACTGAAACCTGGGGAACGTATATCTCCTAAACTGGTTAAAAGAGAGTCCATCATAATACATGTCTAAGCGGGAAAAACAATGGGTCTTCAAGTGGGGGGAAAAAGACAGTAAAACAAGATGAGATTGGCAACCTCCATCTGGGGATAGAGAGAGATTAATGTTGAAAGGGTGCTGAAAACTCATGAGTGTCTTTGAGGTCAGTGCGTATTATGGGTGCTCTCCCATTTCCAGATGAGGCCTATGGTAAGACATCAGTTAGAAGCAAGTAAATAACTTAAAGGAGGGGTACGCATTTGATATTCTCTAGACGTGTTTGAGGAAACCTACAACTAACGGGCCTAGGACAACTCACTGCTCGGCTAACGTCGCCCTTTGTTGGAGAGGCAAAGGCATTTCATGCTTGCCTATTCCTTCCCAAGCCCTTGAACAGAATGTACTGTAGAGAGATCATTTGGATGAGTCTGTTGAATTTTCCGAAATTATGTGGGTGTGACAGAATTTATTCCTGACAGCAGCTTTTACAGATCAGAGCAATGCCGTTCTATTTGGTGCGGTCTGGATTTGGCAGCAGCTCTCTATTTATGTCCTCTGCTACTTGTGTATTACTTGCGCTCTCTTTCAGGGACTGGTCTTCATCTTGATGACTTCAGAGAGCTCCAAGATTCCACTAGTGCAGTGTGTGAGGAAAGCCAGCTTTGCAGCCAGCTCTACAAACGTAAAATGAGGGTTTTACAGACCCATAAAGGAAGCGTCTAGGCGCGAGTTGCCAAAAATTAGGAATCCAAACTCGTTTCACCTAATTTTGAACCCACTTTTCGATCAGAGGTTTGAAAGTTCATCCCAAACTCAAATGTTATTGGGCTTGCCTTCTGCTCAGGAGAGGTTGTGAAAAGAGAAGAGGAGAAAGTGTGTGAGAGAAAAACCCCAAGAAGAAAAATTTGGGCTAGTCAAAAAAAATGTCAACAAAAAACCAGGGTTTTAATAAAAATTCTTTAACTAAATGAAATGCTTCCCAAGCGATCTCTGTTTTCCACAAAACCTTTTAGCCTAACCTGAAAATTTGCAGCTAAAACCCAAAACATTTCAGTGTTTGGGTTTTTTTCCACAGACGATTCTGAATTTTCACAAGAAGGAAAATCCATTGGCCAATGTGTTTCAACATGCTCTAAGAAAAAAGCTGAACAATAAAAGAGAAAGAGGGAAGCAACACAAGTGTAGAGAGAAAGAGAAGGGAGAAGCGAAAGGCAGAGAGAGTAGAATTAATGAAAGAATAGATAGATAGGCATACATTTCATTTACAAATGACATGAAAAGAACATTAAAGTTGCAAAGACAAGCACTCAGATATTAGGGAAAGCCAGACATAAGGTTGCCCGGGTAACCTTAACTCTGCTCCCTTGTGCAGCTGTCTTTAATAACATGCTCACGTGCTATTTTCCCCCATAAGGCCTCTGTGTTATTCAGTGCTTTCACGTTACTGCCATGCTTAATGACACTGAACCGCGCTTGGCACGTTTTTCAGATGCTTCTTGCGCATTTTACATAAAGAGTCTTCTATGGTCCACTACATGGCAGTTCTTATGAGCAAGGGATGGGGTAGAGAGGACAACCTTTCTCTTTTCAAAGTCACCTGAAGTGTTGGTTTAAGTACCTTAATATTGCGAATGATGCATGGGAAATCCTGGCAGCTCATCAAATTGCGTGGAGACGTTCAGGCTAATGTCTTGAGCCCAATGAGAGTTTTAACTTAGGCTACAGTGGGGCCAGGACTTCATCTTCCGAATGAAGAAGGCTGACTTCTTATGACTCCACGTAATCCAAGCTGCCTTCCCCCTTTCCCATCGCCGTAACCAGCCACTTTTTTGCGCAACAAAGATATCTGATGATGATTGAATGTCTTCCAACACTTGCCACTAAGACATAATGTGCAGTGCATACAACGGATGCTGTCTCAATTGGTGCACACAAATCAGCCATAATGTCGTCATACTTTCCACTGACCCTGCCATAAAAATGTTCCAGGCTAGATATTCAGCATGTGTAAATCAGTGTCTCTCTATTAAGCCAGTGAAGTTTCGCCGGTTTACACCACCTGCAGATCTGGCTTAACGTGTGTGCTTTCTTTCCTACGGTGTATCCATCATAAATGCCAGTTGTAGCTCACAGGCCTTGACAAAAGCAACTTAAAGGCTTTCCCATCACACCCAAAGTGAGCGTTGATGAGGCTCCAAATCCATAAATTGCTTTCTTCCCAACTCCAAATCCCTTTCAAGCTGCCCCGCTGCCCCGAATAGTTTACAAAAAACTCAAAATCAACCACCTACAACTATATTTAAGCAACTGAAAAAGTGGAGCATCTGGGAATAATAAAAACGCTCCTGCTTGGAAATGGCATTTAGACATCACTGTCTAGATCATCAGGCTGAAAGCTTTGGAAAGCACATTTTGTACATTTCAGACTGGAAAATCACCTGTGTGTCCCCGGGAGTGACACGTGACAATCACATAGAGGAATAATAGGAACATTCAAAGCGCTTAAAGTGGGACTTTGAAGGAATGCAGGTATAAAAGGATTTGTAAAAAAATAAAGCAGTGTCCAAAGCCCCATATGAAATGAACATGTTCATGATCCTTTCGAGATCTATTCAAACACCCCCCTACAGCATTGGAAACCCAAAGCCAACACAAGCTTGCTAGTGCCTGAGAAACAGGAAGTGAAACTGATATGCGTATGTTCAGAGCCTGAACTGAGTGACAAGCAAACAAATAGCATTAATGGTCATTTGGATCTCTGTTCTGATTGCTTCCTTTTAAAGACGGATAGCAAAGCTAAACTGAGCCCTGGATCAATATATTAGCAACACGTGCTGTCAGCTGCCCACCCAGCTTTGATCACGCCCAGCCTGGGGCTAGGTGTTTTTGACGAATACAGAAGTAAAAATCACTACCCTTTGCAAAAGGTTCTTTTAGATCTCAGGACAACAGTTGTCCCATTCGTGGTTCTCTGTGATGCCCCAGAATGCCTTGCTGCTACTGAAAAAGTCATTCAAGTCCAGCACTGTCTGATGATGAGTGGAACTGCAGGAGGGGCCAAAGTTGGTGTAATGCCAGAGGTTCAAGAATGCAAGTTGGGTAAGCCCGCTTCTGCACAAACACCAGAGCAAGTCGGAGACCTTTCTCCATCGTTAACAAAGAGCCCTCTCCACAGTTCTTCCTGCCTGCTGCCATCACTCATTGCTAATGAAAAATCCTCCGGCTTGCTTTGAAATCAGTGGCTAAAATGCCCAGAGAACCAAATGAAAATGAACAAAGAACCACCACCATTATTGACAAGAGAAGAACAAATATTTAATCATAGACCTTTCTCTCCTAAAGTGAAGAGCCCAACACGATCCAGCGGCTGGAAGCTGAAGCCAGACAAATTCAAACTGGAAATAAGGTTGGTTTTTTTTTAATCAGTTTGAGGGTAAAGGACCATTGAAAAAACTTAACAAGGGGTTTGGTGGATTCCTCAACACTGATCATTTTTTTAAAATCAAGCTTTGGAGGTTTTCTAAAAGATCTGCTCTAGGAAATATTTTGGGGCCGTTCTCTGGACAGCATCATGCAGGAGGTCAGACTAGATGGTCACAATGGTACCTTCTGACCTTGGAATCCATGAATCTCTGGAGCAAAAGCAGTGGGGAAAGAAGGCCAAAATGATTTGCAAAGGAGCGGAAGTGAACAGAAGGGCCGTGCATTGAGCTGAGAAGACAGCTACAAAAGGATTGCCTTGCACATCCCGATAAAGCATCCGAACAGAAGAACAGCTTACCCCCTTGGATAGATGCTAAGGGAAACCCAGGAAGCGCAGCGAGGACAATCCAGCTGATCTCAGCTGCTTGGAGAGAGAACTGCAGTCCTTTGAGTGCCTGAGGCTTACGTTATGGGTGCAATAACAGCATCTTCAAACATTTCACAAACATTTCTTTATTTAAAATGACAACCGCAGTTTCAGGCGGGGAAACCGAGGCACGGAGAGACCAGAGACGTGCGCGTCGGCATCCCAGACATGTTCCCCTATGCATCAGCCAGGTATTTACGAGCACAGGTTGCATTACATTGGCCCTTTGCATTCCCAAATGCCCAGCACTAGATTCTGTCCCCAGTTACTCAGGTGTACATCCGTGGCGACTCCACTGAGAACAGCAGAGATACTTAAGATTTACACCTGTGGAACTCAGTTGAAAATCTGGCCTGAGGCTGCATGCACATGCACCGTAACTGTATGTGAAAATGAAGTCCAGTGGCACGTGCGTCTATTTTATTGTTGTTATGTAATATTCTGGCCGAGGATGGTCCGACATAAGAACCCCAGGCAAGGCCCCATTGTACTAGTAGATACTGTACAACTAACGTGAGACTGTCTCCGCCTCTGAGAGCTCACGATCAAACATTTACACTAAAAGCAAGCTTGTGTCACCAGTGAAAATAGAACCCACAAGTCCTGATTGTCAGTTCCCTTTGCTGTGAGCTCTAGACCGTCCTTCCTCTTCAACTCCCCTTGTTTGTCTGCTCGTTACATTCCATGAAAACTTTGAGATCAGACTCTGAACTCCCATCGCCGCTCCGATTTCAACTCCCAAACTCACTTAAAAACCCAAAGCCATATCACATCGCAGGCATTTTTCATTTGAGAATTAATACTTTCGAGGGACAAAGATGAAATGAAGTAGGGAAACAGGACACGGAAAGGCAAAAGGAAATTGCTTTACTGCAACATGTTTTATTAATTTTGGTACCGTCTCTTTTTCAGCTGGCCAAATAATTGTCAGAGCTGATTGAAACCTTGCACAGGACTACATGAGGACTCTAATGATATGCACTTGTCAAGACAAAGCCGGTCGACTTGGGGTTCCCAACCACAACGCTCTGAGCCAGCAAGACCCTTCGTGACTCTGTTAACACAATGAGTAGTTTGAACCACGTAGAGCGGTGTCTATAAAAAATAAACAGCGACAAACATTACAGGCTCCAAAGATTCAAACAAAGGGGAGCCAAAAGGATATGGACTCCATCTCAAAAGACCTCTTAGAAGTCCCCTGCGTCCTTTCGGCAATTTGATTTAATTTAGTCTTTTCCTCCCACGAATCATTTTAAAATTAAAAGGGAAAAATAAACACACAACCTGCACTGCATTTGCCTGGTTCTAAAACTTCTTAGATTCCAGCTTTCAGACGGAAAGCCGGAGAGTTGTTACTGGATCGCTGAACGCTTCTCCTTTTTCAGGTGTTTCTTCCTCAACTTTGTTGCAGCGGGGCCCAATGCCTCAAGCTATGCTTAGCTGGAAAGACGAAAACCCCAGTGCCTGTAAGGCGCTGATCACAATCTGACACGTGGTCAACAAAAAGGATGCCCGCCTGTAAAAAGAGGGGCGGGACTGCTGCTGGCCCTGCCCACGTCACTGCCCAGGAAGTGATGTCACGGGGAATTTAAACTCCTTCCTTCGCTCTGGTCACACGTGCTTGCAGAGAGGGAGGGAGAGTTGCCCAGATTGGTCTTTCTTTCCCTGTGATATATCTCTTCATTAAGAATCCTGTTTTACTCGGCTGGCCTCCCAGCATCTGATATCTAAGGATGCCTTTCTTTGCCCAGCCTGCCACTGTAGAATCATAGGCCTGGAAGGGACCTTGCGAGGTCTTCTAGTCCAGTCCCCTGCACTTAGGGCAAGACAAAGTATTATCTAGACCAGGGGTGGGCAAACTATGGCCTGCGGGCCATATGTGGCCCATTTGAGCTTTTCATCAGGCCCTCCAGCTGGGCCTGGCCTGGCCACTCCCCGTCCCAGTCCCAACCATTCCCCCCTCCCTTCTCCCACCACATGGGCCCAGCAGCACCCTGGCTGGAGCAAGGCAGCTGCTCCCCCCTCCCAGCGCCACCACTCCCCCTCTCCCACCACGTGGCCTACCATACAATTTCATACCCAGATGTGGCCGTCAGGCCAAAAAGTTTGCCCACCCCTGATCTAGACCTTCCCTGAGAGGACAAATTACAAAGGATGAATATAAACAACATAAGCACGTTTTTATTCATCCTTTGTAATTTGGCCTCGTTTTTCTCTTTTTGTAGGATTCTTTTTTTAAGTTTCAGAGCATTGAAGATCTGCTGGTTAAGCCAGAGTGGTCTCTTCGGTAAACCCTGGTTAAATGAGATGGTTGGAGACTCTCCTTTGTTGGCTGGCGTGCTTTGCTTCAACTGGCGTTTTTCCCTGCCTGTTCTTGCGGCCGCTCTTTCTCCCTTCTCCTTGCTTTACAGGCCCAATCCTCTTCCCACACGCTGCCGTGCCAATCCGGAGTAACTGCATGGAAGCCCAAGGAGATGGTGGCAGAGAGAGCAGAATCATGCCTTGTGCCTCCGACAGGGAAGCACGTGCCCCCCTCCTCCATCTCCACCATTTCCACAGTGATGCCAGAGGGAGATAGCAGCACGAGGAAGAGGCTATCCCCCTCCTTTTCCCTCCCCATAGCCATCATGTCATCTCCGCAGCAGCAATCGCAGCAGTAGAGGCCGTTAGATGGGCAGATCAGCAGTTCTCCCCAATTTGATTCAGGACTGGCAGGTTTGCTTAAAATGAAGCAAACGTCCTTGACTGCTCCTCAGGATCGGAGCCCTAAACATCACTCTCTCCAGTCCACGCTGCTTCCGATTGCCGTGTAAACCTCAGATGTGGAGAATCCCATTGAAACGACTGAGGTGAAGTGAAAGATTTTGGTGAGAAAGCCCAGAAGACACTGGAAATCAGTATGACAGGCCACCGTCTTGTCCAACAGCAGGGACCTCCCCAGCTAAAACCACGGGTCTCTCCCCGTGAAGCTGAAGACCCAGGCTGTCATGATGGGGGCTGTGACTGACACAGTTCCTCTGTCCGTCCTGCAGAGGAGAATGCGTAACACGCACCGAGTAGATCGCATCCTCTTCGAGGTCTTCAATATGAAGCTACGGGCCTGTTCTGGGTAGATACTCAACACTCCAAGGTGCGAGTCCCTTTAGCTCCTATTGAGAGCAGGAGTTGCTCGTCCACATTTTCTCTTTCCTGGATTCGTGAGCTAGATTTCCTCCTCCACACAACGTTAGAATCAGAAGCAGGAATTCTGAAGATGTTTGGAAGTTGCTTTCTGACACTAGCGGCTGAGCCAGCTCCTTCTGAAGTCTACAGAGAGGCTTCCATTCACTTCTGTGGGGGCTGAATCAAAGCCTAGAACAGTTACTGTTACTTTAGCCGAGATTTGAAAAAAAAGAGCAAAAGGATGAATGTAATTTTGAAGATGAAAGGCAACATGCCTCCAGATGTTGCTTATTCCAGTCAAAACGGACTTAGAAAGAATCCACTCACAGCACTGCATCGTAGACATTTTCTTTGGATTTTCAGACATCTAGCACACACCGTCTCATCCAGGTCAGCGTCAGGGCTGTTTGCATTTGGAACTTCAGTAATGACAAGCCAGTTCAGACATTTTTGAAGCGCCATGGGAATGATTAAAGGGTTAAAAAATATGCCTTATAGTGACAGGCTCAAGGGTCCCAGCCTGGTTAGCTTTCCCAAACAGAAGGTTAAGGTGTGCCTTGATTGCAATGTTTAAGTATCTAGACAGGGAACAAATATTTAATAACAGGCTCTTCCATCTAACAGAGAAAGTTGTAACATGTTCCAACGGCTGGAAGTTGAAATTAGACAAATTCAGACTGGAACTAAGGTCTAAAAATGTAACACTGAGAGTAATTAACCATCAGAACAACCAACCAAGGGTCATGGTGGGTTCTCCATCACTGACGATTTTTAATTCAAGATGGGATGTTTTGTTAGGCCAAAGAACTTCCCTCAAGTACTTCCTAGAGCAGAACTTCTGTGTTACACAGGAGGTCAGACTAGATCAGGGGTATCAAACTCATTTGGTATGGCGGGCCAGATTTGAATTAAATGTACTTCAAGTGGACCATGCATACCATAAATCATAGACTCATAGACTCATAGACTCATAGGTCAGAAGGGACCAATATGATCATCTAGTCTGACCTCCCGCACAAGGCAGGCCACAAAACCCTACCCATACACATTTATAACAACCCCGAACCCATGACCGAGTTATTGAAATCCTCAAAAATGAGATTTGAAGACCTCAAGCTGCAGGGAATCCACCAGCAAGCGACTCATGCCCCATGCTGCAGGGGAAGGCGAAAAACCTCCGTGGCCCCTGCCAATCCGCCCCGGAGGAAAATTCCTTCCCGACCCCAAATATGGCGATCAGCTAAACCCCGAGCACGTGGGCAAGACTCACCAGCCAGCACCCAAAAAGGAATTCTCTGCAGTAACTCAGTTCCCATCCCATCCAGCATTCCCACAGACCATTGAGCAGACTTATCTGCCGATAATCCAAAATCGAAATGCTAGGCACTTTTGGAGCACTGTATCTCATGCACGCAGCACTCCACATGCTGTCACCAGAGTACACAGATCTCGTGGCAGCACGCAACGCCGCGAGATCTCATGGCATCGTGCTGTCTGGCGGCAGCGCCCGACATGGTGAGACCTCGCAGCAGCGCATGTTGCTGCCAGGGGCTGGACCAAAAAGGTTGGTGGGCTGTATCTGGCCCACGGGCTGGACGTTTGACACCCCTGGACTAGATGATTTCAGTGGTCCCTTCTGCCTTGGAATTTATTAATCAATTTTAGAAAATTAGAGTTGGAAGGGACCTCAGGAGGTATCTAGTCCAACCCCCTGCTCAAATCAGGTCTAACCTCAGCTAAATCATCCCGGCGAGGGTTTTGTCAAGCCGCAGCTTAAAAACCTCTACAGATGGAGATGTCACCGCCTCCCTCGGTAACCCATTCCAGTGCTTCACCACCCTCCTCGTGAAAAACTTTTTTCCTGATGTCCAACCTCGACCTCCCCCACTGCAACTTGAGACCGTGCTCCTTGTTCTGCCACCACTGAAAACAGCCTAGCTTCATCCTCCCGGGAACCCCCTTTCAGGTAGTTAAAGGCTGCTATCCAATCCCCCCTCACTCTTCTCTTTTGCAGACTAAACAGGCCTAGTTCTTTCAGCCCGTCGGTCCCCAGTCTGTAGCTGTGCGTGGGATTCTTCTGTCCTAAGTGCAGGACTCTGCACGTGTCCTTGTTGAATCTTTGAAATTATGTCTTTTGATTCATTTTAATCAGGAACACGACAGAAGAGAAAAGGGTTGAGGTTGCTCCAAAGCCCTTGGTTTCATTTTTTATTTTCATCTGGAAGAAGATAGTCCAAGGTGATTCAGGGCTGAGCCGGGGGTGCCGAATATAGTGATGAGCACAGCCCAGCCTTTCTGTGGGACAGCCAGCAAGCCTGCTGGTAGTCCTCTGAGGTGGACGCTGGTCAGCTCAGCTATGGATTGAGACCGCCATGTCGCAGCACGTCGGCTGCCAAACAAGATGCCCTGGCTGGGCCGTTTGGGAACTAATCACCTGGTCTGGGTTGGTAAAGGGATATGGCATTTGTTCCACTCTCTTCCTAAGCCACCAAAACCAATGACTAGAAAGACCCTGCCGGCACTAAAGTCAAGCTACCCATTAAGATTTCAGTCCCTCGAAGCAGGGAAATGCCCCGTGACCTCCAGCTGGTGCAGTACGGGATTAAGCATCCTGATCAATTGCATTTCCGGGGGGGGTGGGGAATCTAATTAACAAAACTGAGAAGGTTGGAAAGTGTGACTCGTGAACGGAAGCCAATGAGCCCAAGGCGCAATGGGGCTTCCCGGATGCAGAGCAATGGCAGAGTCTCCTTCGGACAGTTAAAAGCTTGCTGGGGGCCACCTGGCAGTGTGCGCTGTGCGCACTGGCACAAGGGACTCATGGAGGCACATGGCAGCCTCTCAGTCCCTTGTGCTGATGCGCCGTACCACTGCTGAACAGCTGCTGCCTCCTCCCCCAGGCCGAGGGGTGGGAGTAAGAGGAGCCAAGGTGCCACCTCCAGAGCCCACAGCATAGTTCGACCAGTGTGTTGGGTCAGACCCATCACAATTTACTCCTTCCCCGGTGCAGCGGGGAGTCCGGCAGGGAGATTATGACTTCCTGAGATCCAGATCCTTTCCAGGGGCTGCATAACACCATACGGCACTTTACTCTGGGCCCGGTCACAAACTGGTGACCCGGTCCTCTCCGAGGCTGTGGTTTGGCCGAGAAAAGCCGGCAGGGACCCAGCGAGGCAAAGGGAGTTGCTTTCATGCAAAGTAGTCCATGTATCTGGGCGTTTATCCCATGCCCCTTAGGAAGCTTAGCTAAGAGATATGCTGATGGACGCTGTCTAAAAGTTGGACATTGGCACGTAAAATGGGGTGGAACATTTCCACTACGTCTTTAACCCACTCCCCCTCCGCACACATTTCAAACCGCGCGAACAGCAACAAAAGAACAGAGGGCCTTCCAGGGGACTTGCCCTCAGACATGAATGGGTGCAGGATCATGTCTACACTAGCAAGCTTACACCACTGAAAGATCGCTCCTGTAGGCAGTGCATGCTGAGGGGAGAGAGCGCTCCCATCGCCATTTTAAAACCACCTCCATGAATGACGGCAGCTACGTCGGCGGGAGAGCGCTGGGTACGCTACCACCTATGCCGGCAAAATTTATGTCGATCCCGGGGGATGGTTTTTTTTTTTTTCACAGCCCAGGCAACACGTGTTTGGCCGACATAAGTGGCAAGGCAGACGTGGCCTAAGGCAAGGCTCCCTTTCAGATCAGTCGCGCCGGTTCAGGGCTCACAAGACGAGGGATGCGGCTGAGAACATTTTAAGGGCCGGAGGCTGCACGCAGTATTCCCGTTGAGGCGTCAAGGGCAAAGCCGTGGCTGGAAATAGGCTCATCCCTCTGCGGATGGCGTGTTGGAAAACACCATCTGGTTGGATAGCATTTTCCACCCGCTGTGCGCTGGTGAAAATGACAATACGCGGGAGAGGCAATGCGGACTCAGATCATCAGGCTCACGGAGTGATGGAAGTCAGGGATAGTGAAGATCTACTAGGCCATTGAATCCATCCCAGAGGATCAGTGGAGGATGACCAAGTCCCTAGGGAGACCCTTCAACAGCCAAACAGCTGTCACCCTAAAGAAACATTATATTTAGCTCCCTCTCTCTTCCATCATACATCAGCCTCTCTGGCCCCCTGCTCATTTCTGTTGTGATCTCATTTTAATTTGAGGAACCATTTATTATTCGACCCCGGGGGGCGGGAGGGGGGGAATGGCACTTGGGGATTGCTCCGAAAGGCGTAACAACAGAACAGGAATCAACTGGTAACATTTAGAGACTTTTGTAATCAGTCACCAGGACTTTATAAATCCCGCCCTAATTGTTCAACTGCCATTAACCACACGGCACGCTGATAGTTCACAGCCACCGGCTTCTTCCCCAGGCCAGTGAAAAGATTTTGCCTTAACTGATAGTGTCAGTGGCTTTCCTGAGTAATTTCCTGCAGCCTGACAGCACAGTGAACCCGTAAGACAGCTGCATTAAAGCTCAAGCAGTGTAATCGGCCACAGATGTGAAACACGGGCAGGTTCACGGGCTTAAAACGAAGACTGTGTCATTCTGAAGAGACTCATCTGATGGCAGGGCTAATAAAGTGGTCGGGCTCCGTTTGTCAAGCTCAGAAAGCGCCTTAACTTGCTAAAACGCAGGTAACAGATTGACCTGCCTGACCCTAGTCGGGTCTGGGCAGGTGTAGGAAAGGGGAACCCTGAGATGTTTAGAAAGTTTGCCTTCAGAAAGCTGTTTGAATGTTGAAGGAAAGCTTTGCTGGTTCTCTTCTACCTGCATTAGGCTCTTCCCAGTCCTGTTATGAAGCCATCCAGTCCTAGAAAATCTTCTTTCAGTCCTCTTCCAAATCAGTTCCTCCCAGCTAAGGGTGGGCAGTGTGGGATCCCAGCCAGTCACTCTGCCATGGTAGGACAGATTTGCAGGAGGCAAAGGGCTGTGCCACATGAAACCGGTGAACCCAATGGGTAGCAAGGCACGGATTCCACCGCTGCTTCTAGGCTGAGAACTCTCCTCTTGGCCAGCTGCTCCCCTTGCCCTAGTGCCGGTGCCACGAGCACAGCCAAAATGTATCGCAAATGTGTTCGGAAAGCCCCTCTCGCCTTTATAAATGAAGGTGTGTTTCGGGGCAGCCCCTGTGCAGCCTGAGGCGAAGAGGCAGGACGGTCAGAGCAATGCTGCTCTTCTGAGGCGTGCAGAGGTGAGGCGTTCCAGATGTGGCGGGGAGAATTCGGTTCCTTGGGCTAAAGGAACGGCCGCTCCCCAGTCTCGGTCTGATTGTCCTTTCCCCAGCGCAGTCGTCGTTTTCAGGCTCTTTGTTAGTTTCGCTTTGGATGTTCCCTGCACAGGGTTATTTTTCAGAGCAGATGGCGAAATTAAAGCCCGTCTGTCTGTCTGCCTGCAGCTTCGCTTTTGCTCACGGCAAGAGAAAATGCTCTTCCGTTCCCGTGCCTCTGGGACATTGCCAAACAAGGAAGAGCTTTGGAACAGCAAGAACGCGCACGCTCCCGGTGCGGTGCTTTTCAGAGGCCCCTCGTCAGTGTATCATGGCCCCTCTCCCCCTCCCCCGATCATTAACTGCCACGTGAAGGATTGGTGTTATTAGCCTCTGTGCGAGTTGTGTGCTCCCAAATCAAAACCACTTGTGTGGGGCAGGGCTTGGACAGCTGGAGGCCGTGACATCATTTCCGTTCAGTGCGACTCGCATTTGCAACCTGCAAACGGAGGCCCTACGTTTAAATCAGGGGAGCTGCAGGTATCGTTTGAGAGTCAGCTACAGGCTGGGGCTGGGTCCTTGGGATCCAGGTTTCACGGTCGATAGGAATCTGGCCGGAGAAGTGAGGTGCTTGGACTGTCCTGCCTGGAGTGCTTGGAGGAAGCGAATCCATGACTGGGCGCTACGATGGAGTCCTTGTCTGCAGAGGGAACAGGGCTGCCTGGGGGACCCAAAATTCTGAACCCACCCCACTCTCCCCCAGGGAACAGCCCCTCTCGTGCTATTCAAACAGCGCAGGGGCCGCACTACACCGCTACACTATTATGCTGGTGGAACTCCTGTGAAACCAGTGGAGTAACACGGGCAGAAAACTGGTACGTGGCAGCAGGGACTCAGAGCCTTCTTCAGCGGAGGAGAAGGGCATGAAATGTGTTTCTCCAGCTTCAGAAAGATTCCAGGACTGGGTTTCAGTTTTTCATAGATTCCTCGGCCAGGAGGGACCACTGCGATCATCCAGTCTGACCTCTTGCATAACACGGGCCAGAGAACTTCCCCGAATTAATTCTTGTTTGAACTAGAGATTTGCACCAGATTTTTTATGGCATGGGGAAAGGGGTTTAGTTTAGCAGAATCTTTTTGCCTCACCCTAATTAAAAGCACTTAGAGCCTGGTCCAGTGCCGTTACGTCACAATGGAAAGACGCCCATTGACTTGGCTTTGGATGAGGCCTTCGGTGGGAGCACATTTCTGGTGTGACTCCAATGGCGTGGATAGCTTGGAGATGGTTACTCCCAGAAATGTTTTCCTTCCTTGGAAAGTTTCCTAAAAAAGTCTTTTATTTGTTTTCCCCTCTCTGGGCATCTTACAGATGTCCGCTTTGATAGAGAGCTCGTCATTTGTGAACTTTCCTAATACAGTAACTTACCTTGAATGAACCCCAATGAACTACTATTCAAGGGAGACAGGAGCTGAGGTTGTTGAAACATTAGCATGCTGAAGAGAGTAAGTAAGGATTCCATTTCCTCCTGGTTATGACAGAATGCATAAGGGCAGGCTGGAATCGCTTTGCTGTGGGAGCCCATCACCATTCACGGAGTCTAGGTGCTTTCCGAGGGCTTCGGAGCATCAGCTCAGCATTCCACAGGATCGGAGCCTTTCAGGGCACAGATAAATGGATGTTCCAGGCTGCTGGCTCTTTCCCCATCCAACACACACTTAATGAAAGGGTTAGGGCCAAGTCAGGATTAAGCAAGACAAACCATGGCCGCTGAAGGTTATGCATACGTGAATGTTGGCTTCGTCCCAAGGCAATACTTTTTCTTGCATGCAAATTCATTTTGCGTTCAGAAAACATTTTTGACACGGCTATTTTCGTTCTCTGGGGTTATGTTTTGCACAGTCCTTTGGGAAAAACTGTAACGAGTTGCTGTGTGTGTGTGTGCATGCCACGGCCATTTATTTGATGGAACCAGAACGGTTCAACTGGAAACAGCTGCTGGAAATTCTCCTTTAGCTTATATTGCTGGCTTTCGGAGCAAGAACACCTGAGTTCTGTCCCCCGCTGTTACTGTCACGCATCACGTGGCCAGGCTGCACAGCAGAATGACAGCCGTGAGGTTCCTAGGGGGCCACAGCTATGGCAGAATATATTCAAATGGTAAGAAAGGGAATTGCTTGTTAGGCAGAGCTGGGCCTAACCTGCACCCACCCTCTCAATCAAAAGCATAATCGGTTAAAAATGTAGCAGAAACGTTATATGGTTCAGCCATGGAAGTATCACATGAGACCAAAGAAAGGTGAGCCAGGCAGGGAATGTATTCCAGATGATCACGGCAGAACGTTGCAGGGTTATCCTTTCACTCCACGAGCACGCCGGCACCGCTGGGCTCTGCGCTGCCTGCCCCCTGGTGTTCAAGCACTGCACAGGAAAGGAGATCAACGAACTGCAAGAATGGCTGCATTTGGAATAGGACGTAGGTGTCCAGAATGACAGTTCAGTGCCCTATCCGCTAGACCATGCTACCCCTCCTACAATAGGCAGGGCTGCTAGCCATACCTGTTCTGATGGTTGCCTGCCACTTCCCATTGTCAGACCCTGTTTTCAATTGCACACGGCTTGGCCAAACTTTACTCATTGGCCCTGAAACATCCCATGCAGAAAATGGTTACATTGTTTCAAGAATGAGGCTGAGGGTAAATACCTTATTTTACCCACGTTAAAAAATTCTGGCCACCTTTTCCTTGGACAGGCCTCACGTCCCCTTCCTTTGGAGCAGGAACTTGAAATTGGACAGGCGGGTAGGCTTGTGCTAGGATGTGCCTTTTGATGGCAAAACGCGGGTGGATTTTCACCAAGACAAGTTATAGGCCTTTTAAACAATAGCGGTTCGCGCGTGCTCAGGGAGGATGGACTCTTCAGAGGTTTTATCTGCTAAAATCAAAGACCTCTCTGTTGAGCATGTGCCAACGCCTCATAGCGCCTACAGCTGACTGGGCTGGGCTTGCGTCATTCCCGCAGAGGAGCAGCCAAGCATAATCTGGGTTGACGCCGGATTATCCCTGTAATAGCTGCTCCCAGCTGCTCCAGACACTTCAGTATTGATCTCTCCGTGAACGTGCGTGCCATCTGCAGACTTTATCGGCAATGACATTTTCTTTTCTGCCAGGTCGTTGATAAAGATGTTAAATAGCATCGGGCCAAGAAGCGATCCGCATCAGACCCCACTGGAAACGTACCCGCTCGATGACAATTCTCCATTTACAGTCACGTTTTGAGACCTGTCCATCAGCCAGTTTTTAGTCCATTTAATGTGTCCCAGGTTGAACAAGATAGCGTTAAGTTTTTTAATCAAAATGGTGAGACACCTTACAGAAGTCTATTACCTCAGTGGAAGAGACCTCAGCGCAGGCGGTGTGGCCTATTCATTACCGGTGGTCTGGAGTAGTGGAATCAAGGGGCGGCTAGGAAGGAGCGGTTGCCAAGCAGGGTTCAGTATAGTTTTGCGTGCCAACATCAGTAGGGAAGAGTCAGGGGCAGAGGGAGGCTAGGGTCAGAGACCAAAGACTGGGGAGGCAGGGCCTGGAGCTACAGCAAACCAAATGTCCACATCGTTGCCCAGACAACTTCTTGGGGCTTCTTCCAGGGTTAAATAGCAAGTGTGGGCCGATCAGAGGGCCGGAGGGTGCTTTCACTCTGGCTGCTGTGGGTGGGACTTCCTGTGGTGCCTAATCTCCACAGCGCTCTTTAAACAGAGCTCTACATAGCCTCCTGGTGGTGATGTGGGAGTGTGAGCTGCTCCAGGCTCTGCACGCCCGGCTTCTAGTCCAACTGATCCCTACAATCAATGCGGTTACCTTTATCAACTCAACTTTTTTCATGAGCTTGCCAATTAGTTTGACAGGGTCTATTTTCCAGAAGCCCATGTCGATTTGCGTTCATTACATGACCCTCCTTTCGTTCTTCAGGGAGGCTCACCTTAGCTGCTCCATTGTCTTGCCCAAGATCAATGTCAGGCCTATAACTACCTGGGTCATCCAGTTTACCCTTTTTTAAAATTTGGCACAACTTTCGCTTTCTTGCAGTCCTCCGGAATTTTCCCAGTGCTCCAAGACGTATTGAAAATCGACATTAATGGTGCAGCAAGCTCCTTTGCCAACTCTTTTAAAACTCTTGGATGCAAGTTCTCTGAAACTGCTGATTTCACACTCTCGAACTTGAGTAGCTGCTGTTTAACAGCCTTCTGGAGCAATACCATTGTCAGGATCCGTTGGTTTCAATATACTTGTAAAAACGCCTTATTGTCCTGCTAGCCATAGATTTCTCCTTGAGTCCCTTTGCTTCCCCTATCAATTTTTTACAGTTCCTAACTTCTGATTTATATTCACTGGACACTCAGAAAATGAGGAGCACACAGTTAGTGACCACTTGTGTACAGGTTGCTTTAAGTGACTTGCTCTGTGACAGAGGCAGGGCTAAAATCCAGATCTCCAGGGGAGCAATCAATGATCTTAACCATAAACTCAGCCTTTCTCTCCCTGCCATCCCCTGCTTCATTCATTGTGCACCTCCCAACGTCTGCAACAAATGAGGCAGGGGTCTCACGGACAATAGCCTCCTTTCACTGCACAAGCCTGATTCATCTCCAGAGCAGGTGCAGCCTGGAAAATCAATGGAAATACATGTCACGAAAGACTGTGTTATAATCCAGGGACCTGAATTAAAATCACACAGGCAGCTTTAATTCTGACATTTCATAGCATTTGAATGCTTGAGTTTGTAATCTTAATAATGTTCTTGAACCCGAGCGGCAGATTCTTTCCTTCTCCAACGCCGGTCATCATCAGACATCTTGATCTGATCTGCCTCACAGCGCCTCGCTCCATCTCCAAGCTGTCTGCACCAACCAGAGCAGCATTCTGTGCTCCTTTCTCAGTATCCTTTTTGGAATCTCTGTGGATGATTGTCATCTTTGCAAGCATCCTGAAATCTGTGCAGCCGTCTGCCTCTCTTTCAAGACCCTTCACGAGCTTCAGAGTACAGCACGGTCATCAGGATCCGGCATTCACTTGACCGGGGCAAGCCACCTGAGGCTTTTCTTGCTAAGCAACGTTCCCATGAATGACAGACCAGCTCAGTTTAACACTTCACCATCCGTCACCCTGTCTTGCAATCTTACTCAAAGAACGTTACACAAGCATCCGATATGAAAGCTTCTGGTATGTCGGCGTAAAGTCGTCCATGTTTCTGAGAAGCATGGATAAAACACACGTCCCAGAAATATTTAGTTGACAATTTGTTAGTGTTCCAGGATCTGTTTTGCAAAAGACCAAAGTTCCTGGTGACCTCAATGTCCAGATCTACGTTCCTGGCAACAGTAGAGGCAAGAGAGAAAATTGGTCAACGTCATCCAGACGAGAAGCATCTCAGATGATATCTGGAACTGGTGTTTTGTGTGTGTAATGGACAGGGGCGTAGCTACGGGTGGGCCTGGATGGGCCACGGCCCACCCACTTTGAAAGCAGGCCCACCCAGTTGGTTGCTTCTGCTGCCGGCACTCCGCTTAACTTGATACCCTGGCAACTGGAGCGTCGCGCAGCTTAATTTCTCCACCGCTCGTTTTCCCGAACGTCCTGCTTCCGGTCACGTGACCGGAAGCCGGACGTGCTGCTTTTTCCACCACGCCCACCCGAGTCAGCCGCAGGCCCTGCCAAAAAAATATTCTGGGGTTGTATACCTCCCAGGGGTAGAGACCAGCGACTCTCTCTTACTCTGTGCCCATCGAGTACCTAACGCAAATCCCACGCACAAAGAGCAAACAGACAGTACCCAACCGGGAATGTAAACCTCCCCACACCGCCACTGTGTATCCCCTTTGATCTGGAAGGACCCCCAGTCCAGTCTCAAGGTCCCGTTCCGTCAGGACTACTGTCCTGAGTGCCGACAAAGGGACCGCTCAGTGCCAGGTGTGCAGTGGTTTCTTTTCTAAATGTGGCTGCCAGTGGAGTGGGTGTAAGTTTGAGACCACCAGAGAGCTGACAGTTGGTAACACGTGGTCAATGCTGACTGGCTGGATCCACACCTCTGCCTTACAACTGAAAGACTAAAGAGCAACCTCCTGAGCCATCCAGGCCCCTGAGCAACTGAAACACGGGGGCATTTCCCACATCCCAGCGCTGTCCTTTTACACACGTGCTGCCGGAGCTGGTGATCTACTGTAAGGTCAGAGGCTTGCACTGAGCCAACTGTGGCATGAATGTGAGCGACGGATTGCAACAGCATGGTGTTTTGCAATGTGCATCTACTCCGTGATTCATTACTCAAAGTGCATCCATTTATCTTACTTCAAAAGGGCATTGCTTACTTGCCCCTAATGGTTTGTTATTGTTCCTGGTGTAAGACAAATAAATGTTTTAGACGATGTCAAGTGTCTGGGGCGTCACAGGCTGTATGTGCTAACTCCATCCCATTCCCCTCAATGTTACTTTTCTTCCCATCACAACCCAGAGCCAGCATGTTCTGACAGCTCGGACAATATTTTTCATGTGTGTTTGATTGAATGAGAAAAATCAGGGCTGGTTTGTTTATCCGTGTTTAGGAGGGAATGGTTATTTCAGACTGTTTCAAATTGCTCTAGTCCTCTCTGTGCACTGTAGAAAAACCATAAACGCTGGGAGCGGGAATCTGATCTAACGTAGGTCTTACAACAGTCTGTCTATACTGATTTAGGACCAGGCCTTTTCTAAACCAAAGGGCAGCGTAAGTGGCACAGGTTGAAGGGAACATTTTCCTGTTGGAAAACGGGGCAGTATTGAAACTGAAATATTCTCGGGGGGAATGATTGATTTCATCAGGAAAATTCAAATGGAAATGTTTCATTTTGGCTTGGGTCAGCATTCATCTCTGCATCCACCTGGGTTGCTGCAGTCTCTCGTGGGCGTTGTCGATTCAGGTGTGTCATATGAGACCAAAAACAAATGTCGAAATATTCACTTTCCTATGGGACAGTCATTCCTTTTCTTGACCAGCTGGAATTTTCACCCTGTTTGTATCTTCCCCTGGCTTCCTGACGTTGGATTTCAGTTTGAAGTTATGGCGAATGACCCCCGAAGCTTTATACAATGGAACTGCAGCATAGACTGAAACAAAGCGAATAAGCTTGGAGGTCTAAAGGCAAAGCCCAAAGGGGAAAATGAAACAACACTCACACTAATACTTTTAGTGGCCTGTTTGATGCAGTTACGTGTGAGTGTTAAGGTCTATTCTGGGTAAAAGTTGCCCCATGTTGACCCTTCTTGATGTCGGGATGGGCACCCGCAGACCCCACATACAAGCCTCTAAGCAAGCCAATGCAGAAAGAGGGGACGCTGGATTCTTACAGCGTTCCAGTGGCCCCAGTGCCTGCCTGGGGGAGTGGGGCACGCACCGGCTGTGGCTCTCATCCCGTTCCCACAGGCTGGAACAGCAGCCATAGAGGTACGCACCCACGCGTACGCCCATCCGTTGGGGAATGCAATCTCTCTCCATAGCCCCAATGGCTTGTTCTGGCCTGGGGATTATTTTCACCCTGTGTAATCCGTAACCATGTTTTGGCCTTGAAATTAGCTCCCGCACACAATAAGCCTGTGTACGTTCGTTAAACTTTGCAGCCCCCGGGCAGGCCGGTCAGCACAGGTCACAGTGAGGTGTTTTATCCAAGAAGTAGATGACTCAAGAGCTTGGCACATGTACAAAGAACCCAGGCGTCCGACGTCCCCTTTCGCCTTGCAGTAATGACTACAGGCCCATTCACGCCCTATAGCTGCAGCCGTGTGTAGCGAAGGTTCATTGTGCATCTGGAACACAGTCCCCATGTCCTTCCTGGCATGCAGAGGGAAATCCCACACTGAGAGCTGGTTGACGATTTTCACAAGAACCTTTTTTTTTTTTTTTTTGTCCAAATAAAAGGGCCCTTCCACCACCCTCACCCCCAAACCAAGAATATCGCACTCACACACACACGCTCACAAATCGTTTCGGAGCTGTACTCAGTGGAACCGTGTTTGCTTTGTAGCAAAACAGAAAAAAGTGGGAAAAGGGGGCGGGGGGAAGCTGGAGGGGAGAAACAACCTAAATAAAATTTCAAAACTCTTCAGAAAAAAAAACTTTTTTTTTTCAAATTGAACAAAAAAATGTCGAAACCACTGTGCACCCCTCCCCTTTCCTCTTCATGGTAGGCAACGTACTCCCACCACGCAGCCTGCCAGCAAAGCCTGACTCCACGCTGGTCCTGCTCCTCTGTGCCCATTTTGGGTCACCCTGTTCCAACAGGGAGCTGTGAGGAAAACCATTGCTCTTCTCCCCTTTAGAGCAGGGACTGTAATTCCACTTGGCTCTTAATCAGGTTGTGCTGGGAGGGGGAGAGGGGGCTCCTTCCTCCTTTCCCCATGAGGCCTGATCCTCCACTGACTTCAGTCGAGCCTTTACCCCCACGCCAGTGCGGGGGTTGAGCAGAACCTGGCCTTGTGCTACGAGGCCTGGTTCCAATATCTTCATGTCATTCCTACGGCTTCTCTTGCCAGATTTGTGCTTCCTATGCTAAGTAATTAGAATGCACTCACTCCTTTAACACAGAGTGATCCATGCGTGGTTTTTGTTTGAATAAGGATTTAGTTCCGGCTAAAGCAAGCCAAATGGCAACGGTCAGATTACCCCGTCTTTGTATGATTTGATCTGGACCGTAATCTCACACTGAATGACTTAATGAGCGGGAAGAAAGGAAACCCTGTTCAGCCACCAGTGTTTTCCTAAAGCAGCTACGATCTATAACTCCTCCAAGTAATTGATGGATAAACTCCCCTACCTTAGCCAAGGAACCCAGGCCAATCCCATCTGAATACTTAGATCGTGAAGATAAACCAGTGTTTTGAGTCTGCTGGTGGCAATAAATCTCCGCTGTGGGTTTATATAGTCTCCGCATTAGCGAAGCCCACAGAGACCAAAAACCACGGGCACAAACAGCTGTTGGGCTGGCAGGTAGCTACTGCGTCACCCTCCATGGAGAGAGGAATCCAAAGAACGCGTGCGATCCTCAAAGTGGACGTGTTTGAAGATGGTGAGCAGAGCCTCAGGCCAACTCCTGGTTTACACTGGTGTAACTCCCCTGAAATCAGCAGTTACACCAGTGCCCCACGGGGTCAAGAGGCCAGATCCAGAAAGAGGCTATAAGTGTATAAGGCCACCGTAGCACTGCTTGGCCGAAGGTGGGGTGTTGAAGGGGTCTGCCCACGTAGCGCTCCACGTTGGTCGCCTCTTTAGCCCTGCGACGGGCTGATTCCATCACGACTCAGCTCCCCAGCTCAGTCCTGTCCAGTCCAGACCACTTCCGGGGTGGCAAAAGTACAAAACGTCCAACACGAGAGATGCCACCTGTTGGGCTATTCCTCAGCCCATCCTTTAGGCTCAGTCTCCAGCCACATCCCGGGCCTAATATTCCTCACGTTGGGCTTGGATGCCCCTTCCTCGGCTGCGAGGGGAACTCAGGGCCAGCCTCTCCACTGGATTCCGACCCAGGGACGCTACTTTTGCACATGCTTACCTTTCTAGCCCGCTGCACACACTGGATGCCTTTGTGCGCCGTGCAAGTGAATTTGACGTGCTCTCTCTCTAATACAAATTGTGTTGAGAAGAAGGGGAAAAAAACTACTCCAGGAGCCTTGATCGCTACCTCGACAGGCTACAGCTCTGACCTCTGTACATCTGGTTTGCACTTGCTTTCACTTTGACTAGCTTCACGTTAAGCCTCCTGGTTATTAACTGGAACAAATTGCGCTCGTGTGCCTTTCAGCTCCGTAATCAGGGGAAGATTTCATACCCATAAAGACACATTAGATCAGCGCGATAACACTTTTAGGGGATGAGGAAGTCGTGCGAAACTCCTGCCAGTGTTAACACTTCAGCTCAGGGTAGAGACTCCACATATTGCATCGATATCTAAAGGGGGAAGCTGGGCCATGTGCCTGAGATGCAGTCACTCAGTTCAGAGACCATCGCTATCCTCAGAACCAGCCACCAGCTTTCGGGGAGCTTTCTATCGCTGTTCCCTTGCTTTGCATTACACAAGTCCCTTCCATGGGAAAAAGCAAAGGAAGGCTGTGAAAACTCATAGCGCTCGTGCTGAAAAGTGAACAAGGAACAGCACGGAAACGAGTCTGGAGATGTCACACTTGCAGATATAATATCCTCCCATGACACACACTACCGCAAAGCCGCACCTGTAACCCCCACATTCATCCTTCATATAGGGTCGTGATATTTCATACAAAGCATGCCAAGTGAGGTGTCTTCTGAAAAGTCACATTACGATAGTTTCATAACAACCATGCAGCAAGCTTTCGTAACTTGATACGCGCTATGTTGTAAGTTGCTAATACTAGCTCCCCAGTGACAGGGGTAATCAATGACCCTTAATCAGCAGGAGAGTTGTAGGTGACTGCTCAACTCGAGGACTCAGTTGCATAAGATCACACCAGGAGGATTGCTCAACCCTGCGGCTCTGCAAAGCCCAAGGAGACACGTCTGGGCTAGTGTCTTCCAGGTACATGAACTCCGGATGTGAAATAGGGGACAGTGGCAACATGTCTTGGTCTTTCTCCTCCCGCACCTATGCTGGAAGCAACAAGAATGCTGGAAGACAAAGACTTCAGTTTGAGATTGGTCCCAGGCTTTAGAGGGAAGCCTGTGTATTAAGAACGATAACATCCAGTGGGGTGCAAAAACGGCTTGATTTAACTACTGCCTAGGGTAATGAGGTTTAAAATTGAGATTGTGCACTAGTTATCAAAGCAAATAAAAGACAATCTCTGACCTTTTCTGCCGACCACTTACAAACACTTAAAATCTATCTTTCTGTAGTTAAATCTGGTTTAGGGAAAATATAAAACAGTGTGTTTTGGTTGAAGTGCTTGGCAAATTTCAGCTCCGTTACAAAGGCTTGTGTGTGTCCTCTCCACATTGAGGGAGGGGTAGGCTGGGTCAGGTGCCCAGATGGCAAGGATGAGATATCGAGACTGGAGGTGGGAGTTAATAGGCGCCTATGTAAGAAAAAGCCCTGGATATCAAGACTTCCCTATAAAATCAGCATATCGGGGGTACGCTAGGACTGGGTAATAAGCTTACACTGGTCAGGCTTCTGACCAGGACGGGGGAGGTGCAAGGCTGGGAGCTGGGGAGAATTGGCTGGTGCCAATTCTGTGTGATTCATTAGCGGCTCTGAGAGCATTCACACAACCTAGCAGGGTGTGGGGCTCCATATGCTGTTGTGCTCCGTGATAACAGCGCCTGGAGAATGCAGTGACCCAAGCTGAACTCTGGCTAGCACAGCAGAACACCCCTTCTTTGGTGAAATGTGCCTTGAGCCCTTTAGGGACAACAGGTGGGGGAGATCTGGGTTTTAAATAGTGACACCACCAAACAGTTGCTGGGCACTGGTTCAGTGCTGCCCCCCACTGAAACACTGGAATAACTGGACAAAAGTTAGGCGACGGGGATGCAGAAACCACTCCTTAACATGATAGCCACTGTTGTCCCATTGCTTTCTTGTTCTCATCCCGTCAGTCTGTCTGCATCCAGCTGTTGTCGCTTGTCTTGGTTTGTAAGCTCTTTGGGACTAGGACCATCTTCTTGTGCCCGGTGTTGTACAGACACAGGACACGGAGGTCTAGATCCATGACCAGGGTTCCTAGGCCCGACGGTAATACAAATAATAAATAAAGATACTAATGAATCGCTTACAGTAGCATCTGTGTTTCCCTTCGAGGGCTTCAGTCGATGATCGCTCATTGCTGCGAAGATTTCTGACAGTATGGTTGGTATCAGTCAAAAATTGTTATTCAATTTCTTCAAATGCAGCCTACGCACAGGATTTCAATGAATTGTAACTCTCTGGAAAGTCTGAGGCGTCTGTCATCCCATTATGTGACAAAAAGACAGATGCTAAATTTCTTCAAGGACCCAGCATTCCATTAATTTTAACTCTGAGATGGAAGTAAGTGTGTGTTTGTAAATGCTCAGGAAATTCATTCCGTGCCCAAAGGGTCAGTGAGATACGTTTGCCGAGGATACGCTGTATTTTTCTCACATAAAGCACTTATCAGCCTTTTTGACAAGTGCTAAATGAAACTCTGCCTTAACCATGGAGCCACAACAGCATCTTTGTAATAAAAATGTGTGCCAATATACCATCAGGAGAGCCTTTGTACGAAAGGAACTCAGATACAAAATCCAAGATGGTGAACTTTTTTTGGTTGCTTTGATTTATTGTGTGGCTGGGTTAACTTGCTGCTATTCGATTGTTTAATGGTGCCAGTAGGTTGAGTTTGTGTGTTATTCGTATAAATGTTTCAATGCCACTGGGTTGTCGTAACAGTCACTCATTTCAGGGCACTACAGCTTTTTGTATCACCGTTCTGGGGCTGTGGGTTTTAAAAAAACCCCTCAGATATTCTAATTTAAACAATAAAGATAAAATCCTAACTGCCCAGCCATTTAGGTCTGCCCTTCTTTGAAGAATTTCTTTAGCCAGTTTGCACTCTCTCAGTGGAGCAGTCGGACAATTTTTAGAAAGCACCAACCAATGGCTGGCTTGAGTGGCAGCTAAGAAATTAAGAGGCTCCAGTGTAAAAGCGGTTAGAGAATGCCACCTAGTGGCTGAGAGACAAAGTGGGTGAGGTCATGTCTTTTATTGGACCAGCTTCTATTGGTGAGAGACACGGTTTCGAGCTACACAGAGCTCTGCTTCAGGTTTGCGAAAGGAACGCCCGGTGTCACTGCGAGGTGGGACGGATTGTTCAGCATAAATAGCTGGTCCCTCACAATGTGTGCTAGTGAAGGTAGAGCGGCCCGTTAACACCTCTGCAGCCCTGGGCCTAGAAGAAGGGCTGCTGATTGTTAAAAGACGCCAAAAATCCAGCGTCCGCCTGGCATTTTGCTGTGATGCTGGAAGTCCCTCTGCTGTGTAGCTCGAAAGCTCGTCTCTCTCACCAGCAGAAGTTGGTCTCATCGAAGATATTATCTCCCCAGCTTGTCTCTCTCATATCCTGGGACTGGCTAGACTGCATACAACCTAATGGCTGAGGCGGTTAGCATGTTTCCGTCAGCCCCTCATTTTGTACGCACATTGCCCTATATATAACCCAGCCTGCCTCCCGGCTGTCCCTGACTCCCAGGCCCGTCGCTTCATTCTGCCAGCTCACCTGTTCGTCTACAGCCAGGTTGTGCCTGGCCCTCATGCAAGATCGCCAGCGGCAGGAGGCACCCAGGAGCCTTCCTCAGTTTAGGCCCTTTGCGAGGGAACCAGCCACTATTGCGGTTTCTGTGCACCAAGCGCAGTGACTGTTCCCTCCGAGCCGCCATTCACTGCCAAGGGGGGCCGGGATGAGGTGAAGTCATGCCCTCACCACACACACTCCAGCAGAGATGGAGAGCTACGGAGGAAACAACAGGCTTTCCAGTCCTAAGGGGTACAGTGTCGCCTTTTCTGTGCACCGGGGGGAGCGTCTTTGACTTTATGGTGAGATCTGACCCTGCTGCTTCTGAATCTGTGCTCAATGGGACTCAAATGACCCAAGTTCAGTCCTGTGATCTGCCCCAGACTCCCTGTATGACCGAGGTTTAAGTCATTTAGTCGCTCTGTGCCTCAGTTTCCCCACGTGTAGCATTGGGATAACAGCGCCTTGGAGACGCTCTGAGCGGCTCAGGCACCAGGGTGATGGAGGCCAGAGAAGAACCTAAGACTGATGAACCTGGCCAGTGTGGGAGGTGCATCTGGAGTGGGAAATTTTAGGGCCAAACATTTCCCAACTTGGATACCTACGGTTCGGTCCCTTCCCCAAACGCATATTCAAGTGGCTAATTTCAGGCACACACATCTGACAGTGTTGGCCTCTGCCTCCTATTTATAAGTAGGCAGCACACAAATCGCTCCGTAGCTCTTGAACGTGCGCTGGCGGAAAACTTTCCAAATTGAAGATTTGGACAAAACTTCCAATTTCGAGGGGAAATTTTCAAGATACATTTTTCCCGCTAGCTCTAACTATTGTTTCACATCCCCTCCGTGGAGAAAACAACCGACTCGAAATGCGGAGAGGCTAACCCAGGCTGCACCTGATGGAGCTGGGAGTCTCGGGGACTCACGGACGTGCACTGAGACGCATCTTCTCCCTGGACTAATTCCTAGGGATTGAGATAAAGGTGGAGATGTGCCTTTGTGTTGCTGCTTTTTCAGGAAACAAGTCCATGAGGAACTGAGCTATGAACTCTGGTGGGGTATAAGAGACACGGGATGATCCTGGGGGTGAAGGCAGCAGCGTAGGATGCAGGAAAGAGGGGTTCCATTTCCAGCTCTGATGTGATGTCCTGGTTATCCTTGGGGAAATCGCGTGGCCTCTGTACTTCAGTTCCCCACAGCTAACAATTCCCTTCTCAGAGGAGCACTTCAGGCTCTGTGTTGTTTCCTGGGGGATCCTTATGGGATTAGTGCAGTGGGTAATCCTCAGTGTCTTCTCCATTTGTAATACACTGACCTAGTGCGGGAGATGGCCTCCATCTCCTTCCAGCCCCTATAAAAGCCTGCTATGTAGTGCCAGTCACGCTGTTAGCGCCACGGCTCCATGCCTGTGTTGACTGCTTGAGACCTGGGATTTCTGCTGTTGTGGGGGAAATTCTGACCTTCTGGTGAGAAAAAGTCATTCCCAATTGGAACAGAAAGTGGTAGTCCCATGAACTGAAAGTTCCAAAAAATTTCAATTAGGCTATCAGAGAGACAAGGTGGATGAGGTAATATCTTCTATCGGACCCGCTTCTTTTGGCAAGAGAGAGAAGCTTTCAAGCTATACAGAGTTCTTCTTCGGGTCTGGCAAACATACTCCAAGTGCCCCAGGCCTGAAGAAGAGATCCGTGTAAGCTCGACAGCTTGTCTCTCTCTCACCCACGGAAGTTGGGCCAATAAACAATATTACCTCACCCCCCTTGTCTCCCGAAATGTTTTCACATTGTTGCAACCAAACGCTGACTTTTGCCTGTTGCAAACTGTGTTGAAAGGTCCACGTCCCCACAAAACACTGCAACTGTAGCGCAACAGCGGTTTTCGACGGAGAAGCATTCTTTTGAAAGTTGCTTGTCTAGATCTGGCTGAGTTGGGGTTGGCCCTGCTTTGAGCACGGGGCTGGACTAGATACCTTCTGAGGTCCCTTCCAACTCTAATCTTCTAGGATGTGCCTTCTGGCACCAGTTTAATCCCTGCTGATGACCCGTAGTGGGGATGGGTAGAAAGGGGTGGCCCATACTGGAATCGGAACTCTTGATGCTTGGGATAAACACCCCCTTACAGGGTGAGAGTGGTGTTTTCTTCCCTTTTAGTGGTTGCTCCTTATAGAGGATAACCACCTCTTATTGCTGGTTCCTATGGGAATTACTCCGCTAGCTCGAGGAGCAAAGCAGTGATTAGTGATGATAAAGATTCTGAGTTCTATCCCGACCAATGGCAATAGGAAATTATAAAATAGTAGCTAGTGTAGGGCTCTGCCCTAATGGCTTGGGATGCTGCTTGTTGATTAGGGAGGATACGTTCTCCTCTATCCTGCTGCATGTAATGCTGTTCACAACAACTACAGAACCTGCTACTCAATACATAGTTAAAGGAATTGCTCTTTCATTTTGGAGGAAGAGGCCGGAACTAAAAGTCCAGGATTGGATCCATGATGAGCCCGTACAGTGGAGAGGTCATTACCCATATGCAAATCCCAGGGAAACAATCTGGCACGTTGTTATTTTTCTCTATGGCACAGCATGGTATTTGATATAAGCAGAAAGTGACTAGATCACAGAGGCCAGATACCTCTGTAAGACTGGGTGTGTCTAGTGGGAGAGCTGCAATCAACAGCTCTTTACCGTCACAGAGATTTGGATAAATCTTTTCAGTTCAAACAAACCCAAAACTTAAATCAAGGTGGAATCTGGGAGTTTTCACTAAAGTTTGGTTTATGTTAAAACTGGGCAAAACAGTCCTGCAAATTCACATGGTAAGAAGAGCTGGACCAGAAACCTGGATCCAAAGAATCCCACAACTTTTAGAGTTTTGATCGAGCCCCGTACCTGATCCATGCATTGTGATTGGCCCTTCTTTCTCTGCAGGGGGTCAAAGCTAAATCCTGACCAGATCTAATAGAGAAACCCAGATCTGGACGCTGATCAGAACTTTCCAGTTTGGGCCCAACTCTGGTGGTGGCTTGTTCCAAGTTTTATTTCAAAATCAGAGTCCCAGGTTGTCTGGAAAGGTCTGTCTATTTTAGCAAGTCACCTGGCAAATCTGATCCACGACAGGTGGTGAAACCAAGTGGATTCCCCACAGCTCTCCTGCGTCCTGATCTCTGTTCAGACTGCCCGAGGATGCGGCAAGAAACACAGCAGGATGAGGATTGAAAGGAGTGTCCCTTAAACCACTGCCAATAAATCATTGTCAGCCAGCTTTGCTTCAAGTCTCGCTGTGGAGAAGAAATGGTGAGACCAAATTAAATCGAAGGAGAAGGGAGCTGACAAATAATCCAATGCAATTAGGAGAAAGATAAATCAGCCGGTTATTTAATCCAGAAGAGGTATAGGAAGGAATCTCAGGCAGACAGGGGCCTCAGACAGGGTCTGTGTGCTAAGTGGGGTCCTTGGGGGATGTAACTGACAAAAAGGTCCCCAGGTCACAGAATCCTGAGCACAAATTAGAAAACAATAGAGCTGGGGCATTGAGACTGACAGAGAGGTGACGGTGCTGAAAACAAGGGGAGTCTGGATGGCAGGAAAGCGCTTCGATCAGGGCAGCAGAAGAGATCAGTTTGCTAACATGACAAGAGCCTGGGTTACTTGCCCAGTTACCTGGGTTACTGGGTTAATTGTTCCCAGGAAGTCTGGCCGGTTTCCAAGTGTTATGACAGCTGCACAGCCGAGGATGTCTGTGCAGTGAGATAACAGACAGCTGCGTGGGAAAGGGAGAGGAGCAAATCCTAAACTCACTCATACAGATGCAGAGGGCAAACACTCTGGTACCATAGTACTTTCTCTGCACCGGGGCGCAAGAAGCATCCGTGGGGACAGTGCCTCTCCCCGCCTCCCACGCACGTACTCTAAAGGAGGAGATCACGTTGATAGCTCTCAACAGGGCCCTGCAGAAGAAGGGCTAAGGGCGTGCTGGGGTGCAGCGTGAATCCGTATGATCATGACTCAGGAATTTCAGGGGTTTAAAAATTAATATTCTCTGATCTGGGCCCACAAGCACTATTAGTTTTCCTCTTTTTTTTTTCCCCCCCTCCTCATGGTGTCACTGGCAGGCAGCGTTAAAATTGTTTGGCTCCTTTCACTGGGCATTGCCATCCAGCAGCAAGGTGGGATGTCTTAAATGTAACCTTAACTCCGAATCTGCAGGCGTGTGAGGCTTGTCTGGGGGATAATTACAACATTCTTGTAATGGTTTTAAGCCTCAAATTACTGATTCAAAGACAAAGGTTAGGTTAAACACTCTCGATCTTTCGCGAGGCATACGGGGGGGCTGAAAACTCACTAATTGTAATGGGCACCTTTTAAACACCTATATGAATTCTAGCAGAAAGATGCCCCAGCTACCACCGCCCTTTGAAAAGGTCTGGGGCTGCATGCTTGCTTGGGCATCAGTGCTCGAAAAGCTCCCCTGGGCACTGCTGGATGGGATGGGAACTGAGTTACTGCAGAGAAATCTTTTTTGGGTGTTGGCTGGTGAGTCTTGCCCGCATGCTCGGGGTTTAGCTGATCGCCATATTTGGGGTCGGGAAGGAATTTTCCTCCGGGGCGGATTGGCAGGGGCCACGGAGGTTTTTCGCCTTCCTCTGCAGCGTGGGGCATGGGTCGCTTGCTGATGGATTCCCTGCAGCTTGAGGTCTTCAAATCTCACTTTTGAGGATTTCAATAACTCGGCCATGGGTTCGGGGTTGTTATAAATGTGTATGGGTAGGGTTTTGTGGCCTGCCTTGTGCGGGAGGTCAGACTAGATGATCATATTGGTCCCTTCTGACCTATGAGTCTATGAGTCTATCCACCCTGCGCACGCGCCCTGTGCAAACACAAACACGGCCTGGCGTGCCGCCCACAACACTGACAGTCAGAACTCTTCTGCAGCCTGCTAGGCAATGTGCACTTGTGCTGCCACTTGCTGGCTAGCGAGAGCGAGTGCATACATCCATTTTCACCACCTGCCTCTTGCAGTATTGTCAGATGTGTGTATCTATGTATTTGTTACCGGACATCATCCGTAGATATAAGGTGGAGGCTTCGATGGTCACGGTGCGGTGTGGGACAAAGCGGGCTTTTCCCTTCTGTGTTGTTCTTGGCATGGCTGGCTGTGTTGGTTCATTTCCCAGCACACCTTGGGGTGCCTCAGATTGGGTTGCTCAGATGGTCAGGGCTGGGACAGATGAGGATTGGACGTGCCAGGAAGGAGTATTGCCCTAAGCCTTTGGAGAGCATGACACGTGTCAGACTCCTCGCTGGCGTAGAAGCGCAGCATTTCACACACGCGCACTGACCGCAGCCTCAAACACCAGTTTCTTTGCTTCGCTGCTTAATCATCCATAAGAACAGCCAGACCAATGGTCCATCTAACCCAGTCTGTCTCCTGTCTTCTGACAGCAGCCAACGCCAGGCGCTTCCGCGGGAATAGACAGAACAGACAATCGTCAGTGATCCATCCCTTGTCATCTACTCCCAACTTCTGGCCATCAGAAGCTAGGGACACCCAGAGCATGAGCTTGCATCTTGGCTAATAGCCATTGATGGGACCTATCCTCCAGGAACTTATCTAATTCTTTTTTGAACCCTGTTATAGTTTTGGCCTTCATAGCATCCCCTCCCAATGAGTTCCACAGCTTGACTGAGTTATCTAAAGAAGTAGTTCCTTCAGTTTGTTTTAAACCTGCTGCCTATTCATTTCATTGGGTGACCCCTGGTTCTTGTACTCGGAGAAGGACTAAATAACACTTCCTTATTCACTGTCTCCACACCATTCATGATTTTAGAAACCTCTATCATATCCCCCTTAGCTGTCTCTTTAAAAAGCCTGAGACGCTGCAGCTTGGAAATCTCTCCTCATACAAAAGCTGTTGCACACCCTCAATCATTTTTCTTGCTCTTCTCCATATCTTTTCTACTTCTAATATTTTTTTTAGATGGGGCGGCCAGATCTGCATGCAGTGTTCAAGATGTGGGTGTACCATGGATTTATATAGAAGCAATATGATTTTTTTTCTGATTATCTATCCCCTTCCTAATGGTTCCCAGATTCTGTTAGCTTTTTTGACTGCTGCTTGCACACGGAGTGGATGTTTTCAGAAAATGATCCCCAAGGACTCCACAATCGCTTTCTTGAGTGGTAACAGTTAATTTAGATTCCATCATGTTTTGCGTATCATTGGGATGATGTTTGCCAATCGGCATTACTTTGTATTTATCAACATTGAGTTTCATCTGCCATTTTGTTGTCCAGTCACCCAGGTCTGTGAGATCCCTTTGTAACGCTTCACAGTCTGCTTTGGACTTAATTATCTTGAGTAGTTTTGTATCATCTGCAAATTTTGCCACCTCACTGTTTACCCCCTTTAAAAAGATCATTTATGAATATATTGAACAGCACTGGTCCCAGTATAGATTCCTGGGGGACACCTCTATTTACCTCTTTGCACTGTGAAAGCAGACCATTTATTCCTACGCTTTCTTTCCTGTCGCTTAACCAGTTACAGATCCATGAAAGAACCTTCCCGTTTATCCCATGACCGCTTACTTAACTTAGGACCCTTTAGTGAGGGACCTTGTCAAAGGCTCTCTGAAAGTCCAGGTACACTGTGTCCACTAGATCACCCTCATCCACATGTTTGTCGACCCTGCTCAGAGAATTCTAGTAAATCGGTGAGGCATGATTTCCCTTTACAAAAGTCGTGTTGACTCTTCTCCAACAATGACGTTCATCCATGCGTCTGATAATTCTCTTCTTCACTATAGTTTGAACCACATTGCCGAGTACTGAAGTTAGGCTTACGGGCCTGTAATTGCCAGGATCAACTCTGGAGCCTCTTTTAAAAATTGGCATCACGTTAGCTAGCTTCCAGTCATCTAGTACAGCAGTGGATGATAGGTTACATACCACAATTAGTCATTCTGCAATTTCATATCTGAGTTCCTTCAGAACTCTTGGATGAATACCATCTGGTCCTGGTGACTTACTACTGCTTAATTTATCAAGTTGTTCCAAAATCTCAGTCATGGACCATTCCTCAAAATCGTCTTCTTATTCAAGCATAGAATTGCCATCCACAAAGCATCTATGGTACAGCTTGATTCATTTAAGATTTTTACTCTAGTTGACTCTATGCTTTCTCCCCCCCATAGAGTGCCAGGCCCCCACCCATATGACCTCAGCTATGAGGGCTTTGACAGCACTGCAGCACCCGGTTTGGAAAAGCAGAGCCCCTGATCTGTCCTAGCCCTTTCACAGTGCTGTGTTTGTGTAGCTTACTACTCGGGGTGCGTGGGAGGCCCCAAGTCTGACACAGGTCACAGCTACAGACTCCTGAGCTCAGGCTGTGGCAAGTCCTGCTTTTCCACTCTGGAGGCCTTCGATTCAAGCCCTACTGGGCAGGCCAAAAGAGCACTTGTCACCCAAATGCAGAAGACCAGCGGGTGGCTTGAAGGCCCAGGACCACGTTGGAGGCAGTACAGAAGCACCCCCTCCCCAAGAGGAGCTCTGAGTAGGACTGCAAATAAATTGCAACATTCCTTAAAGCCTTTCCCTGGCTTGTACCCTTCAGGAGATTGGCTCCTGTGCTCTCTGAAAGCAAGGACTGGATTGTAGCTGGCGGGCACAAGAGGATGGAAAGCGCCTTGTTTCTGCCACTCCCACCCCACCAAAAACCCCCACCTGAACAAGAGCCGGGCCGTATAGTTCCTCACACACACCCCTGTCTGGAAAGCACATGCCTTTAAGACACTCCAGCAGGGTAATAGGTACCGAAAGAGAGACATGGCCATACAGCACCCAACACAAACACACACACCCTGTGGAATTATAGAAATACGTCACAACTATACTGTGAAGGCATTTTGTAACTCACTCCAAACAGCAGATCCCGGCAGCACTTGAATGGGAGAGGGTAGGTGTGTTGTTATAGGGGGAATACACAGAAGGATGTGAGATGCTGCAGAAGGAGGCGATGAATTACATCCAGTGCCAAATGGAAACCGATTGCCCTGGCTAGGCTAACGAAGACCAACCCCAGACTAATAACTTCCAGCAGGCTGAGATTTTTCAACAGAAAATATTTTTCAGCTGAAAAAGCTTGGTTTCAGCTACATGCTTTCCACCTGAAAAAAAAGGGTCTGTTTTTGTTCCTTTTTGAACTGCAGCGTGCAGGTTTTTGGGGGGAGAGGGGGCTTGAAAAAAACAATAATGTTTTGGTCAGCTTCCCCCTTTTCTCCTTCTGCTCATCCCCCACATTAAGGAGTCAAAAGAGGAAAATCTGCCCCTCCCCGCCCCGCAAGAAACAGACAGCACTGTTCCTGCTGACACCGCACTGGCATTGGCCACGCTGCTGAGTAAACACAGTTCCAAGCACCAACCGCGTGGAAAGCAGGGAGTGGTGCTGCAGAAAGCATCGTCTCCTTGAGTCTATAGACATTTGCGGAGCCTTTTCTCCGGGCAGCTCCTACAAAGCCCCTCTGTGATGGACTGTGGGGAAGCCGAGCAGCACGCCATCCTTCTTTATGGAAAGGGGTACCTGTGCACATGCACAAAACCCTCCTCCCACAGATCTCCAGGACACAACCGGGTCCACAGCTCTGTTTCAATCCATCTTCGTGCTTTAAGGCATGTCATCATTTGGAGTACAGAGCAATCGGGCACACAAGTTGTCAGTCAAAATCCTAGGGCTCTTCTCGTTTTTATTTTTTTACCCTTGCTAAGTTGTTTGTGAGCTTGGCCCAGTAAGGACGGAGTGAATCTCAGAATGTGGCCCTTCCACAACAGGGCACGTGCACAGCTAGGGTGAAATAGCGACCCCACTGAAGTCAGTAGGAGTTCTGTCGCTGATTTTGATGGGGCCAGGATTTCAATCCTGGACTTCCCCATAAAAGAAAATGAGAAAAAGGAGCTCTTCTCTCCATTCCCACCCCCCGTCTTTCTCACACTGGCAGATTCAAAAACCGCTGTGCACTTTTGCATGGGGAAGGAAGAACCTCTCCTCTTTCTGTGGTAGCACAAATTTGACATGCAACAACCTTGTTTATTTGAGGTTTTATGATGTCAAAGATGACTCATGAGATAGACTCTGGCTTTACTGATTAATCTTACTTGTGCACATGTCATTATTTTTCCCTTATGACTTGCCAAGAGCATTTATTTTTGCTACACTAGGAACAAAATCGCAGGCAGGTCTCCTGAGCATTACAAATTGCAGACTCTATCTCTTTGGCCCTCTACATTAATTTTCTTCAAATGACACCAAGGGGCCAATATGTTAAGTTTACACTATTGCTTTGTACACAACTGGTTATAAATAAAAGCTAAAATTGTTGTCAAAACATCAGTCTCGGGGTGCGTCGACCTGTTGTGGAGGGAATTGCTCCACCACACTTACTCCAAAATTGCTTTCACTTTCTCTACTTGCTGAGGTTTGTGTTTTTGCTGCTGTGTGAATTGACTCGGTAATACCTACCGTTTTTCGTGCATGTTGGGTTAGAGGGCGGACTACACTGCTATATTTATGCAGATGTCGTTCTCGCTCACCCCCTCCAAGAGACTCGCTTTGCAGACATAGTAAGCTATTGATCCTATTTGTGACTGGGCTTGATTCATTTACGGGTTACTCCGATGTTTGACTGGTGCAAATGGCATAAAACTGGAGTCACGGTGGTGAAGCGGGCCCATTGTTTGAACAAAGTCGGCAGTGTGAAAGTTGACATACATATCACCAGGGCATCGCATGGGCCCAGGCTCTTGTCATCTTAAGAGAATGGCCACCAAGGGTTTTGGCCTTAAAGTCACAAGGTAGCCTTAACCGTATCTAGGGGACCTCTGACATGAAGTGTGGAATGCTTGCCAGAACCAGGACATTATCTGGGCATGAGAAAATAAAGGGAGAAGCAGCCAGTGAATCAAAAGTAGAGAAGACAAACCCCTATTTTCTCAACTTATACTGATCATTCTCGATGAGGGGTAAGATTATTTCTTACAGTGTATTCTCTAATGCTTGGGACTAGTGTACATGTGCACGACTCAAGCGATGGAGCTTCTGCCATTTCCCTTGGCTGATGACAATGTCGTCTTGTCAGGAAGTTTCTTGACCTTCAGTCTACATTTTTGCTTTTACTTCATGTTGTCCTAATGCCCCCCGGTAAGGGACCTGGGACAACCACATTTCTCTGCACAATAAGAACTTTGACATATTTTTACACTGTAAAACCGGGGGGCTTGGATCAGCATTCACATCACACTCCTCGCCAGTACCTAGCCCAAGCCGGGGAAGCTCATGGTCCAACCAGTGGACCAAATTCAGTGATGAATCTTGGTCACGTACTACCTGAGGCATGTTGTGCGTACGCGACGACTGCCAAACCTAGTGTGACCCATCCGTGCCTAGGGTGCCACCTGAAAATGCCAAGGTCAGAGCAGGCTGCAAAAGGGAGAGCAGATTCTCCCAAACTGGTGGCTAAGTCTGCAGTAAATTCACCAACCAGTCACAAACATTGCTCCTGATCCCCCACACTGGTTATCAGGAAGCTAAAATGAACACACACACGCAAAAATATGTACCGCCCCCTTTACTGCATTTTAGTTTCAGACTCTCAATCAGCCACTAGGTCCAGTAAAGGGATAAGTTATTAAAACTCTATTCCCCTCACCAAAAAGTTTTTCCTGATCCCAAAAGGTTGGCCACATGGCCAGATCAGTATACGTTTGGATCTTACCCAAAATACCACGCTGCCAGCCAATCCTGTAGTAACTAAAACGAAAGCTTTCTTATGAAAGGAGAGAAACAAACAAGGTGAGAGATGTTAAATGGGCAAAGCAATCAGATACATACAAACCATTTGAAAGTCCATATAGACCAGGTTCTCAGAATTACGGAGTTCGCAGACTTGTGCAGTCCCTCTGGCATACATCCTGTACCGAAATGGCTCTCAGTCCTTTGTTTCACCGCTTCTGTTTCGGATGAGTTAGTCCAGAAGCAGGAATGAAGACAAGAGGGGATGGCACAGCTGCCTTTTATGTCCTGTTGCCATGTGGCTTGTGGAAATGTACAGAAACAAGATGGAGTTCCGGGTTACCTGGACGAGTCCCGGTTCCTCAGAAGGTGTCACCCCTGGGTTTTTTCCCTGGGTTTATTGTCGCTTTGAATGCCCTTGCTGGGCCATTAAGCCGGCTTCTTGCTGAAGCCATCCTGTCGGGGGATGTCGCCCAAAAACACGGCATAAACTGAAGTACAGATATGCCGTACGTAATTATAATTTACTGTGCCAGGATGATACATACACACAACTCTGATCATATTCAGCAATTCAATTCAAAAATGGTCAAGTTCCATCTTTCAAGTGCGATACAAAATCAAGGCCTTGCTTTCTTGCTCACTATTTGTGCTGCAGCAGTTAACGATCCCCCCCAGCACTTGTTTTCAAGAGTACCACTACTAACCTCTGGCCTTCTAGTCAAATCCCAGCGCCAGTACGCTCTGCCCAGCTGAATGCTTTCTGCACTTCAATTTTGAACTAGCATAAGTTTTCACCGACCCTGTGTTGCTAGGAGCTACCTTGTTCCCCGTCAGAGGTGGCTGCGTTCAGAAGATCCCTGCATATACTGTAGTATGTGGCCTTTGCTTCTCTAGTTTCCATGGAGCCCGCTTTGAGATGCCTCAGGCATGGAAACGAGGCAAGATTCAGTCCAGTCTAGCAGCAAGAGAAGGAACCTACTGAATTGAGAGGAGGGGACAGGAGGCTCGCCTACCCTTCATTCAACTCCTCCCCTCCTCACAAACCGTAAGGATTTTCTGGACATGGAGACGGAAGCATGAAAATATTGTTCCATCTGTGGGTGGTTTTTTTCTTTGAAACCAAATTACTTCCGTGTCCCTCTAATTTTCATCCCGTAGCTCCTTCCTAGGGCTACAACTCAGGAAAGCACTTCAGCACCCGCTTGAAGCTACCCGCTTAAGTCCTATCGACTTCAACGCTCACCCCATCCTTAAGCGTTGTCTTGAAGAGGGGTGCCTTAATCCTTATGCCATGCTAAAATCCCTCTGCCTCCTTGGTGTGTGCAACCTCTAGCGATTCATTTTCATAGAGAGGTTTTACGTTACGAGTCTACAGAACGCCAGGATGGAGAGCAGCTCAGAAATGCAGCGCTCAGGAAACTGGGACGACTGTCGCAGAAGATTAGTCGCAATCAAGTCAGTTTGTTACATTTCTTTCCCTGGCTTTGGAAATGGACCGTTCTGTATGCGAGGGAGGGAGTTGGCTCACGTTTGCCACGTACTTTCCTATATGGGCCCAATTCTATGAGGTGCTGGCAGCTGCTTGGGGGCTCAGCGACTTGCAAGGTACGGCTCTATGTTTGGCTTAACACTCAGCAAAGAAGAAGTAAAATGCAACGTTGCTTATGGTCTGTTGCCCACGGCACCAGGGCACAGCATGCGAGCGTGACTTAGACTAGACTAGAGTTACGCAGCTCCACGCTACGTAACACGAACTCCCCGTTGCTAGGAAGAGAGCCATGTAAATCAAGGAGTCAGCGAGTATGTCTACACTTCAGTTAAAAAACAGCAGCCGGCTCCATCTTGAGCCTGAACATCTATGTTGCAATTAAAAAGCCTCTTGGCCTGAGCCCTCCAAGCCTGCGTCAGTTGGCATGGGCCAGCCATGGGTTTTTAATTGCACGGCAGACAAACCGTAAGCTTCCCACTTCCAAAAGGATAGGCTAACCTGGTATCTGCCATCGATCTGCACCAACATAGAGGGCGCCGTTGTCCAAAAGAAATCAAAGGCCTTTGAAGTAGCACCATTTAAAACCGGAATCTGGGAAGAGAATGAAGCACTAACTTCTTTGGAAAGCCGATGTTTTTATTGGAGTATGTTTTGGCGGCCTCATTTGTGATAGGCACCTGGAGAAACACTTGGACTATAGTGTAAGTTACACAGCCTTACATAGAAAGCTGGCAGGTCTTGCAAGAAATTAATAAGAAAGATCGAATGTCTACCGCAACTTAGGCGTTTCAGTGACTCAGGAGAGCGTCTATCTGACTTCAGCCCCTAATGTGCTATAGGTAGTGCCCAGTCTTTTTGGCAGCACTGGAACGTCCTCAGGCGCCTTTTCGAACATGGGACTTTCCCTGCTGTCCTTTATGTATCCAACTCCGATTCCAGCTCTGTTATATACTCCTTCTAATGAAAGAACTTTCGCAGTGTCTGTCTGCAGTTTAATTCCGTTGCGTCCTTGGGATGCCTCATCATGCCTGACTCTCATCTAAGGCTTTTGAAATGTGTTTTGTTAAAAGAAAATTGCATTGGGGAAGCTGCTGAGGTCGTTCCTTTAGCATTTTGGGCTGTATTCCTGCAGATCTGTGCTTATTACAGCACATCTCTCTCTGTTTAGAGCACGGAAGATTTCTCAAGGTGCTGTTTAAGACTTCCTGGTTCGTGCTGGCAAATTGTTAATCAGTCCATGACAGCATAAATAAAATTAAAGGGTTTAATTAAAACTAATGAATGAGTGAATGGAGAGTACACAGCATGTTCCACTTGCAGAGCCCTGGGGCTCTGAATAATTAAAATGTCACAAAGTAGGAGACGTCTTAGCAGAAGTGCCAGAGCTGCAAAAAACAAAGGCCCCTGAACTTCTGCAGTTTGGGAGTAGTCTTTCTTTCTTTTTTACATCAGGGTTTTGTGAACCGGAATGAAGACACACACTTATTTTTAGGTTTCTTTAGACAGCAGTTAAAATCAGATCCTCAGTGCCAAAGCATTTTGGAGCAGGGTTCAACTGTTTCTCCAGCTTTAAACCTACCCATACAGTTTTGGTCGGATCCAAATCAAGAAGGGGCTCCTTTTCTGAGTCTGGTTCAGACGTGGCTACAGTCTTGCAAGCGTGGCTTCTTGTATTTCAGTGCTGTTGAATCTGATCTAAACTAATCTAGTCCTGGTTTGGATTTGAAACCACAGCCTGACCCTGATCTGAACCTCACGTTTTGGCTCAGGCTGCAGCGGGTGACCTGCTCGAATGACAAGACAGGAAAATGATCATGGCAGCATTGTTTTGCAGAGACCACCTGAGATGCATGAGGTAGGGTTCAGGAAGATCTCGTCACCAGAGAGCAACTAGATGGAGGATCCAAGATTATAGGATGGGAATGATAGAGCAACTTTATAAATAATGGGTGAGCAGCATCCTCTACTTTATTTCTCTATGGCCACTTTCCTAGCTCGTCTCTCTCCGATGTAACCTGGATTCCTTGCTCCCCTTTCTCTGGTCCTTTCTGTGAGACCCTCCCAACTCCCTCTCTAGAGCTATGAGACCAGGGAAGCATGGAACAGGATCTGGGGCACATAAGTGTCCTGGCTTCTGACCTCACCGATGACCTTACAATGCTCTGAGGCAGCCTCTCCATAGCACAATGAGCCAAGTTGATCCCTGGGGAGCGGCCACCCAACTCAAGACAGTTGCACCTGGGATGAACTTGACCCTGCGTGTCAGATCAGGTGGTCTGTAAGGTTAATGCCTCCAGTAAGCTTTCATTAAAGGCTGTGTTCTACCATCAGGCCCTTCTTGGTGTAGGTTCTTGGTGCAGGTGGGAGATGAGGTTTTTTGGAAAAGTAAACGCCTACCCCTGTATAATTTTCCAATCCATCTGCATGAGCAGATTTACCAGGAAAAGTTCTGTCGATTTGGGTTAGTTGGCTCTCCAATAAAACATACCCACAGAGTTAACTGCCTAGCCCTCAGTTTATTGGAAAGATGACTAGAAAAACCTAATAAGACTCGGCAGAATTCTGTTTCTGTCTCTTATAATTTTAATGGGTATTGGTGGGGTTTTTCTCTTAAGATTTGTATCAATTTAAATTTTCACAGTTGCAAGGAATTATGTGGGCATACCAGACCATTATTTAATGACCATAGACACTGAGCTTCAAAAATAAAGCTTTAGACCTGTTAAACACACATTGTCAGCCTCCCATGTCAAAATATACTTCAAATAACAAATCAGGCTTGTTTTTACTATTCATTCACTAGTAACAAGACTAATCCAAAAGTTTAAATCACTGGATTTTGACTCTGAAGTTCTCAGACAGTATTTTTCTTCCTTTGCTTATCTGTAAACTTTAATTATCAGTGGTAATATCTTTTTGTGGGCTGGTGTGCACGGCGAAATCAACATTTACCAATAATTTAATCCTTCCGAGCCTAAACATAACAGTCCCTTAAATGATCTTTAAAAAATCTATATGAAGGGAAGAGTGGATTTTGCTAGGAACAAAACTTGTGTCAAGTGATTCTAGCATCTGTTGGGATAAAATTGTAGTTTTTTTGTGAATATTTCCACATTTCCTTTGGCATACAGTCACACTTCTGTGGCAACAAAAAGCATTCACTTAGCAATGGGTCCCATTCTATAAGGGGAAGAAAGGATTATATTTTTCCACACAATCACTGAAATGGGACCAACTCGGAATCTGCAAAGGAAGGTGAAAATTCTTCACGGTTGAGCATTTTAAATGTTGAGAATCTCTTGCACATCTCTAGTCCAGGTTTTTCAAGCCAAAAGTACTTAATGGTAGTAAAATACGTGGCTACAACAATAAATGTCACTTAGTGCTATGCAAAATACTACTTAAAAGGAAGACATGGATCGAAAACATTCATCAAATGCATAATGCTTTGGCATTTTGAATAGAACTGGCTGAAGAACGTGTATTAAAACGTCTCCGACAGGAAACGGCCTTTCTGAGGGAACGTCCGCATCTTGTTTCCATTTTCATATAACATATTTGGGGGGTTTGTTGCAAACCCCCAAGTGTTGAAGAAAATAAAATTTCATTTTTGTTGAAATTGTTCATGGAGTTGGTAGGGAAATGTTTTTAGTCCCCTACCAATCCCAATTTTAAACCTGTTTGAAGGGCTGTGAATTTTCATGTAGGAAATTGTGGGCTCTTTCATCAGCTACAGTTGATAAGCTGCGGCTTGACAAAACCCTCGCTGGGATGACTTAGATGAGGTTAGTCCTGCTTTGAGCAGGGGGTTGGACTAGATGACCTCCTGAGGTCCCTTCCACCTCTAATCTTCTATGATTCTATGAACCTATAGGCAGTTTACCAAAGTAGTCTAGAATTTCTGGCTTGCCCTGTAACAGAGACTTTAGTTTTCCAGGAAAACTAATCACCAAACACAGCTAATTAGTCAGGGGGTATTTCTCATGTAAACTATGCCAATTTATGTGAATTTTGGACTTTGATACCTTTGTAATTAACTATAAATTACAAATCATCAAGTACAAATGGGAAAGCATATTCTGATTCGCTGCTTTGTGATTTGGTTTCAATTACAGGGTTCAATACGCTGTTTCAGGAACCCTTGCACTTCACACTGCTCTCCGTTATGGCAGCGAAAATCTGGAGTAACTCAAGTGGAGCAACTGGAATTACTTTAAAGGGCCAGTTTTGCTCCTGTTTAGATCTCTGTAAATTTAGACTAAATCCTCTTTTCAGAGTGAATCCCCTGTGATAAAGGATCCCTTGATTTCAAGTTCAGCCTGGACATAGCATCACTTGGCTTTAATGGGGTACTCGTGTGAATCAGTCATGCTGGGCTTGGCCTCCTCTCCTTGAGGTCCGTGAGACACCTTCCATTTAAAAAGTGGCCCATACACAGAGGTTTTCAGTGTGGCAAACAGCGAGAGAGAATTATGACTGTAAAGATTGTTCAGCAGCTCTGAGTATGTAACTAAGCAGAGGTAACGTTTCAGAGCCTGGTAAAAGTTTCTCAAATTCTAGGAGCCTCTTAACTGTGAATAAAGAAAGTGGGTTTTCCATTCTGGTTTGACTGGGGTCTGGAGATGAAGTGGCTTGGAGAGTATCCATGGGATAGGGTGAACAGATCCCGCACTGGCAACAGGAGGGTTAATAACAGCCTGTGGCCCCAAGTGGCCCTCTCCTGATACAGGGCACAGGCTTGCAGAGGGAAGTTAAAAGGAGACCTAGCCCGGTGCAGAGATTCCCAGAAAGGAGAGCAGAGCACCTCTTCTCCTGGTGTGAGAGAAGCCTAGCTGCAGCCCAGGCACAGAGCTGGCGTGTTGGTCAGACGAACCCACTGCTCGAAGGGACGACCAGACCCTGGGGGACTAGCTGAAATGTGGACTATTTAGAGACAAGCCCTGGACAGAAAGGCAGGGTTCCAGGGAAGGTTCTGTTCCTCATGGTTTTTGGATCATTGCACCCTGGAAGGGGTAGGATTGAAGTGTCCCTTGGCTAAGGGCTAAAGCAGCGTCCCTCAGACCTCGCAAGAGATGACGACCTACCAGTGAAGACCAGCTGCTGGATGACTGATGCTTGGACGGGCCAGAGGGGGACACCATGGAGTCATTCACAGTCCAGCTTTGCTACATGGTAGGGAGAGTTCTGGAAAAGCTCAATATGTTGGAGCAACTCAGATTTTTCTCCAAAAAAGTCTCAAGAAGGGGGTGATGCTTCCACCATCAGGGCACCAGTCCACTCTCTCTCCTGCATGTATTCCCAACCGTGGGCATGGGGTTTCCAGATAACCAAGGGATACAAATGCAAGGACTGCTGAAGCTCTCAGGGAGTAGTCCGAGGCTTATCGCTGGGCGTAATGGGATGAAATCAATGACCATTCGTTTTGTTCCAATGGGAGCAGAGCTGTGCCCCATGAGGAATATGGACTTACCCTTAAGCTCCCTTTTAAGCTCATGAAAATGACGCTAAGGCTAGTGTAGCCCATTTAAATATAAGCTTCTAGTATAAAGGTACAGACAGGATGGTTCTGCGGGACCGGCCCTAGACAGACTCAGGAGATCTATGTTCCGTTCATGTCTGTGCTTCACTGAATGACCTTGGGTGAGTCCCTTGATGCTTCGGTGTCCCAGAAGCACGGGTATAATAGTCTTGCCCATCCCACAGGGGCGTTGGGGGCACAATATGAATGTTTGTGAGCTACTTGGAAAAGCCTATGAATACATTCAAAATATATCCTTACAATGTTTTATACGAACAAGTTATTTGGCTGCATTGAGCCGTGCTCTTTAAAAGGAAACCAACGACTCTTTGGAATTATACCAAACTTAGGTTGCAGAATTCCGAGGCACGCCGATCACCACTGCGGTGCTTTGCCCCTCCTGGTGGGGGCTGATACAGAGCTGGGTGTCCCACCTCAAGTAGTGGGGTAGGAGGGGGCAGTGCATTGATGATGCAGAGGTCCCAGGTTCAAGCTCTGCTACTTCTAACCAACCCAGGGGCACGGCATTAACCTGGTAACAGATAAGAGCCCCTATATGTGCTAGTAGAACAGGGTGTGTGGAAGGGATTATTCTGATCTCCTGCGAGCCAGATTCAGGGCGGATTCCATGTCCTAGCCCACTGATAGGAGAGTCAATGCTGTATTTAAAGTATCTCTACCAATTCCTTCAGGTGTCTGGAACATCCCCTAGGACGGCTTATAGCCAGGTAACGCAGCACCACGCTGCTGCCAGGATTTTCCGGTGCACGTACACTTAGTCTATAAGACATCCATGCACAACTTCTTTGGTGTATTGATTGAGCTAGCAAAATACTTTCAGAAACGGAACACAAGCAACGGAGTCTCCACCCCACTGTCAAGCTGGGCACAGCCACTCTTTCGTGCGGATTTCTCTTCCCTTTCGAGTTCAAACATTCTCCTCCCAATTCCCCTGCCACAACTGGACTCCGTTCCCTTTCTGGCTGCAAGAGCCCATCTTGCGTCTTACAGCATTCACCTGCAGTTGCCTCCTCAGCACAGCTGTATCGTCTCAGTCTTCTGTCCTACGTGGCACTCCTAGCCCTCCTTCGGTGAAGTTCAGGTCTCTTCCCCAAGGGGCTGTGCTTTCCTCCCTTATCTCCCTCCTCGCTGTCTGATGTGAATTAACCACATGATCTCATTACTTCATTACTGAGGTGAGGTGATCCTGTCACAAGGGGTCTTAGGCCCCACTTTCCCGGAATGCCACCCTGTGACAGTTACCGAGAGCAGAATTTGGCCCTAATGCCTCTCCATCTTTAGATCTGGAGGGAGAGTGAAGGATATCAGTCTGTCCTGTGAAAACCACCACGCTGAGGATGTAGCTTCAAACCGATTTTGAGTTTCCACTGTAGACCATAACTAACGGTATTTCTACAGTCTCTGAAATGTGCAGCCACGACTGTATCATGCCCTGAGAGCATGTTTAAACTATGATTAGGTTCCAGCTATTTACAAGACAGTTCTCCTCAGCAGGGTTTAAACACGGTTCTATGTTGTGAATTCCCCCCTGGACAAGGCTGGGGCTTTTGTACTGCAGATGGACCACCCGTGAACGAGCTTTGGGCGGTGGGGTGTGCGTGTGTGTCTTTTTTTATAACTAAATACATGTCAGTGAAGCTACATTGACGTTCACTTGCCTTAGTAGTAATAATATTTAATGTGGGCCATGGCCCCTTACTCTTGGACAGACATCTGACCATCTTTCCAACGGAAAGCTCCCATTAGCTCACTTTCTTCTCAAGCTTGGGAAGGAAAGGAGGTTTCATTGGAAAGCTCTTCTTTTCACAACTCCTGCAAAGCGCTGTATGTTTCTTTCTAGGCCAGTCTTTGTTTATAGTTTTGCTCCTCATTAATCAGCTTCTGGAAAACAGAGACAGCCCCTCCATGGAGCAGTTTAGTTTTGACAACAGCTTCATGTTGCTCTGTCCTTAAATGCTCCCTGGTCACTCTCCCTCTCGCCCCGCTCAAAGGCCATGCGTGCCATGCTTCAGATTTGCTGTAGCAATTACACAGCTTCATTCCTTGTACTTAGAAGATGGCAACGTAGGTTAAAAGCAAGCACCTTCATCCAAGCCACGAAGCAAAAGATATTTGCAAGAGTAGCCCACTTTTGGAGGAAGAAAGACTATCCACATTGTCCTGATCCCACAGCCACTTTTGGACGTACCTCCAGTTGCTGATCTTTCAGGCCCTTAAAGGGCAAGAAGCCCTTGAGACTTGTTAGGAGCGGGGGTAAGTGTGCTCTCTGCAGGAGGCTGTTGGTTGTTGATCAGAACAGGTGCAATCCTCATAGTTTTCAGAGCTATTCCAAAAAGCCTTCCCTAAAGAGAGTTAGGTGCTGAGCATGTGGGAAACGGTCAGTTCTTTAAGCGTGCTTATGTGATACAATGCAATGATGCTGAGCGCCTAATTGTGCTCATGCAAATACAGAACCCATGCAAATAAAGTGCCCTCCCTGTCAGCTGGCTAAATAGGGGAGGGCCACTCAGACTTTACAGATTGGACAAACTGCATACATGTAAGCAAAGTGATTTGGGATTCCTTTGGATAAAGGGTGCAATATATATATATATATATATATATATATAAGAAATCATTTCTTCCTGTGTCTGTGGCACTTTGCTGACGTAAACTGTGGGACACTGAGATAGTGTTACCTTGTTATATTTACTTTATTTTCTGTGATCCTCACTGATAAATTACATGGTTTTAAATAACCCACTTTTAAAATCTGCAGCAATTCTCAAAACACCCATGGAATAAAGATGGCAACACACGCAGCATGGCAGCTAAAAGTCTGTTCTACACAGAAACAACTCCACAGTCTTAACTTCTGGCCTGAAATACACAAACTCCCTAGAACCAAAGGTTCCAAACCATCTATCTAAGATAGCTCCCTCATTGGAATGTCTGGGCATGTCCCAATCTTTCCTGTATTTATCCTCATAACACCTCTGTGGTAGGGTAGCACTATTAGCCCCATTGTACAGATGGGAAACAGATGCACAGACTGGCTAAGGGACTTACCCTAGGTCACACAGGAAGTCTACGGCACAGGTGGGAACTGGAACAGATTTCTTGAGTCCAGTGCCCTACGCATCGGGAAGTCCTTCTTCTCAACCCTTTGTCTTTCATCAGAAGATACACTGAGGGTGTAGCTGTATTAGAAACGCTACAATGGCACAACAGCAGCTGTAGCACTGTAGTGTGGACACTTTCTTCAGTGACAGAATGGGTTCTTCTGTTGCTCTAGTAAACACACCTCCCCAAGAGGCAGTAGCTAGGTCAAAGAACAAATTCTTCTGTCGACCTAGCCCTGTCTTCACTGGGACGTAGGTTGGCATAATTACATCGCGCAGGGCATGACGTTTTTCACAGCCCTGAGTGATGTAGTTAAGCTGTTCTAACTTTCTAGCGTAGACCAGCTCAGCCCGGAGTTTCATGCACGGTGGCTCTCGAATAACCCTTAGAAGCAATTTTCTCATTATTCCAAGTGGCCAACAAAACCCCCCTGATACTTTTTGCAAGAGCCGGCTTTCACCCAATGCTTCTTAGTCTACAATTCTCTCCCCTGAGGCTTAGGGCGGTGTTCTCTCTGCCAGTGGGCAGGTGCCTTCCACAGCAGTGGCAGCAGTTGCCTGTGCAGTGTATACAATACTCTGGGCCTCCCCAAAAAGGAGCATGACAAGGTGTTGCCTAAAGGATGTTTATGTATAATTTTTTCTAAAGGATTGAAATGAAAACAAATGATGTCCATTGCCCTGAAGCTCACTTTCAGAGGGGAATTTCATGTCACGCCATATTTTTTTTTTAATTGTGGCTCTTTGGTCCCAATTGTGGATGAATTGTATTTGAAAAAAATCGCACTGTTTTCCTGGGCCAGAAAGCCCGTTTCTGCTCAGCTCTCTGGGGAACACGTGGAGGAGCAGACTCCCAACGCTACAGCCTGGGCACGGCCCCGACCCACCCGAGAGCAGCGGTGCCGGGGGCTACACCCAGATATTTGCCTAGATTTACAACCGGCTCCACAAAAAGCACTAGCGAAGTCAGCAGGCACTAGGATTTCACCCAGGGCCGTGCCTCTACGGCTCGATTTGCCACCCACTGAAACGCGAGTACAACGTTTCCGCTCCAGGCGATGGATTGGGCAGTGCTAGGGTGAGAGGAGACTGGCGTAGCCGGGCACGTCTTTATTTTTACGCCTGACGGTGCGAGCAAGCGCTGGTGCCGCCGCAGGGCACCCGAGGCCCAGCAGAGTCCTGCGTAGAGCACAGGGCTCTGGGCAGGGGCACAGCCGCTGTCCTCCAGGCACCCACCCGCCCCTGCAGGAAGAACCAGGCCAGGGGCCCTCAGAGCCTCTCTCTAGCCAGTGTTTAACCAGGGAGGGAGGCGCATGCGCGCACCCGTTGCTGCTGTGCGAGCCAGGGGACGACAGCGCATGCGTTCCGAGGGAGGCAGGGGCGCATGCGCGCTCGCCGTACTGCGTGCGGGGGGGATGCGCGGACGGGGACGGTTGTGTCTGCGCAGCTGGCGCGTGCGCAGAGTGCTCCCTCGCGCCGCGGCCGGAGCTGAGGGGAGCGGGCGGCGCGCGCTGAGAGCTCGGCTGCCGCCGGGCCGCGTCCGGGCGGGAGATGCCCGCGGAGCCCGGCCGCCCGCCAGGCGGGC